>CM033469.1:204920539-204927058 GCA_019447015.1 Hymenochirus boettgeri | reverse complement strand
AAGACCCTGGTCTATAGTCTGTTATACGGTAAGACCCTGGTTTATAGTCAGTTATATCTGTTATACGGTAAGACCCTGGTCTATAGTCTGTTATATCTGTTATACGGTAAACCCCTGGTCTATAGTCCATTATATCTGTTATACGGTGAGACCCTGGTCTACAGTCCGTTATATCTGTTATATGGTAAGACCCTGGTCTACAGTCTGTTATATCTGTTATACGGTGAGACCCTGGTCTACAGTCCGTTATATCTGTTATACGGTAAGACCCTGGTCTATAGTCCGTGACATCTGTTATACGGTAAGACCCTGGTCTATAGTCCGTTATATCTGTTATATGGTAAGACCCTGGTCTATAGGCTATTATATCTGTTATACGGTAAGACCCTGGTCTGTAGTCTGTTATATCTGTTATATGATAAGACCCTGGTCTAGACCGTTATATCTGTTATACAGTAAGACCCTGATCTATAGTCTGTTATATCTGTTATACGGTAAGACCCTGGTCTAGACCGTTATCATCTGTTACACGGTAAGACCCTGGTCTATAGTCTGTTATATCTGTTATATGGTAAGACCCTGGTCTATAGTCTGTTATATCTGTTATACTGTAAGAACCTGGTTGCTAGTCTGTTATATCTGTTATACGGTAAGACCCTGGTCTATAGTCCGTTATATCTGTTATACGGTAAGACCCTGGTCTATAGTCTGAGGACCAGGGAGAAAAAAAGAAGGAGAAGACGCTATGAATGCGCGTGAAGACAGAAGGGCAAGACTATAAAGAGAGACACAAGTCAGAGACAAAGACGAACACAGTGGGACGACTAACGGCCCACACCCACCCCAACGAGGGGGGTGGAGAGATATGACCCACCACACCCAAGATCTCTTCGTGAAAGACCAAGACTGGACCTCCGAACGAACCAGAAGTCGGTCTTTTAAAGCGGATTGTGAAGGTTCATGCATACGTGCTTCGCGAGAAGAGATCTAGAGGGAGGAGGGACAGGGGCCCGCCTCCCAATCTTGAGGGGCCGGGCCTCTGCAGACGCAGGTAAAGATAAGACAGAGACGAATGGAGGAGAAGGCAGAAGTCATCAAGAAATTCACCACAACTAAACTTCGACACGTAAGCGGCAGGAAGAAGGGATCAGAGGAGTAATATAAAAGGGAAGTGTACAAGAAAGCAGTTTGTTATAAGGCCAATTATGATTGACAAGCTGAAATGTAAGAGTTTCAAGTGGATATCTAAAATACACGGGGCACATTAACCAAAAGTTCGTACGGATAGGGAAGATTTTTATTTTATGTAACATTTTTATTTGGCTTTTGCAAAAGCTGTTAACAGATTAATATCCATTCATAACGCTTTACATGAAATAGTATGGGTATTTAGGCAGGTCGCTTAGATATGATTTGGTTTACGTTGAGTTCTAGTTCTTCAAAGTTGTGTAGAAAAGTTCAATATCATTGATAACAATCAATAGTAAAATAAGATGAAGGAAGAAAAAAGGTAAAAGCAACAAAAACAAACAAACAAAAAGCAATAATTGTTACCACCTTTGGAATATTAGTATCATTGATAATTTCTATATAGCTGAGTGAGAACTGTTTCGGGTTGTTTCCTAGTCGTTTTTTACAGTAAAACCCTGTTGTCCAGACCCAGTTAACCGCCAGTCTGTGGAGCTGGGATTTTGTTGGGATACTCGCGTAGTGCTTTTTCGTATCATGTAGTAGTCAACAGAGACAAAATCTTTGCATTTTAGGATTTTTTACTGTTCTCCAATATTTAGATGTAGTTTTTAGTGTCCAACATAGAGTGATGATATGTTGTTGCAGTATCTTCAGGATATTGTTTATCACTTATTTAATAATGCCAACATAGGGTTAGTACTGTTATTCCACATAGTTTGCTTAGGAATTTGAAGAGGTTGTGTCCAACATTTCCTGATTCTGGACAGTCCACCATATTGTTCATAAGATTTAAGAGGCCACTACACCGACACGATATTACTTACCTGTACCCAGACCGCTCATTTTCGACCGTCCTCGATCCTGCCGGAACCACTACCTAAAATCCCGCTAAATTTAAACGCCGCCTCGATCCCAAAATGAATGGATTTTGCGAGCGCATGTCGTGTATTATAGATGGGAGGGGTTCGGCAGGATCGCAGGAACGTCACGTGAGCGTCGGTTCGGGTAAAGTTAAGTCGTCGTGCGTTTAGGCCACTTACGCTGTGGCATTCCTCCAGCATTGGGGGAATCGTATTGCCCCATTTGGGAATTTCATAAGTGTTTGGTGAAACCATAGAAGATTTTTTAGGTTTTCCCAAAAGTGTAGAGCATCTGTCATGAAATGAGTGTGTAGTGCACTTCCTTGGTCTATATCAATGAGCCTTTTGTAGACCTTTTCGCCAGTGGCTATGCCATCAAGGGTAGTAGCAGATTCCGTTTTTTGATTTAGTAACTGGTAGAGTTTGAATTTGATTTTGTTGTGTTGTGTGGATTAGTGGGGTGGTCCATTACGGCATTAACTTGAGTTATTTTAAGGTCAAGTTTTCTTGATGCGGCCTTTTTATTGTGATTGTTAGTTGGAGCCATTATGATTTATTCTATGAAAAATTTACTTTGGTATTTCTCAAGCGTAGGAATATTCCATCTATAATTAAGTCGTATGAAGGAAATTGATGAATTTGTGTCACATTCTTGATATTTATATTTGGTTTTGAGATTGACCTATCTATAGTTATGAGTTGACTAGGGAGATTTAAGAGTATGGAGTTGATTAGTTATTTCTCAAATTTGCAGGGTGGACTCGATTGATTCAAAGGGAGCTGGCATTGGAATGAAAAAGATCAGGGCCTCCTGATCAAGCAGGTGGTGGTTTATACTTATTAGCATGTTCTACCTATTCTACCCAAGTTTTTGTTCGTTTTTTTGTAGCCCAGTAAAATCTAGATGGCTATTAGCGCAGCGTAATATCGGTGAGTTGAGGAAAGGCTATCATCCCTGCCTTGTTTGTTCTAGTCCGTGATCGGTTGTTTTTCTAGTTTTTATATATAGTCCACATGAAATATTATCAGTGTTTATGCTTGGAAGACTGTATTCTGGTAGTTGACTAGTGTAGTGTAGTGAATTGTAGAAGTTTTGGGAGGAGGATATCAGTTTTAATATAGACGTGTGTTCAGCCGGGAAAGGTATTGGTTGGACCAGTGTGTGTATAGGTCATTTCGCGTTTTCTTTTAGAATGGCGTTCGAATTTCGTGGTTGGAATAATTTTGATGCGTTGTTAGTTAGTTATTCCCCAGATATGTTACAGGTTTTTGTTTTCCCATTTAAATGCGTATTTAGTTTTTTAGAAATATTGTAGGTGTTTGAGATTTTTATGGTAAGATTGAGGATTGGAGTCATTAATTTTGTAGTATGATATATGACTAAATGGTTGTTTTGGGATGTCGGAGAGAGGTAATGGGTTTGGAATGTAGGATTATCATTAAAATTCATATTATATAAGTCCACTCTTGTGTTCTGATTGCCTATTTTATTCCTTTTATGTGGTGATTGGATCGGATTTTTTTCGGCCAGTGTTTCTTGCTGGATTAAATATTATGGGAACCGGACATCCTGTGCCTGTGCATTGAGGGCTTGTCAAATGAGTTAAATGGCATACTTGCCATATGGACTTTTGCTGTGGGGTTTGCATATAGTTCATGATGGCTTTTTAAACCATCCTTGTGATTTAGTTGGATAAGAATTATAGTTTCCAAACACATGGGGGAAGGTCTACACACCTTATCAATCCCATATCAATTTGGGATACTATCTTGGAAATGATTCTATACAGGGACGGATTTCCGCTCAGGAGCCTGTAGGCCAAAGAGCCTGGCGCCCTTAGCCCCACCCCTTAACACAGACCACACCCTTACACCACACCCACTTTCTCTATAAGACTTTAGTCCTTTTTAAATAAATCCTACTCAAATCTATTTTTGCACCCATCACAAATGTCTCAATAAAGCCCACTTCTCTAGACATAATACACAGTGATTGATTGAACCCAAAATATTACTCAATACGAAGGCCCTCTAACTTTCCTGATTCCTTGCTTTTAGGCCAATGGATGTGTTTTTGACAGTTCAGTCCTTGGGTGGAGTTGGGTAGGCAAACAAATAGAGAATTGTAGATGAACCTCAGGAGCACACAGCTTCGAAACATGTTGCTTGTAACTGCAGAATAAATGAAGATTCTATACTGCCTGAGGCTCAACTACAATTCTCAATTTATTTACATATCTGGCCACAAGTGATGAAGTGGAATAGAATAGAGCCCTAAACGAACTTAAGGGACACTATACTGAAAAATTGACTTTCATATCTAATCTGTAATTGATACATGTAAAAGTGCTTACTCTGATTGTGTGTGTGTGCTGCATGCCTTCAATACACACATGTTTTGTTTAGGAGCAGTATCCCCCTCCCTCTTTTAGCCACCCACTCCACCGACCTACTTTTCCCCCCACAAACCAACTGTCAAGCCTCACACAGCATTCCAATGGTCAAAACTCGTCACCATTCCAGCTACAGTATAAAACATGCTCACAGAAGAAGTATTTTGAGACCAAGGAACTTGACGGACAGCTGAAATTCATAAGTTTTAGAGTGGATACCTAAAGAAATAGGGGGCAGATCAACAAATGATACGTGTTGCTTGGAAGAATTATAGTTTCCAGTATGGCCAATTTAAAAAACCTATTTTCGGTATAGATGCCCTTTAAGGATGTGAGTTGTAATTACTCAGGGGCGGCATTTGATATGGCGTCCTTTGTCCGCACGGGTGTCATTAAACCAGGGGGTGACAGCTGGGAATATTAGTTTCATGACCTGTAGCTCAAGGTTGTGCATCAGTGGCCACAGCCCCCGCAGTTCGGTCCTCCAGGTCAAATATAGTATCAGCACCATATACAACTATCTTACAAACTATGTACTTGGAGTTGGGTAGCACAAGGCAGACCCTTTCCAGTCCCACCGTCATCAAAAATGATCTCCAGGTGAGATGGCGGTAATACATCTGTGGGTAATTTCTACCCTGAACATACGTAGGTTCTTCACTTACTGGAAGGTTCCATTAACATGACTATTGCTACACAGCACTATGTTGTGATGCCATATTAAGTAACTGTTTGATAATTAGCTACAATAGCTGAAAATTAACAATACTAAATAAACCTGATGTGTTATGATCACGACTAATAACAACAGAGAAACTTGCCTCGCGACTTGCATATTTATTGTATCTGATGAACGCAGTGTTAGAACTATTTTACATAAAGAAGATTGTCAGGCATCTGCCAATAGGAAATGATTGGATTTACTCATCTTATTTACTGCGCTAAGCTGAATATTCAGCGTTATGATCGTACTTTGCCCATGAAATTTTGCCTTTGATTTTAATAAATATGAGGTAAATAAAATCGGAAAGTTGGAATCTTTAGCATAGTGTTTGTGTGATTTCTTCAATAGTGTTTAGTAGGTGATAATACACCTACAATGTACAGAGTAAAAAACACTTTACTAGCCCTGAGAAGTCAAATTATTTACAAATAAAAATCGATTTGCATGAGGAACTTTCTGCTGTGTGACTCTCTCTCCTCACTGCACCTCCTAGTAGGAATAGCCAAGCTCGCTACCTCCAACTTAGAATCTTCCAGGTACAGTAGCGTCAATGCACCTTCGGTCTTTCTGCCATTCGGGATCTTCAGCTATTTGGGGATTTCCAGAGACAGTATTTCACAACTACATCACCAAGTGTGCACACTGACTCCTAGTAGTGGTCGGTGGATGGTTGACTTTCTCTAGCCTATCGTTGTTCATGTTAGAGATGGTCGAACTACTCCTAAAGTCGGGTGTTTTCAAACTCTGCAACTTAAAATTGAAAATGGACCCAAGCAATGGGGACAAATAGTTTAAAAGTTCGGATAAAATAAGGTTTAAAATAGCAATGGGGTAACTTACTGTGGGCTTTGGGAAATGGTCTGAGGAAAATGTCATTATTACCAAAACATGTTAAATCTTAACTTTCCCCATACTGGCTATTTCCAGCTTCCACACGAATTTTTGAGGGTTACCAAAATGAACCGCACTCACAGGTATCGCCAAATTGCGGGTTAGCAGACCCACTCTCAGGGTTATGGAGCACTAAAATCGAGGGTTATTGCCGTATCAAGGGTTATGGAGCGCTAAAGTCTAGGGTTTCACCGAAAATTCCAGGTTAACGAACACTGCAATTCTAGGGTATGAAGCGCCAAGTCAGGGTCATCAATCGAAAATTAGAGATGTTCAAATGTTGATATTATCAGTAAAAAGTCCCCAGTAGGCGTGTGAACTGCACAGGGATAGGTCAGTACTCAGGAAATAATACCTTCCCAGTAATGTCACAAACCCCCGTAATTGAGAATTAAAGGGAACTGTATCCCAAAACACGTTAAGTTTCTACCTTTAAACGAGCTCAACCACCGTCTCTACG
>CM033469.1:204598039-204918039 GCA_019447015.1 Hymenochirus boettgeri | reverse complement strand
ACTCTATTAAATATGTTACCTCTCAAAAAAATGCTGTTGTCCTCACTATGCCATGTGTTAGATAGAGAATTTCAAAATAAGCAAGATGGTCATACCATTTATTTCTAGCTTTACTAATCATTTCAAATTCGCTGAATTTCAGAGTTT
This sequence comes from Hymenochirus boettgeri, assembly GCA_019447015.1. Lineage (NCBI taxonomy): Eukaryota > Metazoa > Chordata > Amphibia > Anura > Pipidae > Hymenochirus > Hymenochirus boettgeri. The sequence continues at coordinate 204,917,892 of CM033469.1, read as the reverse complement.
TTCTTTAAAGGGCATGTCCACCCCCAAAACTATAATCCCCCCACTACTGGCCCCCATTGTAGTGGAGTTTATACTTACCTCACATCCCGCTCCATATGGTTCCTGTAGTCCCCCCCCAAAGTCCCAAAAACTGCCCACCAGGAGGCTAGCAGGTCCATATAGGACACTGCCTGCTTCCTGGCCTCCCGGAGATTTTGGCCATGCGTACTGCAGCTCTTCCCCCCCTCCCTCTCCCTCCCCTCCTCCCGTTTGCTATCCCTCCCCTTAGCTTCAAACCCTTTATGGCAGCCTTCCCCCATGTCCCCCAGCCCCAACCGCACAAATTTATTTTTAGAAAGCTCCCGATCAGACAAATAACCAGAGTAAATTTGTCCCATTGGGAAAAATGTATTAACCCGCAGTACTGGAATATTCCGATACCGTGGGTTTTTGTAAAAGTATGGCCATTGCTTATTGCAGTTTTTTATCCACATGAGCTTGTTGGAAGAAGAGCTGCATCATCATAAAGTGCTTTGGGTTTTAAGCATGCTGAAGCTGGGCTTGAGTTGTTGCTTTCAATTCTACTGGATAAAGAAAAAACACAATTTTTTCAAACATCTCGAGGGCCGCATGAGAGTGTAATAGAGATGGTTGTGTATATGATAGAGTGTAATAGAGATGGATGTGTATATGATAGAGTATAATAGAGATGGTTGTGTATATGATAGAGTGTAATAGACAGCTGTGTATATGATAGAGTGTAATAGAGACAGCTGTAGACGGCTGTGTAGATGATGGAGTGTAATCGACAGAGCTGCGTATGTGAGAGTGTAATAGACAGCTGTGTATATGATAGAGTGTAATAGAGACAGCTGTGTATATGATAGAGTGTAATATACAGCTGTGTATATGATAGAGTGTAATAGAGACAGCTGTGTATATGATAGAGTGTAATATACAGATGTGTATATGAAAGAGTGTAATAGAGACAGCTGTGTATATGATAGAGCATAATAGAGACAGCTGTGTATATGAGAGTGTAATAGACAGCTGTGTATGTGGACGCTGGTTACAAGGTTGGGGGAAAGTAAAAAGAAGCGAGGACCCGGGAAAAAGAGAGCAACCTGCCTTACTTGCCTTAAGGGGGTTACAATGTGCTATTGGCCCCAACAATCAGATCTTATTAAACATTTGAAAGCTAGTATCTGATTGGTTGGGGCAAAATTAGCCCCATTTTAAACGATAAGAATTTTTATTGAATCTCCCTGCATGTTTATTTAAGGTAATTTAAAGGGCATGTCCACTCTTCAACCTTTCTCACCATCAAAAACCCCAATTTCTCCCCAGCGTTCCTGAAATTAGATATGTGCCCTACACTCCACCATCCTAATCTGAATATCTCACTTCAGGAATGCCAGGGATAAGCAATTGTTAAAGGGACAGTTCAGTGGAAATTATCAATATTTGTTAAATTGTTAGTTTGTGTAATGCATACTTATTATACAACTGATTTTCAAAATGGAAGAGAAAATGTAGATTTCATACCCTTGCTGTTCCCTGCTGTTGACATTAGTGGGCTTGCCATTTCAGGTTCTAAGTGTCCTTCTCCTTCCCAGGATGCACCACTTCCGTGGAATGTTCCTAACAGTAATTTCTACTGATTGGCTGTTGGATGGGTCAAACATGCTCAGATCTCTACTGAGCAACTGAATCAACCCAGGCGCTGTCAAGGCAAGACCATAACGGTCTCTATTAGGGGGTCCTGCAAAACAGGAAGTCAGTATTTCGGTGCAGTTATTTACACAGAAAAAATGCTGAATTGGCAGATTAAGGTCATTACGATGAAAAAATACTGCTCTTTTTGCTGAAAAGTACATGTATTTGCACTGAACTTCCCCTTTAAGGTCATGGTTTTCAGAGATGGTAAAGGTAAATATAAATAATGTGTGGGAAGGATGGACATGCCATTTAAATTTAAAAAAAAACTAAAAACATTCCTAACACCTACAAAATCCAAAAAATCCATACCCTTACTAATTGTGGCTGCTGACTAGGTTGGCTATGCATTTTCAGCCGTCATGCTTTAGTATTTATTGGCATGTAAAACTTGATTCTCAACAAATCCACAAACCCCTGTTGATTCAATTACAATAAAAAAATTCTAAAGTATTTGCTAAAGCAGATTTTAAAGCACTGCGGGAGACACAGAAATGCTTAAAGCTACCACTAGCCAACAAAAATACACACTGCAAAATTCCATGGGGATATATATCATTCCAATGATAGACATAGAAGCAGGATGCAATTCTAATAATTATTGTTTAACCCTTTCACTATTTATATTTGATAACTGGGACCTAAAGAAATTAAAAACAATCCTGGTATGCAGGTTGCACCTGCCCGTGTGCCACACTAATCGTTAAAGGACAACTCCACCCTCATAATAACATCTTTTGGCCTCTTTAAAGGGGAACTGTGATCTCCAAACAAGTTTAAATGAAAGGTCAGTTCCCTATCTTTAAAACGAGCCATCAACCACCACTCTCTACTTGCTCCACAGCCCAAGATACACAGAAATGACTGACCAGAAAGTTAATGGGTGGGAGGCTGACTTGTGACATTCTCCTGCACAGTGCCGGCGAGCACAGCCTCAGACTCCCTCAGTGTGTGAGGGAGACAGGAAGTCCCTCCTCCTCTCTGCTGTGTGGTCCTGACAGAGAAGGTAAGGGAATCTACAGCCCTTCTCTTCACTGTGTGAAAACAGCCTTTTCAGGCAGAGTTCTGTGTGTGGTGTGGTGGGGGGTCTGAGTAACCCACGGCATCCGCGAGTGGGCGGGGCCACGGCACCACTGCACCCGCGAGTGGGCAGGGCCATGGCACCCATGAGTGGGCAGGGCCACAGCACCCGCGAGTGGGCAGGGCCACATGGGGCTGTAAGATAATGGGCCATGGGGGGCCTGCAACTGGAGGGACCATGGGGTCCATGAGAGGGAGGGACCAGGGGGGCTGCAAAGGGGAGGAGGAGACACAGGACAGATTGACTGACAGTTTCAGAGGCAGGAAGCAGGGGACCTGGTGATGCTGCTCCATATCACACACAAAAATGTAAATTCTCAAACTGCAATAAACAATGGCAAAATAAACAATGGAAATAAATTGCAAAAATTCTCAGGGGAGCAATTCCTATCAATTTACCTAAAGTCATTTTTGGACCACGTTCCCCTTTAAAATATGTTGATATATCCTACTCTTTGTCCTATGAATTCATTACTGTATGCCTGCTATGCTTCTGGATGTGTCATGGAAACTGAGCAAGTTAAAAACCTATACTGAGCCTTTACTGAGCCTGTCACATGCTCAGAAGTGGCAGACAGGGGATTAACATTCAGGCATTGGCTGTGATGTCAACTGTCAAATCCATAACGGACAGTTGCTAACTGGAAGAACCAGGAAGCAGAAACAGGGGAAACAGGACATTGTGCAGGATTTCAGGTTAGACTTATATATTTCAGATTTCAAAACTATTACCGTTTAGGGTTTTGGGGGAGTGATTTACCTGTATGTAAGTTTCATTTTGGGGCTGGACTTGCCCTTTAAGATAAACACTATTTTCATCAGCCTACTTTGATGTGAATACATGTGTTTCTGTACATTTCTGAATTTACTATGTATTGGCTGGCATAGAGCGTGCGTACCCATTAGCATTAAGTTTAAAAAATAAAGGTCTAATGTATTAGCAATAATTTAGAATTAATTAAAAAGGGCCCCAACTAGTATTCAGGAAAACTGAAAGAAAGGTTTATAGAGCATTGAGCCCCCATGAAAATGAGTCTGCTTGTTCTTGCCTTGTACTTCAATATGACTATAATTGCCCAATATCAGACAAATAACCAGAGTAAATTTGTCCCATTGGGAAAAATGTATTAACCCGCAGTACTGGAATATTCCGATACCGTGGGTTTTTTGTAAAAGTATGGCCATGCTTATTGCAGTTTTTTATCCACATGAGCTTGTTGGAAGAAGAGCTGCATCATCATAAAGTGCTTTGGGTTTAAGCATGCTGAAGCTGGGCTTGATTGTTGCTTTCAATTCTACTGGATAAAGAAAAAACACAATTTTTTCAAACATCTCGAGGGCCGCATGAGAGTGTAATAGAGATGTTGTGTATATGTGATGTAATAGAGATGGTGTGTATATATGAGTATAATAGAGATGGTTGTGTATAGATAGAGTGTAATAGACCGGTATATGATAGAGTTAATAAGACAGCTTTGTATATGATAGAGTGTATATTACAGCTGTGTATATGATAGAGGTGTAATAGAGACAGCTGTGTATATGATAGAGCGTAAATTGTTATAATAGAGGAACAGCTGTGTCTATGAGAGTGTAATAGACAAGCTCTGCATATGACAGATGTAATAGAACAGACTGTTGTATATGATAGAGTGTAGTATTTCATTGTGTGTCTGCAAATGGGTCATAAAAAATATAGGATCAGGTTAGTAAAGGTGTAATTACTCGTTTAAGGGTATGTTTTTTTGTATTAAGGTGTTTAATTTATTTTAATGTTGTTATTATATATTAGTTTTAGTTAGATTATTTAGTGATTGGCAAGTGTGGTTTTGTAATAGGTTATTAAGTGTAGTCTATTTTACCGGTTATTATTAAATTTTTTGTGTTTTGTATTTTAAAAGAATGAGTGTATGTTGGTTATTAAAGGTCCTAACTTGTTCCTCTGTGTCTGCTCCAATTGGTTGGAATGAAGTGTGAAAAGGTTGGTCTTGGCTCCATGTGTGATGAAATTGTGACTGAAACATAGAATGTGAGATAGTGTGTGAATTGTTTTGTGTGTTTGTGATCCAATGTAATGTAAAATTGAAAAGAAATATCGAAAAAAAAAGTGTTATTTTTTGTATTTTTTTCCTTAGTCTATTTAACACAAAGGAATGTGAATTTGTAAAACAGTTAAGAGTGGAGTTTGTAGAGATGTTAGTGTTATTGTATTTAATGTAACATTTCCATAAACCCACCAATGTCTCAGTTATATTAGACACTTCCATGTCGTACTCTGCAGTGGTGTGTTGGGTAAAGTTGTAGAAGGGTAGGAGTGTGGTATCATTGTAGTGAGATTATATAGGTATTTTAATATGGATGTTAAAGGTTTGTAAGTTGGTGTTTTTTTGTTACTTGCAGAATATGGGTTGTGTAATTCATGAATATCCAGCATGGTCATGTAGTGTGTTATTTTATCGTAGTGAAGTAAGAATAGGATACATTACACACAAGAAGAAGACAGATGGTACAGAATAGAATTAATGAGTGTAATAGTGTGGTCCTAAAGTCAGATCCTTAAGTAAATCAGAGGGGGTGCTGATTCTTACGACCACCCTACCCCATATAAGGAGTGTGCGTATAAATCCACAAATTTAATTATAGTGATTAGTAATTATAGTTAAGCAGTTTTATAATATTTAAAGAAGGATTATATTTAAATATTATTGTATTTTTAAAAGAATTTGCGCACACCTTAGCCATGTGAAACAAAACTTGTTTGTATTGACACCAACCATCAACATTCACACGCACAATTGTTTCGGAGGGAGGTTAAGGAGTAGGCGGGGACGCAGGTAAACCCAACCGGTGTGGATGGATGTGTGTAGGTGTGGTGGCATTGACTCATGCCCATTAATTTCATTCCATATGGTGAAAATGCAGTAATGATTTGTGTTTGTTTGTTTGTAGGTATACAAATTAGGTGGCAGCATAGAGCTATGTATGTTGTATTACCATTGTGTTTGGTTTTCTACCCTATTTTCTCTGTTATTTGTTCTCTGTATTAAGACATCTCCATCCTTCTAGTATAAGTTTTTGATCATATTTTCAGGGACACATCGTCTGCCGACCTGCCCAACATGCTATGTTAGATGTATAAAATTAGAAATCCAATCTCTAACTTACAGCCGCTCGCCTCCAGCGTCATTCTGGCTCCCTGCTGCCGGAATTGACTAAGCATGGGTTATGTGGCCAGAATGTAATAGAGACAGCTGTGTATATGAGAGTGTAATAGACAGCTGTGTATATGATAGAGTGTAATATACAGCTGTGTATATGATAGAGTGTAATAGAGACAGCTATGTATATGATAGAGCGTAATAGAGACAGCTGTGCATATGAGAGTGTAATAGACAGCTGTGCATATGAGAGTGTAATAGACAGATGTGTATATGATAGTGTAATAGACAGCTGTGTATATGAGAGTGTAAAAGAGACAGCTGTGTATAAGACTGTAATAGACAGCTGTGTATATGATAGAGTGTAATAGACAGCTGTGTATATGATAGTGTAATAGAGTCACCAGTGTATATGACAGTGTAATAGAGAAAGTTGTGTATATGAGAGTGTAATAGACAGCTGTGTATATGATAGAGTGTAATATACAGCTGTGTATATGATAGAGTGTAATAGAGACAGCTGTGTATATGATAGAGTGTAATATACAGATGTGTATATGAAAGAGTGTAATAGAGACAGCTGTGTATATGATAGAGCATAATAGAGACAGCTGTGTATATGAGAGTGTAATAGACAGCTGTGCATATGATAGAGTGTAATAGACAGCTGTGTATATGATGGAGTGTAATAGAGACAGCTGTGTATATGAGAGTGTAATAGACAGCTGTGTATATGATAGTGTAATAGACAGCTGTGTATATGATAGTGTAATATACAGCTGTGTATACGATAGAGTGTAATAGAGACAGCTGTGTATATGATAGAGCGTAATAGAGACAGCTGTGTATATGAGAGTGTAATAGACAGCTGTGTATCTGATAGATTGTAATATACAGCTGTGTATATGATAGAGTGTAATATACAGCTGTGTATATGATAGTGTGTAATAGAGACAGCTGTGTATATGATAGAGCGTAATAGAGACAGCAGTGTATATGAGAGTGTAATAGACAGCTGTGTATATGAGAGTGTAATAGACAGCTGTGTATATGATAGTGTAATATACAGCTGTGTATATGATAGATTGTAATATACAGCTGTGTATATGATAGAGTGTAATATACAGCTGTGTATATGATAGAGCGTAATAGAGACAGCTGTGTATATGAGAGTGTAATAGACAGCTGTGTATATGAGAGTGTAATAGACAGCTGTGTATATGATAGAGTGTAATATACAGCTGTGTATATGATAGGGCGTAATAGAGACAGCTGTGTATATGAGATGGATGTGTATATGATAGAGTGTTATAGACAGCTGTGTATATGATAGAGTGTAATAGAGACAGCTGTGTATATGATAGAGTGTAATAGAGACAGCTGTGTATATGATAGAGTGTAATAGAGACAGCTGTGTATATGAGAGCGTAATAGACAGCTGTGTATATGAGTGTAATAGACAGCTGTGTATATGAGAGTGTAATAGACAGCTGTGTATCTGATAGATTGTAATATACAGCTGTGTATATGATAGAGTGTAATATAAAGCTGTGTATATGATAGTGTGTAATAGAGACAGCTGTGTATATGATAGAGCGTAATAGAGACAGCAGTGTATATGAGAGTAATAGACAGCTGTGTATATGATAGTGTAATATACAGCTGTGTATACGATAGAGTGTAATAGAGACAGCTGTGTATATGATAGAGCGTAATAGAGACAGCTGTGTATATGAGAGTGTAATAGACAGCTGTGCATATGATAGAGTGTAATAGAGACAGCTGTGTATATGAGAGTGTAATAGACAGCTGTGTACATGAAAGTGTAATAGACAGCTGTGTATATGATAGAGTGTAATATACAGCTGTGTATATGATAGAGCGTAATAGAGACAGCTGTGTATAAGAGATGGATGTGTATATGATAGAGTGTAATAGACAGCTGTGTATAGGATAGAGTGTAATAGAGACAGCTGTGTATATGATAGAGTGTAATAGAGACAGCTGTGTATATGATAGAGTGTAATAGAGACAGCTGTGTATATGAGAGCGTAATAGAAAGCTGTGTATATGAGTGTAATAGACAGCTGTGTATATGAGAGTGTAATAGACAGCTGTGTATATGATAGAGTGTAATATACAGCTGTGTATATGATAGAGTGTAATATACAGCTGTGTATATGATAGTGTGTAATAGAGACAGCTGTGTATATGATAGAGTGTAATAGAGACGGCTGTGTATATGATGGAGTGTAATAGACAGCTGCGTATGTGAGAGTGTAATAGACAGCTGTGTATATGATAGGGTGTAATAGCGACAGCTGTGTATATGATAGGGTGTAATAGAGACAGCTGTGTATATGAGAGAAATAGACAGCTGTGTATATGAGAGTGTAATAGAGACGGCTGTGTATATGATGGAGTGTTATAGACAGCTGTGTATATGAGAGTGTAATAGACAGCTGTGTATATGATAGGGTGTAATAGAGACAGCTGTGTATAAGAGTGTAATAGACAGCTGTGTATATGATAGAGTGTAATAGACAGCTGTGTATATGATAGAGTGTAATAGAGACAGCTGTGTATATGAGAGTGTAATAGAGACAGCTGTGTATATGAGAGTGTAATAGAGACGGCTGTGTAGGTGTAAGACAGTTACATGTGGGGTTGGTGCTGAAGGCGGTGTTGCTATGTCGCCTCTAGTAACGGTTCCTCTGCAGTGATAACGGATCCCTGAGGAGAAAGTTCCCAGTCACACACAATAGAGACACTTACCGATATAGCCTGTAATCGCTCCCGGTGCAATGCTGCCTCCGCCATGCTGTAGAGGGGAAGATTAACGTCTCCTGCTGTCACCACAGCCCCTTGCTGTGCCCGCAGACAGTAATGCGCGCTGCCCGCTAGAGCAGCTCCCGCCTGTTCCCCAGCGGTGTCGCTGACTGCATTACACTGCAGCTCCTGTTGCTGTCACACAAGCCATGTATGTGTGTGTGGGTGTGTGTGTGCTTGAAGCCAGGGTTCTGCTAATGTCTGGGCTGCTTTGCTCCGCCCTTGTGGTTTCAAGTCACTAGAGGAGAATAGAATGAGTAGCAGAACAATTCTCCTGGGTGGTGTAAATATAAATATATCTTCCTGAGGTAACAAGTAGATGGAGACGTTGTCTGAAAGGAGATGTAACAGGGCCTTCTTCCAACAGTGCCATGCTGTAATATAGGGTACCCACATAACCAAAATCCCTGGCCACTAGAATAATGGGCACAATTGGCAAAGTCCAATGCATGTGTCCAGAACTGCCACTGGAATTATTACAGGCAATGCAGCATAAGGTTCTATCTGGGCCAGCGTAACTAGGAATCACTGGGCCCCACAGCAAAACTATGATGGGGCCCCTATCCGTGCTTCATCCACAGTGGTGGGGAAGGCTATATCTGTCATAGGAAAAATAGGAAGATTGGGCCCCTTTGGCTCCTGGCCCCCCTGCGGTTGCTCCAGCTGCTCCCCTGTAGTTACGCCCCTGCTGCGGGCACCACAGACTAGTCAGTATGTCTGGCACAGGAAGCGGCAGAGCTCTCCACTATAAGGATAGCAGCTAGACTTTGTGGCATACATCATTACAGCCAGGAGCTAAATGAGAGAAACTATTGGTCTACATTTGAAACGCTATCCAAAAGCAGTAGACCGCTTACTTCGGATTGTTAATTACAGATTATTACTTTATTCTATAAGATCCATTGTTTAGGTCTTTTAATGGCAGTAAACTTCCACCCACTTGTACAATGACACATTGGACCCTTTTTTTGGACTTGCATTGACATGCATTGTTAACATACTGATAAATAGAATAGCATTAATATTTTGCCCTTAAAACAACAACAAAAAAAATTGCTATTTTTAACAATTGATATATGGAAATAATGTTTGGTGTGCCAGAAATATCTGCACGTGTGTAGCCAGACCTATACTGCAGAATAACTTGCTTTGTAAATACTTTACACCAAAGCAGATTGCACAGAGAGCAATCACTTGTAGATTGTAAATGGTAGGTTAGGTGATAAAATCTATATATTGTTTTGGACCATTGCTGTGAATCATAATATTATCATTCTCTCCAGTTCCCAATAATATTCAATATTTCACTGGATGATCTTTACTATTTGACAGTAGTAATCTCATAGGGTTGTTTGCCCTTCAATCCAATAAGCAATATGTGTACAACTACTACACTTTGAACAATCTGCTTTAATAAATGTGCATCAGGTTTTCAGGTCATTTACGTAAACACTCCCTAAGTTTCACTGGCACCTATGGCTACCAAACATACCAATATTTGCATAGTTCCTATAGGTTTTACTGGCCTTGTTGATTTTGTATTATTCATATATACTCGAGTATAAACCAACCTGAGTATAAACCGAGGTACCTAATTTTACCTGAAAAAAGGAGTAAAGGTAACTGACTCAAGTATAAATCAAGGGTAGAAATTATGACCACTACTGCCTTCTGATTCTGTATTGTTTTGTGGCTTTAGTTGCCCTTTAAATGGACAGCAGAATTCCCATACAGTAATAGCCAAGTCCAGTTTGGCTATTACTGTATGGGAACTCTGCTGTTGTAGTTTCCAAATATCTGCAGTGGCCACCTCACTGCCACCAATGTAAACCACTTTACAAAACATACAGAGGAGCTAACCAGTCCCCAATACTTGGAAATAGGAGTAAAACCTCCTATTTGCAAGTATTGGGGACTGGTGTTAGCTCCTCTGTATATTGCCCTTTCCTACCTTGTCCGACAGCCGCCCGCTCCGCATCCTCTGCACTTCAGTATAACGCCACTACTCGGCATCGGGAAGTGAGAAGCGCTGAGCAGTGACATCATACAGAAGCGCAGAGGATGTGGAGCAAGCGGCAATCGGACAAGGTAGGAGAAAGTGGTTGACTCGAGTATAAGCCGATGTTCGGTTTATACTCGAGTATATATGGTAATTCTAGTGTACTACTTGCTTCTATGGCATGTTTTATAAGGGTTAGGTTACACTAAAATATTTAGGAATATGTAATTTTAAAATGCACAGCATTTCTAAAAACAAAAAAATTATCTCTGAACTGTTCTTGGATTAGTATTTTATTATATTTTTGGATTAGTATTTTATTCTTAGATTCGTTTTTTTATTTTATTCTTAGATTAGTTTTTTATTTTATTCTTGGATTAGTATTTTGTTTTTTTACTCTTGTACAACTGGTTGCACTAATTTCTGCTGCATCAAACTTTTATGATATTTAAAAAGTGTTATGAATCATTGAAGACATAGACTGTTTTTTTGGCTGTTTATTTGGTTTTGTGTGAGTGACTCACAAATCCACAGACTTCATTTGTACACTTTATTCAGGTGGCAATCCTTGCTTGTTATTGTAGCATTACAATATGCAGTTTCACACTGCAGCAGAACTTCCAAGAAAAAAATGATTGTACTATTTTGGGGGGGGGGGCATTGTTTATGCATTAAAATGTAAACAGCAATACAGTATTTTACTACAAAAAGGTAGATTTTAAAAAGTAGATCTGAAGCCTTTTACTCACAGTCCAATTTTTGGTCGGTCAGGTCAAAATATCAGAAGTGATTTTCAGATGCCACCAAATTGGCCATTTTGGTAAAATGTCCAAACTATGATATTTTGGCCGTTTAAAAGTGGCAATCTGCCTGTCGACCCAAAATATCTTCAGGTGCGTACCCAGCCTAAGGCTTAATGTAAATACCCAGCCTAAGTCTAAATAATCCACTTCTACTACTATGAAAAGAGAAGAATGGCTGACTCAGAAAGTGATTGGCATATTGTTGATATGGTGGCATTATTCACAAAGGGATTTCATTACAGCCAGGTTATTATAGTCCTGTTTGATATCAGTGGTAGGAACACTTTTAAAAGGAATATTAAAAGATAAGAAAATAAAGGTTACACAGATAGAATAGTGATTAAGCATTATAAAAGATTCAAGTAAGACTGTCATTCAAATAATATTTATATGGGATTTCTCTGGCTTAACTATCGGAATTAGTGGCATAACAAGAACATCAAAACTTTAATTGGGACCACATCCTGCTTCATCTACAGCTGTTGTCTGGAGAAAAACTTTATTTACACTCAGGTTTGCCAGATATTCCCCTGTGCCTGAGCAGGAGGGGGTGTGGCAAGCAGGAAACATGGTTGGAGTGGAGAGTCGGTGGGGTGGAGACAACTAATGGGTGGGGCAGAAGTGGGGTTAGGGGCATTCCAGGAAGGAAAGTGGACAAGGCTGCCATGTCTGTCCCTAGGACTGAATATAAGCCTTGACTACAGAGCTTGGGATTTTGTCCCTGTAGTCGGGACAATCCCGTCCCATCCAAATACCGGAAGTGATGCCTGGCAACCTTAGTTACATCCCTGCCTTAAACAAAATAAAGATTTTTTTGCCCGTTTGCTCTTTTTCTACCCTATTTTCTATTCCTTTTTTGTGGACAATGACTTCAGTTTCTCCTGTTTTCGACCATTTTATTTTTATTTTAGAGAGCTGCAAATTTGACAAATTGGTGCAAAGGTTGTGTAAATGACTTTGTGGCTGTTTGCAGAAATTGCATCGAAATTCTGTTTGCACACATGATGAATACGGATTTCCGGGCAAAGTGATCTTAACCTTAATAAATTAACTCTCCATGAATCACCCCTTTTACTTTTTACATTTTAGATTTTTCTTTCTAGCTCTACTTGAGCTTACCAAACATACTAAGATTTGCATAGTTCGTAAAGGTTTCAATAACCTAAAGGTTTCTCTGTTTCCCATGGTTTTTCTACAACTCTTTTCTTCCCTACCACATTGCTTTGCTGTTTCCATCGTTTTGCTTCCCTTCTCTCATTAACCTTTGCGTTCTTTTACCTTATACCATTTTCTTCTCTGTACTTTCTCTGCTTTGACTTTCATACATGCCTAATTAGACACAGTGTAGCTTTTTCCAGCAGGAACAGAAACAATCCACATACCCAGTAGCAAAACTGCATACACTATACAGTTTGCAGCACTCATATACCCCATATTTATAAAGGCACAATCTCACAAAACAGCATTTTCCTAAATTGTAAACTACCAATTGATATTGGTATTTTATAATGTCATCATTATTTTGCATTGTGGTTGTATAATACCAACTGTTTTGCAAAATATAGATATCATGTGGTATTTTTATTTACCATGCATTATTCCCTTTTGTGGCCTATTTGTTTTTTCTGATCCGTATATATTACAGCAAGTTAATAAATTTGCCCCAAAGACTTTTATGCTGTGGAAGGTATAAATGTGTGAGGGTGAGTGTGTGCGATTGTGTGTAAGAGAACATGTATGTATGTGTTAAAATTCTTTTAAATCTAAAATGATTGCCCACAAGGTACACAACCAAATAAAATGCACACTAAAGGGTAACTGTAACAAATACATAGATAAAAGACTTGTTGAGCATTATATCTAGCAGGTATAGAGAAGCTGGGAAGTGGTGTGAAGACAACAACCTAGTTTTACATGGTATAAAAACTAAAGAAATGATAATGGATTTTAGTAAAAAAAATAGGAGGAAAGTTGGCTATAGACCTATTTAAGTAAAAGGGAGCCAGATAGTCGACAGTTTTACATTTTTAGGTACAAATACAGTATATGCAGGATCCCACTTGGAAGTTACATTTTAGCAATGTGATTAAGATGGCACAATCTAGGCTGTTTTTTGTAAAAATGTTAAAAAGGGAACAACTTTCACAAAACATTTTAGTAACTTTTTATTGTAGTACAGTTGAAATAACTGTAACAGTTTGTAATAACTTTCTTGCATGGTATGGTGTCTGCACTAAGGCAGATAAAAACTCCTTGCAACAATGCACTTTATGTATAGAATTACCAACAATAAATGAATTAAATAACAAACGTTTTAAAAGGATAAAACATATTCTTTATGGTAACTCACATCCACAGTCAAACTTATTTTATATGCTTCCTACTGGGAGACGTTTTAGAAATATTTTATGTAGAACAGAAAGATTTATGTCTAGCCTTTATTCACCAGTCTCAAACATTTTGAATGCTGTTTTATAGTATGTATTATATATGTAGTCTACCTGGGTGTACTTAATTTAATTTTACTGACATCATTGTATTAATGTGTTCAGTGACAATAAATTATTCTAATCTAATTCTAATTTATAAAGAATGATACATAAAATACATAGATGTGCAAAACTCTCTGGCCCTGCCAGTTAGAGCATACAATCTAGAGTTAAAGAGATTCAGAAGGCTGTGCATATGTTGCCAGGGGGGTTCTGACATATCAGCAGATGGTTGGTCCACGGTGGGTCAGATGCAAGTGTCTTAGGTCAAATTTTCTGAGGTTGTGTTTTAAGTTCTTGAGGGATGTAGAGTGACAGAGTGTGGAATGAAATTCCAGAGAGAATGCATGGCAAATGTTACATGTGGAATGTGGATGTGGAAAGAGGTGGCCAGGGTAAATAGGATGAGAAGCTAATTTCCACACAATAGATTTGAATATGAGAGCATGCACTAGAATTATTTATTTTTCAATAATTTGACATTTTATCTTTGGACATATTATTTCCTTCTTATTACAGTAATACAGTTATATTACCTCACATCTTTTTACACAATTGTAACTAGTGTTGCAATACAGTATTTTCTTTGAGAAAGTGCAGTTGGAGTTTTTCTTGTTAAAGCGGTTCCGCAGAAATACATAGGCTTTCAATTCATCTACCGCAATCTGCCCATTCAGTGAGTTCTTTACATATAACTAAATGCACTAAACTAAACTAAACTTACATATTACTGACTTTCAGTCCCTGGGCTGATTCAATTGCTCAGTACAGATATGAGCATGGTTGACACATTAAACAGCCAGTAGAAAATAGATTGCAGAACCTGAAATAGCTGCTAATTACTGACCACAGCAAAGTATATAAAATCAACATATTTTTAAAAATAAAAACAACATGTAGAATACCTGGGTATGCGAAATATAGATAAAATATAGCTAAAAATTGACTTCCCCTAAATAAATGAACTTCCCCTTCAAATGTGTCTGATGCTTTCCACCTAGCAAAGGTGTGTATGTAAGGTAGAACATGAAAATTTCTCTCAATTCAAGTAAAGTATACCTTCATGTTTTGACAGTAAGTTTACAGAAATTTATAAATTTTGCTAAAAATCACTAAGGTCACTTAAGAAAATAATCTGTCACTTCTATAAGGGCCTATAAGAGCTAGGCCACACCGAAGCTCTTTTAAGCGTGATCCGATCGCACTTTTAAAAGCGCACACTAGTGTGGCCCAGTTGATGTGGCCACACTTGTGTGCTTGGGAGTGTGTTTCGTTCCGCATTTTTGTGCGCAATTGCCGTACAGTGTGGCCTCAGCCTAAATGTTTTGATCTTGCAGTGTAATTAAATAGATGCTAATTCTAATCCCTTCCCCCCGTGCAAAATTACCTACACATCAGTATCAACTCCAAAATGATCAACTGGTACTATTTGAAATGTGGTACAGCTTTAAATGTGCCTAAAGTGGGCTACACACGGATCACGATCGTACGAACAGGATTGGTCTGGTAAAATTTTTTAGCAAATCGGGCGCCCATAGATGATCGTATGACCGGAGATTGGATTGTGTATGGACTGGACCGGTTCAATCAGCTTCTGCTCGATAGACTGCCCAATATAACCAGGCAGTTTATCAAAGAAAAGCTGATCCTTCCAGTCAGAAATGTTTAGTTGATCCCACCTGCAGTTGCATTATGTTAGGCATACACAAAAAAACAACCCAAGATAAAACATGGTAAACTAGAGAGCAAAGAAGGAAGAAGAAAAGCAACTGTTGAAAAAAATTAAATTGGTTATCACTTATATAAGTTAATCCAACAAGATTATTGTAAGTTTAAGGGCTAGGCCACACTTTCGTGTTTTAATATGCAATCCAATCATATGTTAAAAAGTGCACACTAGTGTTGGCAAATTGGTCTGGCCACACTAGGTGCACTGCCCTGCATTGCGCTGTGATCTGTTAATCGTAGCGCATGCGATCAGCAACATTGTACAATTGCAGCGCACAACAACGTGCACTAGCGCTGCTATGCGTTATAGTATGGCCTCCCCCTAAAGGAAGAAACATACACAAGGAAATATAAGATTGATTGGTTTGTTGATGGTATGGCAGAAGGCTGGGTACATGGGCAAATTTTTTCACCCCGAATGACCATTTTCCACAAGCAAGCAGACGGCCACGACGAATCACTGTCCCCACGACCGATTGTGCAGTCCATTGGCGACTGCACAGTTGGCCGTGATTTACCGCCGCATCTGTTCACCTGATCTGGGCGAATGGACAACAGACAGTCACCAGCGAAAATATTGGTCGGTTTAGACAAATAATCGGTCTGTTTGGCCACAAAATCACCTTGTGTGTACCCAGGTAGGAACTCTAGTATTCTGCTAACAGAGCAGAGAGTTGCAAAAGCAATTAAGGTGGCCATACATATATCGGTCTAATGTCGCAGGAGGCTCGCTCGGTCGGATAAATCGGATATATGTATGGCCACCTTTAGAGAGCTTAAAAAGTGTTGACAGATTCCAGATTACTGATTGTTTGTCAATGATCTAAATCAGGGATAGGCAACCAGTAGATCTCCAGATGTTTGAAAACTACAACTCCCAGAATTCCCTAACTACAGATTGCTTGTAGAGGAATGCTGGGAGTTGTAGTTTTCAAACATCTGGAGATCTACTGGTTGCCTATCCCTTCTAATCACACCACTAAAGAGAACCTGTTATTAAATCGGAGGTAAAACGTTAAACATACAGTACAGAAAGTATTTTCTTGATAAAAAGAAAACGGAAAATTTTTGCTGTGCAGTTAAAAACATAACTGTACAATGTAAATATTCCATTTCGGATAAGAGTACTTAAATACCGTAATTGTGTTTAGAACTGTTGCTTTAAAACGAGGCTACGGAAAGATTTCTGCATTATATTTGGTGATTGCATCTAAGTAAGAAAGTAAATTAACCAGAAAAGAAACATAAGAATAAATGAAAGTTTACATTGGAAACCTTAATAGCTTGAGGGAAAATCTGACATTTTTTTTTAATCACAGATGTAACGAGTTTTGCTTTGCTTCCTACTGTATTTGACAGCTGCATAGGGACTGAAGAAGGACAGGTGGTTAATGACTTTTGTTGACATTTATGCTGGGGTATACCTGGTTCTTCAACTGAAAACACATTTTTGTAAATATTTTATTATATATTTTCATGGGACAATACTGAAGATATTAAACTGATACAGTGTAAAGTAGTCAGTGTGTACCCTTTAAAATAACACAACACACAGCCATTAATGTATAAACCGCTGGCAACAAAATTGAGTAAGGGAAAAAATGTCCAAATTGTGGCCAATTAGCCATTTTCCCTCCCTGGTCTCATGTGACTCAGTGTTAAAATGTCTCATTTGTGAATGGGGAGACATTGTGTTAAATTTGGTGTTATCTCTCTCAAACATGGCACCTCATGGTAAAGAAAACTATGAGAATCTAAAAAAAAGAATTGTTGCTCTACATAGAGATGGCCTGGGCCAAAAGAAGAAATTGCCACACCCTGAAACTGAGCTGCAGCACTGTCTCCAATACCATACAGCAGTTTAACAGAATATGTTCCACTCAGAACAGGCCTTGTCATGGATGGCCAAGAAGTTCAGTACATGTGCTCAGCGTCATATCCAGAGGTTATCTTTTGCAAATAGGCATATGATTGATTACACCATTGCTGCAGAGATTAAAGGAGTGGGAGCTCAGCCTGTCAGTGCTCAGACCATACACCATACACTGCATCAAACTGGTCAGCACTTGCTGTTGTCCCAGAAGGAAGCCTCTTCTTAAGAAAGCTTAAACTTTTGCTGAAGACTAAAGACATGGATTACTGGAACCATGTCCTGTGGTGTGGTAAGACCAAAACAAACTTATTTCGTTTAGATGAATTCAAGCATGTGTGGCGGAAACCATATGAGAAGTACAAGTATCTTGCCTTGCAGTGTATATATATAAAGGTTCTGAAGACGGCCCACGAGTCAGATGGAAACATGTTAACCAACACCATTAAATAAAGCACACAAGGAGAAAGACCAGTGAGTGTGTCCTTTACTTTACAGCTCTATATTTCCTAACGGACAGCACCGCAGGCACTCACATATGAATATATATATAATCAAATATACAACGGCACTCTCGGGACTTTAAAATAAAATATAACTTTTATTGATGGTAGTTAAAACGCTTCATTCATATACCTGTCTTAAGCATGTGAGGTAGAAACAGAGGGAATGAAGCAATGCATGGTCTACCTCACAAGATTAAGACAGGTATATGAATTGTTATACGCTTGGGAATTTTTTTCCTCCGAAAGGGTTAAATGAGCAACTAGCATACCAATGCTTTTTTTTTTTTTAATAACCATGCATTGCTACATTCCCTTGGTGTCTACTCTTCATATTTAAGACATTTATATAAATTGACGTTCACTATTAAGTGTTACATTTGTTTCTTTGTTCTAATATACATTAGCTGTCGATTTCCGAATTTTACATGTTGCTACTTTGTTTTTAATCTGTTTTTATTAGTATCTTTGCTCCAATTGTATTGGATACATGTGTTATCTATCTGCGCTGATTTGCCTGCTGGTGAGACTATAAAAACTTATCTTGTGGTTAGAACGTCATATCCTGAGGACAGCCTATCGGCTGAAACGCGTAGATAGCGTTTTAACTACCATCAATAAATGTTTTATTTAAAAGTCCCGAGAGTGCCGTTGTATATTTGATTATGTTGGATGATTTGTCCGGCACCCGGGCATTCTACTGAAAGGAACGGAGTGCTGATCTTTCATTGCATTATATATATATGGGGCCGTTCTAAAGACGGCCCCATTGACGGGGCGGAAACATGTTAACCACCATGTTTGAATAAACACCCACGCTGTTTGTGAAGTCCTGTGAGTGCCTCCGTTTTTCTCTATGCTATATATATATATATATAACAATAAGATAGCGAGCGGCACTCTCCATACGGTCATCTACCTGGGTGCCTCCCGAGCAAGATAGGCATGAATAGAGAGATGAGGGAGCACTCCTAGGATTTATATCAACAATTCCTTTTATTAGTGGTAGTCAAGGCGTTTCGGTCCTACCCCGGACCGTTCTCAAGACAATCTGCCCGATCAAACAATGTGCAACAAATACAAACACACAATTCAAAAAATCTGCCCGATCAAACAATGTGCAACAAATACACATATATATATATATAAAAGGAGCAATAGTTTCTATATTTCATCTTATCCAATATTCTCATACATAGTAGCAATGTTTGCAAAGTGAAAGCTTGGATATCGCAGCATAAATCCTCTTCAACAGGTAGCTTCGCCAGTACCACGTCATTTTGTGGATGCTGAGCATACAGCAGAGGACCTTAAATTTATGGTTCTTGAAGTTATACCTGAAAAAGGACATCGTGACAGAGAGGATAGGCTGAAAAAAAAAAGAGGTCTGGTGGGTCAAAAAACTACAAACTTTAGCCCCAGGGATTATGATTTGTTTTTATTTCTTTGATGTTCAGAATTATAGATATGTGATTAAAACATTATACGTCTGTAATATAGCCCCCTTACCCTTTATTCCTCTCTAATTAGAATGCTTTATACATACAAGGGTATGTGGGATAATTGGTGTGTTGTCACTTCCTTTGTGAAACTGTATAAAACATATGTATTGTTGGTGTTTCATTACTGTCCATATCTTGAGAAAGGGAGCTGTGGCTCCTGAAACGTCGCATAATATGTGGGCAGGGCTTGGTTTAATAACTTAAAAGCCTTTTTCTACTGCAAAAAATTGGTGTGTGGCTCCATATTTATCTTATATATATATATATATATATATATATATATATATATATATATATATATATATAATCCAGAAAGAGTCCAATGCACTCAGGGAATTTTTCAAAAAACACCTCTGTGTTTCAATTAAGGCACAGAGTGGTTTTTTTTGAAAAATTCCCTGAGTGCATTGGACCTCTTTCTGGATTATATGGATCGCACACCTTCCTTTAGCACAGGGGTAAAAAGAGTGTATATATAACTAAATTGCTATATAGTGAGTGCCCTCCCTTTGGATTATCCCTTATATTATATAAATAAATGTATACATTCATGGGGAATACATTGGGTTATTCAGAGGTACTATGTTGGTGGAGGTGGGTAAAAGTAATATACATAGGGACAGTGTTTATGTGTTGTTTAAGCACTAAATAAATAGTTATATCAATATTAACAAATATGTAGTAATGACATTTATGCATATAGAAATGTAAAAAAGGCAAAATATTGAAATAGTAAAAAGTACTTGCATAGTCCCCACTCCTGTTTTGTAATGGAATCTTCAAAATGGAGTATTTAGCCACACCCCAGGAATTTTTACTTGGAGGCAATGTAAGCTTAAAAAGGAACATATTTATCACTTCTCTTTTAGTGTTGTATCCAATGGTGTGCTTAATATTAGCTTGATAGCAGTGTTAGCGAATCAAAAAAAATTCTAAGTGTTAGTAGGAAGTTGCAAGTGAAATATGTCATTTCTTTTGTAAAAATATGTGACAGTCTATCACCTCACCCCACCCCTCCCCTCTCAATAGAAAAAAAATAGCTGCTGTGTGCTGGACAGTAAGTGATATGCCTGGGCCCATTATCAGACCTGCAGGTTTATTCCATTAATATTCCATAGATTATAGCTGTCAGTTAGGTGGTTAGGTGGTTGGATGTGTGACTCCTACTGCCTGAAGGGACCTGAATAATCCTTCTCTAAACCAATAGTATGATAGCTATGGAAGTAAGGGAAGGGCAGATGGATCACTTGCATGTTCAAACCTTTGGTAGGAATCGCTAAAGCATGGGCTTTTAATGTCTGTAAGTTAGTACTTTTTAAACATGTGAAAAGTTCAACACCCTATCATTACACTGTATTGCGTTTTAATACATTCAATAGCAAATGGACATAAAGAAGAAGCTTACTGCTAACAGAGAATGCTGGGAGTTGTAGTTTTCAAACATGTGCATATTCAAACCCTTTGGTAAGAATCGCTAAAGCATGGGCTTTTAATGTCTGTAAGTTAGTAAAAGGGCTTTATTTCAGAATGTATGAAAAATAAAATTTCCGGCATTCTGTGCAGCCAGGGAATGCATAAGGGAGAGGCAGACAGATCCAGAATCACTTGCATATTTTTGCACTTTGAGTTGGTCTCACTGAAAGCATGACCCCCAAGCTTTCAATAAAAATAATTACCTAGCATCAAAACATACACACACAATTTCCACTGTGCACCAACGGGCAAACTTTTGCTAGTATATATATATATATATATATATACATACACAAAATGTAATTAAATTTAGCCTAAGGAGTGCTTCCACAGTCCTTCTATTGTGTATATATATTATATATATATAATATTTGTTGTTTAATTGCATTCACTTTAGTGCAGCCCTTCTAACCAGATGCAGATTCCTTTTATTGTCATTAAAGTCCAGGGTGGATATATATATTTGTGTCCTTCAACTCTGGTGTGGTTGTGACCCCTGATACCCTGGTACAGTAGCTATACCCTTGTACAGAGAGAAAGTTATTTAGTAAGATTTAAGATGGAAATATGACAAGTCTTTTATTGTTTTTTTTTTCATTGATTCTAGCATTTTTTTTTTCATTGATTTTAACAATATAGCAACAAAGCAATCCATTAAAAGAATTCCCAAAAGTCCTATATCATGATGTTAGTGTCAATGTGTGAGTAGCATAGAATTCAAATTGGCATTTTAGAAGTGGCATCTATTTTCAATATCCATGTATCCCATATTCTGGATCATGTACTTACGTTCTGAAGAGTGTGAGCAAAGTATTCATTGTTGTGTATCCATTAGAGCTTGTGTTTTTTTTTTAATTTTCAACACAAGCAAAGGGGTTAATATAAAACTAGGTGCTATTACTATACTGCATTCTACTGGTAAATCTCTCTGAATGTTAGAATGATGACTCTACTGATTGTGTATTCTGGCAGTGATTAAACTGGCATTAAGTCACTTGGCACATAGGTGATATTTGTAGAGTAATATATAGAGTGATATTTGTAATATCATGGTGTAGAGCGCACAAACCCCCCTCCCCCTTGGTAGGCTTCCCTGACTCACCTGTGGGTGTTTTCTAGAAGACGTCACATGGCCAGCGCGAGAAGGTTGGTCTATCATCCGTACATATTGACAATCATATTTTAGTACATAGAATGCTGATGACATTATAACAAAACCATGGTACATGAAGGAGTTTTAAATCATGAAACTATTTCTAATCAGGATTCAGGAAGTGTATATTAAATAAATGTGTAAAATATCTGTAACAAAAAATAGTAACACAATTGTATATAGAAATTCATATTACCCATGTGTCATGGGTATTATCATTCATTTAATTAGATAAAATTTATATAAATGTTAAATAAAAGAACTATCATAACATGAATGCTATTGAAGTGGATTTTGTTTGTTTGTTTTTGTTTTCCAGTACAAGTTAAGGGACAATGGCAATTTCAAAAAGAAAGACGCAGTTTGCATTCATCTTTGTATTAATGAGCTCTGACATCGCCAGGCACAGAAGAATGTTTTAATCTCTACTGCCATTTCCATATTAAGCACATTTTAATTAAACTCTGAAGAGGATGTTTGCACAATTATTGGATGGTTCTATAGTGACTTCATTGCAAGTGTTCATGATGATTGAGACCTGCACGGTAGCTTGCTATACATATATTTTCCATTCCAAAACCCGTTATTTGTGACTTGTTGTCTTACTTTAGCCCATATATATATATATTTATATATATATTATATTATAACAGATATAGATTATAACAGCATTCCACACGTTCAAATTGTAGGTCAGGTGCATGCACTATTGAGGTTAAAGGGCATGTCCACCCCCAAAACTATAATCCCCCCACTACTGGGCCCACTCTGTAGTGTAATAAAATCCTTACCTTACATCCCAGTTCCAAATGATTCTCCTGTAATCCCCCCCCCCCCAACATCCCAAAAACTGGCCACCAGAAGAATAGCAGGGTCCATATAGGACTCTGCCTCCTGTCTCCCCTCTAGGAGACGTTTGGCATGTGCACTGCAGCCCTCCCTCTACCTCCCTCTCCCACCCGCTTTGGTCTCCCTGCCCCTAGCGTAACCTTTAAGTATATTATAGTCCATGTTCCCCCAGCCCCAACCGCTATAATTATATTCTGAGAAAGTCCCCCGATCATTACTTACCTTACCTCTCTCCTTTGCCGTTCTGAGCAGCTGGCAGCCGCGTCGGCAGAGGGCCGGGGCATTGCGGCGAAGGAGAGAGGTAAGGTACGTAATGATCAGGGGACTTTCAGAGAATACAATTATAGTAGTTGGGGCTGGGGGAACATGGACTATAATATATTAAAGTTTCTATAAAGGGTGGTGGACATGCACTTTAACCTGCATAAATCTTAGGAAAAAAACAAAGTTAACATGCTGCACTCCCTAGTATTTTATTTAGTTAAGGACGATATTACCACATCATATTCCACCAACGGCGACGTTTTGGGACTATCCAATCCCTTTATCGAGCCAGGACAAAACCATTTTGTCCTGGCTTGATAAAGGGATTGGACTATAAAATTCTAAGGAGTGCTGCACATTTGACTTTGTTATAATATATAGAAGCAGGTAAATGATCCAGTGCACTCTCAGGACTTGTAGAATCATTTTAATCTACAATTCCTGAGAGTGCACTGGATCATTTAACTGCTTCTTTTTCAAGATATTCTGGTAGCACCTAGGCCCTTAAAGTGTAGGTGGATTGAGTGCCTGTATTCATTTACATTCTCCTCCATAACATGCCTGGATGCATCCAAAGAAAAGGTTATGGTAAAATAGCTTAAGAGGCACTCCTGGGTCTTTAAACAAACTTTTATTGAAACAACAAACACGCTACATCATCTACGCATTTCAACCCGTGCAGGTCGTCATCAGGATGATAAACACGTCTCTTCCCTTCCCTTAAAACAGTAAGTACCAACCCCCATGTGTAGTCACCATATTAACCCGTGAAACACCAACCTGTGCAGAACCAAACAGTTCCTAGAAATAACCAACGTGAAATGCACCAAGTTATTTACCCCCTACTGTGATGCATAAAGAGTATTTATATAACCACCAATGTTACAATGTAACGACCCTCCATGCAGTGCAGAGTGTCAAATAAATACCTACAGATACAAAAGTATCCAATACTAATAAAAACTGAACAAATGTATATAACATTGTCAACAAGTTATAAAGTGCTACAGTGCTTATTACTAAAAATAAAGTCAATAGTAACACCCACCTATAGTACTAATGTCTAAAATACAAAACTATAATATATAAATAGTGAAACCAGCACAATCACACAGGGATAAAAATGACACAACATATAATTATATAAAAACGTATTTAAAACACATTAATAATATATTCAGCTACGTGCTTGTGAAGGTTCTCATTCATCCAGGTCATAGTATATCTGTTGTATTCAATTAGATCAACTGGACTTGAAGTTTAGTTCTTGAAGACGTTTCACTAGTCATCCGACTTGCTTTCTCTCTCAACTATGGTGTCCTATGATGTGACATCTCTCTTCACCTGTATACCCACCAAGGAAGCTGTTGACATGGTGAGAAAAGGCTAGGCCAACACCGCACCCTTACCAGCAAAACAGATCTCAACCCAGAACAGGTGTGTTCCTTAATGGACTTGTGCCTGAATACCACCTATTTCAAATACAGGGATAAGTTCTATAAGCTAAAACATGGATGTGCTATAGGATCTCCAGTTTCACACATTGTGGCCAACCTTTACATGGAGGAGGTAGAAAAACAGGCGCTTAATACCTTTAAGGGCATAGCACCCAGCCACTGGTTCAGATATGTGGATGACACCTGGGTTAAAATCCACCAGAAGGAAGTACAAGCCTTCACAGAACACATTAATGCAGTAGACAAAAACATCAAATTTACAAGGGAAGAGGTACAAAACAATATACTGGCTTTCTTGTACTGCTTGGTAGAAGGAAAATAGTAAACTATAAGTAGAGGTTTACAGAAAACCAACACACACAGATCAGTATTTGATGTTTGACTCCCACCACCCTTTGGATCACAAGCTGGGTGTCATCAGAACCCTGCAACACAGAGGTGAGAACATCCCCACTAGCACAGAGGCAAAGGCTAAAGAAATGAAACAGTGGATCCCTTAAAACTTGTGGATATCCAGACTGGGCCTTTGTCAAAAGAAGTAGAAGGAAAGAAAAGAACACGAATACCAACAGTGAAGGGGAAAAGCAAGACAGGAGAAAGAACATGGTCATCCCATATGTAGCAGGGGTCTCCGAGAAATTAAGAAGAATTTTCAAAAAAACACTGTATCCCTGTCTGCTTTAAACTGAACAACACACTGAGGCAGCAACTGGTACATCTGAAAGACCCAATACACAAGAAAAGCGACATCATATACGCAGTACAGTGCAGTGAAGAATGCTCTGATTTGTATGTGGGGGAGACCAAACAGCAACTGCATCAACGTATGGCCCAGCAGAGAAGAGCCAATTCCTCTGGTCAGGACTCAGTCGTGTACCTGCATCTTAAAGATAAAGGACGTACCTTTGAAGTTTGTAATGTTAATATATTGGCAAAGGAACATGACTGGTTCGAGATAGGTATCAAGGAGGCCATTTATGTGAAAATAAAGCCTAAATAAAGGTGGGGGGGGTTTGACACCAACTGTCTGCCATGCACAATGCTGTTTTAACATCTTACCCTGGGCAATCCTATAACACATCTGAGCCACTATGCAATCACGCCCTTAACACCTTGCTGTGATATGCTAATTGGGATTTTCCAGGGTACATAATTGCCACAGATTCTTGTACAAGTCATTCTGAATTGAGAAAGCCAGTCAGATGACTAGCGAAACGTCTTCAAGAAGTAAACTTCAAGTCCAGTTGATCTAATTGAATACAACAGATATTCAGCTAAGTGGAAATTATAGAGGCTAGAAAAATACAAAAACAAATAATGACTTAGCAACATGGATGCACAGGAACTAATCCACTTAATGTTTAAAACACTAAAAAGATAAAAGATAACTAAATGGCTACAAGGTCAAAGTAATGGTGAACGTAAATGGATGCAACCAAACCCATCATGGAAATCCCAATAACGTCATCAAAAGAACACTGAGGTCATAAAAAACATGATAAAGATAACTGTTTATTCAGTCCTTTGGGGGACATGTTGTTAAGTCTTTTTATCCACTGAACCTCACGCTGTAACAATGCACATGCTCTGTTAATGCCATCTCTTTGAGGTTCCTGATTGATCACCATCCACCTCATGGTGGCCATAGAATGTCCCTTGTCAAGAAAATGTCTTGCTATGAACTGCTCACTGTATTTCTGCTCCTGGGTAGTACTAGGCCCTGCTCTGATGGCCTGTCTATGATTTGACATCTAGGGTAGGGGTGGTCTTACCTACGTAGTACAACCCACATGGGCAAGTGATAAAGTATATGGCAAAGGTGGTCATACAAACAAAGGAACAGTATCTTTAAATGGTAACCCTATATCGTTGGTCAAAACATTCCAATGGGTCCTAAAGGCTCTCTCTGAAAACATGACTAAATGGGGTATAATTAATCAAGATCAGAATTCTATTCCACCACTAGGGGTGACAAACATGCTCAACATTCTTTCTGGTGATCGCCTTACTTGATGGATCCTGTATATCACTTTCGCTGTACCCCTTTTCTAGGAATTTGTTCTCTATCTGTTCCATTTAGGTAGCCATATTGTTTGTACTCGTATTGTTACGTATAACACTAAGGAATTGTGAGCACATTACCCCTTTTTTCTGGGATTCTGAATGTCAACTATTTACAAGGACTATAGAATTCCAGTCTGTGGGCTTGGAGTCCAAAAAATCAATAGTGTTAACGCCACATGTCCTAGTTAACTTGTAGGGGGTGTCCAGCTGATTTAAATGCCCCACAAAATCATGGCAATCCTCCACAGATTTATCCCATAGGAGATGAACAAATCATTGATATAGAGTTTAAAAATCAATAATTTCTTACCATATTTAGGATAAATATAACTTTCTTCGAAGTACTGCTTCGCTAGGTTCGCAAATGAGGGTCCGACTTTGGACTCCGTTGCCGTCCCAGTCACTTGTTGGGAATATGTGGTATCAATGTGAAAATAATTATTACTGAGAATGAATAGCAGCAAATCCATTAAGAATTCTGTTGGAGGGTTGTTATGGTCACTTCGTATGTATATGTGCCCGGGAGCAACCTTTTAGGATAAATATACAATAAGATGCATGAATGGATGCACTCGGCCACTGTTCTTAGACCTTTATCAAGCTTTATCCAAGAACAGTGACGAAATGTTGCGTCTGTACATTATGCACCAATAAAGCATAGTTTTAGGGCTATGTACCGAGAGTCGTTATCACTCTCTATTGTCTCCATTAGGCAGTGCACTGGGGCGATAACATCTCTCAGTGCATAGAGAATGGGGTTTTCCCATTCAGAAACTTTAACGCCAGCTATCAGTTTTTGCGTACCGCCACAACCGCCATAAGTTATGCCTTAAAGTCACATTAACACTTGGAACATGGGTTAACGTGACTTTAAGATGGGGGGAAAAAACAGGAGTGCATCATGATTGCTGCATCTGCTGCTTACTGTATTTTAATTATAGGGAACACTAAATATATATGCTGTTTTTGTTATTTGCTAAGTTCTGCAATTATATTCTATATTCTTCTCCATTTACCCTTAATAGTGCAGAAAGTTCGGATATAAACCTGACTGAGGGAAGGGGTGGGGCATCTAGGCAAATCACAGGGGAGGTCCTCACCATGGTTACTTTTAAGGGAAGGTGAAAAGAAATTGAATTGCTCAATAAAACTTGTGCGATGCAAGTCTCAGCCAATCACGGCACTGCTGACGGTCCAGCCCCTTCTGCTTGCTTCTGTGCATGGAAAAGGCAGGAAAGCTAAGCAGAAAAATGCAGAGGAAGCGAAATCTGGTAAGTAGGTTTACCAGCACATATAAAGCATAAGAACCTCGTGAGGTTGAGGTTTTGGGTGCACTTATCATTATATCAAAAGTTTTTTTGGGGGGATGGACATAATTTCTACTTTGAACATGACTGTTTTTGTAGTGCAACATAAGCAACTAG
This sequence comes from Hymenochirus boettgeri, assembly GCA_019447015.1. Taxonomy (NCBI): domain Eukaryota; kingdom Metazoa; phylum Chordata; class Amphibia; order Anura; family Pipidae; genus Hymenochirus; species Hymenochirus boettgeri. Next base: position 204,889,552 of record CM033469.1, on the reverse strand, counting down.
AAAGGGAAAGTGTAAGTATAAAATTTGAATTTGGCTTGTAAGTCAGCATTTTGGAAGGGAATGTGTGTGTTTGTGCTGCAAATTATAAAACTTAATAACGGCAATGATGAAGACATTGTTGTTTTTTTACTTACCCTTTAAATATGCCTGTCACATGAATGAATGGGTAGCTCAGTTGGTGTGTGTATCTGTGTCAGGTTGGAAGTTAAAAAAAACAACCTTTTTTGATTATTGAACAAAATTAGCTTTTTTGACTAGTTACACTTTAAGCATGACTGCCATGGAAATAGAAGGGTAGGTCAGTAGGTGTGTGTACCTGTGTCACGTTGTGGGTTAAAAAAAACACAACCTTTGTGATGATTGGTCAAAATCATTTTTTTTTACTTTAGTTACCCTTTAAGTTTGGCTGCCACAGTAATGTAGGAGTAGATCAGTAGGTGTGTGTATCCAAGTAACAAACAGAGTCCATATGCACACTGCCCCCATGGGTGCAGACGTCTAGTTTCCCTACTTCCAAGGGAACTTATGTGATCAGCAAATATGTAGAGTCTCACTCCAAAGTGAATGGTGAATTTATTTGAAACGTTGTATGTGTTGATGAGTGGTTTCAAATAAATTCACCATTCACTTTGGAGTGCGACTCTACATTGAATATTTGCAGTAGGTGTGTGTACCTGTGTCAGGTTGGGGGTTAAAAAAAACCTAACTTTTTTGATTATTGATAATTTTAGTATGGTTTTCAGGTTGCGCTGAGTACTCATAAAATATAAACCGCAAAATTTAAAGGTATAAATATCCAATATATACATGGTATGAATATATGATCCTGAGGAAGCCTTGCTTAAAGGTGAATGCGTTGATCAGCTAAATATTGCTTTTTATGTGCTTTTATACTCATTTTTAAACTGCATTATAGTTTTTATAGTGAAAAATAAATAAAATAGCTTTTTATCAGTTAATCATCCATGTGAACCAGCCCATTCTTTCTGCAAAGCTATTTGAGACACTGAATATGTGAGCTACCATTGATGGGAGTAATAGGAACACACTGGAGATCATACAATCTTCACTACAAAGTGTAAGTGAAAGAATCTTTTTATTTAATATATATCAGATATTTTGGTTGGAACTACATACTTACCTTGATCCTAACAATTGGTCTTAATATTTGTTTGTATTTTATGTACTCAGGGCAACCTGAAAACCGTACTAAAATTGTGGATTTTTGAGTGACTGTTTCCTGTCTGGTTTGCTGCAACTCAACTATAAATATATTAAGACTCTGGACTTCATCTCACCATTTGGCGCTGAGAGAATATTTTCAAAACTTTTTTGATTATTGTTCAAATTTTTTTGACAATAGTTACCCTTTAAATATGACTGCCATGGAAATGGAAGAGTATGTCAATAGATGTGTGTACCTGAATCAGGTTGGAAGTTAAAAACAAACTTTTTCTGATGATTACTCAAATTTTTTTTGACTACAGTTACCCTTTTAATATGGCTGCCATGTAATTGGAGGGTAGGTCAATAGGTGTGTGATTTAGATGGTGTCCTTTAAAATAATTCTCTCTTTAACTGGGATATTCTGCAAGACTTTAACATCAGCTTTGTTTAAAGAACTTTTTTGGGACTTAGCTTTTACCTTAGGCAATTCCTTTCTATCCTCTGGTATTAAAGAGGAAGTTCAGTGCAAATACATATGCTTTTCACAAAAAAGAGCAGTATTTTTTCATCCCAATGACCCTAATCTGCCAATTCAGCATTTTGTCTGTGTATAAATAAATGCAACCAAAATACTGACCTGTTTGCAGGACCCCTAGTAGAGACAGTTATGGTCTTGCCCTTGACCCAGAGCCTGGGTTGATTCAGTTGCTCAGTAGAGATCTGAGCATTGTTGACCCATCTAACAGCCAATCAGTAGAAATAACTGTTAGAAACATTCCAAGGAATGGGAAGAAGAAGGACTGTTGGAACCTGAAATGTAGGCTCCCTAATGTCAAAAGCAAGGAACAGCAAAGGGTATAAAATCAACTGATTTTTTAAAATGGGAGAGAGTATGTACAATAACTAAGAAGGCATTACACAAACTAACAATTTAACAAATATTGATAATTTCCACTGAACTGTTCCTTTAAGTCTACAGTAGTTGGCTTGTCAGCAAAACAGTCTTTAAATTCATCTGCCGTTTTACAGAGTTTCTTGGGGAGACTTGCCAAGAGAGGTTGCATCCCAATCAATTAGTTGCAGTTCTGAAATCAATCCAGAAATATTGGGAGCAGCAGAGAGAAGCTCCAGCTTAGTGGATACTGGTGAACAGAATTAACCAAGGGAGGCCTCCTTATTGTCATTGGGTTCTGAGAACTCCTTGCTATCATCCTCTACATCTATCATTGTTGGCGTTGCTGGTGCAGAATCTGAATTGCTGTGGGTCTCCTTCTGGCTTTTGGTTCATTTTTCCAGAGATTGCACCATCCTCTCTTGAATCCGGTGATGTACGTTTTTCTGGTTTTGAAGCTCGAAGAACAACGATGCAACATCATCTGGATCATAAAAAACTTTGGATTTTGGTTTTGTTTTCTTGCCTGAAAGAGAAAGTCAATGAATATTCATCATTCATGAATAACAGAACAGCTACAGCCATCTTTTTATAGCAGCCAACAGTCAGATTTTATATTTCTTGCTAATTAGATGCATTAAAAGAGCCCTTGGGCAGCGTCTTCTTTCTTCCATCTGGCAACACCAGCTCGGCTGAGGCCACCAACCCCGAGAGGTACCCCTGCTGCCACCAGGGGTACCTCCGGCGCTGGTGGCCTCAACGAGGCCGATGTTGTCGGTGTCTTGATCCGATGTCTTCTTTCTTCACAGCTGCTCACACCTGCACCACTGATGTCACCAATTGCAGACGGGCTTCAGCGGAGCCGATGTTTCCAGCCTCTTTTTTGTTTTTGCATGTATGACCATATACTGTAACAAACCTTTATTGATGATTAATCAAAATTAGCTTTTTGAATATAGTTACCCTTTAAGTATGGCTTCCATTGAAATGGAAAGGTAGGTCAGTCGGTGTCTGTACCCATGTGAGGTTGGGGGTATGTGTTTTTGCATGTATGACCATATAACTAGCTTTTATTGATGATTGATCAAAATTAGTTTTTTGACTAAAGTTACCCTTTAAGTATGGCAATGGGAATGGGTTTGTGTTTATGACCACAAATCAAACTGTTATGAAATATCCACATGGGAAAAAATGTCCCAAAATTCGCCGATAATGCCGTAACACTTTCGCAAATTCCTTAGCTAGGTAATAGCACACTTCTCCTATATGTCTGTACCGAATTTCATGTCTCTAGCTTAAAAAACTGTGGGAGGAGATACAGTCCAAAAAAGCAGAAGAATAAAACGGAAGAAATAGAAAGACCAGTAATTTGGCTTTTCAAGCCAAATTAATTATACCATATAGCAGCAAAATGTAACATAAATCCCAGTGTTAAAAAAGTATAACTTTTGGTGTAAGTCAGAATAACAGTTAATGTTGTGGTAAACTCAACAGGGGAATATTTTAAAGTAAAGGGAATGTCCACCCACAGAACCCAAATCAAATCAAATACCTTTTCCACATACCGCAAACCCCGAGATAATTATATTTACTTACTTCACCATGACTGCTTTTAGTGTGGCATTAGTGTCAAAATAGGAAGCCTAATTAAAAAGTAGCAAAATGGAGGATTGAGTGGTGCACAAATGTGTCAAATATGGTCAATATTTTAATAATATTAAAATTAAAAGTGTTCAATAAAACAATGAAATTGTTTAAATACAAATGTAAATAGTATAATAATGTCTTTTGGATAACATAACATATTTGATAGAACCTTCTCTGCAAAACAAATCCTACACCTTCAGAAATTGCTGCAGTTAACTGATGCAGGAATAATCCTACACTGATATTTGTCTTTATAGAAGAACAATATTATGATCAAGTCTGAGGAAGAATTGGACTAGAAATGAAGTAACTTGTGCATGGGTCATACTGTACCAGCTCAGAGGCACATCAGCCCAATGAGAGAGAAGATACAGTACCATGTTTTTATAGTTGGCCCCTGGAGGTCACCAGCAAAGCTGACCAGTAATTAGTTCATGCACTGCATAGAAAACCGTGCAGTCTGTATTTAACATTATAGCTGAAAAGTAACAGATTGTTATATTAAAGATGTTTGTGCCTATACAGATGATGAAACCCCAATATGTAGACATAAATTTATCCTGATGATAATTGACTTTTATCTCGCTTCCTGAACTGTTTCAAAGAAAAACTACTGGTTTATGATTTATTGCATGGATGCCCAACTTTAGCAACCACATAGCCTCCCTCTTTATGGAGGATGGCAGTTGGCAGAAATGTATCACCTTATCGCATATAGGGGCTTTTTGCTTAATCCTCACACAAAGTGGACAACTTTATAACAATAGTTATAGAGTTTTTTCATCAAAAGGTTACTTTATAGTTGACTGGTACATAACACACATAAACCTACAGTACATCATTTCAAGACAAATTTCTCTTTAAAAAGGAAGTTTGGTGGGAAAAAATATATTTTATAAATTATTTATCTATATTACATTATTTTTAATTCTTAGGTTTATTAATTTGGCTTGAAGAGCCATTATTCTTCTGCTTTTTTAGACTGTATCTCCTCCCACAGTTTTTGAGCTAGAGACATGAAATTCGGTACAGATGTGCGTGGCATATATGAGAAGTGTGCTATTACCTATCTAAGGAATCAGCTGAAGCTTTACGGCGTTATTGGCGAATTTCAGGACATTTTCCCCATAGACTATAATGATAACAATCCTCAAATGTGGATATTTCAAAACAGTTTGTTTCATGGTCATAAACACAAATGCTGATACCCCCAACCCCCCACACAGATACACCCACCAATCGACTTTCCATTTTCCTATGGAAACCATACTTAAAGGGTAACTATAGTCAAAAAACTAATTTTGTTCAATCATCAATAAAAGTTAGTTATATGGTCATACATGCAAAAATACCCCCAACCTCACACAGGTACACACAACTACTGACCTACTCTTCCACGTCTGTGGTAGAATACTTAAAGGGTTACTGTACTCAAATTTTTTTTGACCAATTACCAAAAAAGTTAGTTTTTTTAACCCCCAACCTGACACGGGTACACACACCTACTGACCTACCCCTCCATTACTGTGGCAGCCATACTTAAAGGGTAACTAAAGTCAAATAAACTAATTTTGACCAATCATCAAAAAAGTTTGTTTTTTTTAACTTCCAACCTGACACAGGCACACACCAAATGAGCTACCCATTCATTCATGTGGCAACCATATTTAAAGGGTAAGTAAAAAACAACAATGTCCTCATCATTGCCATTATTGAGTTTTAAAATCTGCAGCACAAACACACACATTGCCTTCCAAAATGCGTCCTTGCAAGACAAATTCAAAGTTTACACTTAAACTTTTCCTTTCTGGTTACTCTCTGTATTTCCTGTTTTTGAGTTTTTTGAACTAGAGACATGAAATTCAGTACAGAAGTGCGGGGCATAGAGGAGAAGTATGCTATTACCTAGCTAAGGAATATGCAGAGTCATTACGGCGTTATTGTTTAATTTCGGGACATTTTTCCCCATAGACGTTAATGGTAACAATCCTCAAATGTGGATATTTCGAGGCTTAAGGGTCATGAGATCAAAACAGTTTGTTTCATGGTCATAAACACAAATGCTGATACCCCCCCCCCCACAGACACAGGTACACCCACCTACTGACTTACCTTTCCATTCTCCTGGAAGCCATGCTTAAAGGGTAACAGTAGTCACTAACTAAAAGTTAGTTATATGCAAAATACATGCGAAAACACATAACCCCAACCTCACATGGGTACACACACCTACTGACCTACCCTTCCATCCCTGTGGCAGCCATACTTAAAGGGTAAAATAAAGTCAAGAAAGTAATTTTGATATATCCTCAATAAAAGTTAGTTATATGGTCATACATGCAAAAACACACACCCCCAACCTCACACGGGTACACACACACACACACACAAGGGTAACTATAGTCAAAAAAAAATTTGGATCAATAATCAAAACAAGTTTTTTTTTAACCCCCAACCTGACCCAGGTACACACACCTACTGCATTGGTGTGGCAGCCATACTTAAAGGGTAACTATAGTCGAAAAACAAATTTTGACTAATAATCAAAAAGTTAGTTTTTTTTAACCCCCAACCTGACACAGGTACACACACCAACTGAGCTACCCATTCATTCATGTGGCAACCATATTTAAAGGGTAAGTATAGTCAAAAAACACAATTTGACCAATCATCAACAAAGTTCGTTTTTTTTATCCCCCCCATCTGACACGAGTACACACACCAACTGACCTACCTATTCATTCAAGTGACAGCAATATTTAAAGGGTAAGTAAAAAACAACAATGTCCTCATCATTGCCATTATTGAGTTTATAAACCTGCAGCACAAACACACACATTCCCTTCCAAAATCAAAGTTTATACTTAAACTTTTCCTTTCTAGTTGCATGTTTGCAATGCTTGGTGTGGACAGGAGTAAGCTTCTATATCACGTTCTGTAACAGTCCTTCTTCTATTGGTTTTCAGTAAATGTTGCTGTAAATGTTGCTGTAAATGTATAGGGAGCCAGTAACACTGCTGTCAATGTATATTGTGTGTATTGCATATGTTTCAATAACGCGTATTGTACAGGATCGCAGTGCACATACCATATCATGCACAGCAGTGCATTGTTAAAATCCTGCATGCGCTGCTGTGCGTGATAGTGGGGCATAGCTTTAACTCTGCTGTCAATATACAAATTGAGGGTTAGTAAATGTTTCAGTAAATATATAGGGAAACAGTAACTCTGCTGTCAATATATATTTTTGGCCTGCAAACATATATGGGCTAAATAACTCTACTGTCAATATATATCTTGGGGGTCAGTAAACATTGTTGTAAATATATGGGAAGACAGTATATATTGGGGGCCAGTAAATGTATATGGATTGAGTAACTCGGCTGTCAGTATATTTTGGGGGTCAGTTTTATGTTTCTGTAAATGTATAGTGAGCCAGTAAATCTGCTGTCAATATATGTTGGGGGTCAGTTAATACTGATGTAAATGTGTAATGGTTCAGTAACTCTGCTGTCAATATATAACTGCTGTTAATATACATAGGGGGAAGTAAATGCTGCTGCAAATGTATAGGGAGACTGTCATCCAATATATGTATATGAATGGGGTCAAAACCTCTGCAACAACTATATATAGATTGGGTTTGGGAGGAGCCATGGGAGAAAGTTAAAAGTGTAACTACAAACACACTGGGTATTTCTACACTTAGATAAACACCAAGGATTCCAGGAATGTGTACAAGGTAAGTGGGGAAAGTATCTACAAACACATCGGGTATTTAAACGATAAATGCACATGTAAAGGGTAATTCTGAGATTTTGCAATAATGGTTTTACATTAGGAAAACCCACAAAAGGTTGAGAACATTATATGTTGGTAGGGGGCAACACAAACTTTAATAGAATTTTGTAACTTTTCCAGTAGATGTAGTAATGGCATTTTCAAGAGTGGGCTGGATACGTTTCTAAAACTAAAACATTTTGAAAATGACTGGTATTAATACATTTAATTATAGCTGATCCAGGGATCCTTTCCAATTGCCATTTGGAGACCCTTTAAAGGGACAGTTCAGTGGAAATTATCAATATTTGTTAAATTGTTAGTTTGTGTAATGCCTTCTTAGTTATTCTACATATTCTCTCCCATTTTGAAAAATCAGTTGATTTCATACCCTTTGCTGTTCCCTGCTGTTGACATTAGTGAGCTGACATTTCAGGTTCTAACGGTTCTTCTTCCCAGGATGCACCACATTCTTGTAAAGTTCCTATCAGTAATTTCTACTGATTGGCTGTTGGATGGGTCAAAGATGCTCAGATCTCTACTGAGCAACTGAATCAACCCAAGCGCTGGTTCAAGGGCAAGACCATTATGGTCTCTACTAAGGGGTCCTACAAACAGGAATTTAGTATTTTGGTTGCATTTATTTTTTCTTTTTCTTATTTTTTTTAAACATAGGAGAAGTGTGCACTCTTCTAGCTATGGAATCTGTGAGAGCCTTACTGAGTTAACTGCAAATTTAGAGACTTTTTATACATAGACTCTAAACTTTCCCTTTTTAGTTTGCTAAGTGCTAGTTTATTACAATAAATGGTAACTATTTATATTGTGACTAACCAGCAAATATAGGGGCCAGTGCAATAAGACAGGGGTGTCAAACTCAATCACACAAGGGGCCAAAATTAAAAAATTCACCACCCAAAAAGTGGTGGGACGAATTTTTATAAAAGATACTTAGCAGGTCCCGTATAGGGACTCTGTCACACTTGTGCCTAGTGCTGGGTCTCACCAGGGAAAAGGTGTAAAGCACACTGTTTTGGACTGGGACCCCTGCCTATGGGGTGACCATGTGCTAATGTGGAACGCTCATCACTTCTGGTGCGGTAATGGAATGGCCAACTCCAATGGAAGGCCCTTTGTCACATCTCCCCTCCCCAGTGTCAGGCTAGATACGCAATCAGCTGTTATAGCGGTGACTGCATCCAAGCCTTACTATTCTGCTATCCATTTGTGCAAGTCCCATTTGTGCATCGTAACTATAGATCTGCCTGCTAGATACCATGATCAACTGTTTTTAAACAGCTTATTGTGCCAGTCAAGGTACACCCAATCAGCTGTTTAAAAAGAGCAGCTCAGGCAGATCTATATTTATGCCACTACTTGGGATTGCACAAATGCATAGCAGTGTTATATGTCTTGGATGCTTGTACAGTCACTGGGGGCCACAAATAAAGGCCAGAAGGGCTGGATTCGGCCCTCAGGCCTTGAGTTTGACACGTGTGATATACATGGATAGATGCACTAAACGTGTATATATTCCCTCAGCTATTAAACATAGGCAAGTGTGTTAGGTTTAGCAAGAAATATATCAGCATATATCAGCCTTTCAATTGCATTTCTGTTATAGCTGACATATAGAGAGGTTTGGCTATTTTGACAGAATAGCAGTTGCCTAAGAGCATCTGGAAAATATCTGCTAACGAGCTGTGAGTTTGTTGATCTGGGCTAAAACAAAGCAAAAGGGGGAAATTTTGTTTATGCAGCTTTCTGTAGAAGTGAGCTACCAGATGGTATTTCTTCCATATAAGGAGTGTGCCATGTTTCTCCTTTGTCAGATTAAAGCTAAAACATGTAATATTCATTTAAAATATTACAAGCTGTTCTTGAAGATCTGATAAAATTACTGATACCCATACTTTTAAATATTAGAAGAAAAAAGAACATATTACTTAATATACATAAGAACATATTATGCTTTACTACAGCAATCTTTTTCATTTTAATCTGTCATGAAAGCATTCATGGGGAATTAAAGAAAGTTTAAGGCAACCAATGTGGAAAAGTCACGTGCCAGTCACATTATGCCTCTGTAAGTGATTATTAGAGCATGTTTATATGGATATTTATAAAGTGGAAAAATCATTTCAGCACCAAATTTTCCTTTTTTTTTTATTTGACACAGTGAAATTTTTGTAAAGCAGGAAAAAAGTATATGTACTTTTCATTGACTAAAAGGTTTCATTAACATAAATATTACTGCAAAATCAACATGGTGTGTTACCGTATTAATATACAGTAGCCATGCTATTAATTTGCAAAACAGACAAATTGCTTGGTGATCTCTACAATATACAATTAACATAGTTAAAAAAGGCCAGGGGGGCATTAGAATCTTAGAATACATGAATCTCTTCACAACTAAAAAATGGGTCAAATGCTTCAGAAATTTGAAGATGATCAGTCGAAACAAAATATTAGCAGCGCCACTTTTATATCAGACAGACTACTGATCAGGTTTAAGGCTGAGGCCCCACTGCAACTGACAAAAAATGTTGGGCATTTCCGAGCACTTTTCTTATGCGCCTAAGTCTGAGTGGCGCCTATTTTAACATAAGAAACATACAGTGTTATTCAATAAACGTTCTTATCGTTTAAAATGGTGCTAATTTTGCCCAAACCAATCAGATGTTAGCTTTCAAATGTTAAATGACATCTGATTGGTTGGGGCAAAATTAGCACCATTTTAAACAATAAGAACTTTTATTAAATCTCCCTGATTGAAACATAATGTTTCTACTTTTATTCATACACTATAATGCACTTTTTATAGAAAAGAGAAGTGGAGCTGTGATACCTTTTATTGGCTAACTAAATAAAAAAAATGAAGCAAGCTTTCGGGAGTCCTAAGCCCCCTTCACCAGGCTGGATGTTACAAAAGAAACCGAGAAACCACAAACTTATATACACATTGGGACAGTAAACATCAAACAAATTAAACAGATGACCAGGTACAGATACAGACTCAGGAGGGAGGCGGGGGTGGGGTGGGGGAAACAGTAGTGGAGGTGTGAAATGGGCACAAGTAGATAACTGTAATAATGTGAGAACAGTGTCCTTTGAAATGGACACTGTTCTCACATTATTTGATGTTTACTGTCCCTATGTGTATATCAGTTTGTGATTTCTCAATTTCTTTTGTAACATCCAGCCTGATGAAGGGGGCTTAGGACTCCCGAAAGTTTGCTTAATTTTTTTATTTAGATAGCCAATTAAAGGTATCACAGCTATTCTCAAATCTCATCTAGCACTTTTTATATTATCAGCATGGTTAATATGATAAACTAGCACTAAAGTAGCACTTTATATAATATGTACTTTACATTAAATAGTTAAATATACTGCATGTTTTATAGTTTTGGAGCATTATACAAAATTTTGATATATTTTATTATGCTTTTATTACGTATACTTCTATGATTGATGCAATGTAATTTTGATGATATTTTAACACTGTTGCTCATTTTACACTACATGTCTAGGCCAGCCTCACTATGGTGCCCATGGTTGTCAATCACTAAGCCACATGGCATGTAGGTGGGGCCTAAGGGTATAAATGTGTGTTTGGCACATGTTACAAGTTATACCTGAGGAAGGGACCGTGAGTCCCGAAACGTTGTATGTTATGCTTTTGCACTAAATAAACAAAGTCATCACCTAAGTAGTGTGCTCCTCTACATTAAACCTTGTATGGATTGTGTAGCCCTGGAAGTAGGGGGGGCTGAGAGGACTTGCACCTACCAACTTGTCTGGCTAATTGGCCAACAACAGTGTGCCATAGTATATCTTGAACTTTGCCTATGTCTGAGTGCACTTTCCCAGGGGATTATGAGTAATCACATGTCCTATTGATTTGTGTCTGCTTTTTCATGCACTTTAATAGATATATTGGCCCTGGCCCTGATTTTTGCTAACATTTATTTATTAAGCAAGACTGCCTTACTATTTTAACATGGTGAACTAAAGGTAAAATCTGACAGAACAGAACCTTACATAGGACAAAATACTGATTTAGTGCTATTGCCAATGTGACTGTGAACTACAGTAATGTCATTGTCACCCAGCTCATGCCAGACCCAGGTTCAGAGTGGGGTCATAGCACTCACAGTGGGCACGGTGGTTACATAATACAATGTTACATAGAGATATATTTTTTCATTGGCACAACTGCTGCTGAGTGACAATAAACATTCTATATATATATCATAATGTATGTATGTGGGAGGTGGACATTTGCCACAAGTGCCAAATATTGTCTAAATATCATACAAATAATTAAATTTTTAGTGATCTAGATAAATGAAGTTCAAAACACTTGTCAAAACTACAACTGTACAATGTAATTAGTAGAGCTTGCAAACCCATTCAAAAGAGAGATGTTTCAACTAGCACTGGTTTAACTAAAATATGCAGACTTCTCTCCCCTGGGAACTTTTTTTTTTATTTAAGTGACAATCCTCCTTTTGGTACTTGGATGGTTTTAAAATACCATTTTAGAAGTATATGACAGGAAATGCGATAGCAGATTTATTCTCCAGACCTAGAAATTCCTGTCATCTGTTCCAAGCAGGCATGCCACTTGAAATGGTTGTCATTCTTGGCTAAATAAATTCAAATACCATTTAAGGAAAAGTTTAAGGAGACTGTGAACTGTCCCGAAGTATAGCTCCTTTCTGAAAATACCTCCTGGGAATGCACAACAAGACCCTGGCAAAGATTAGAGATGTCTCAAGCTGATTTAAGTAATTACAAAGAACACATTGTAACTGAATTACAACCAGTCAAAATAAATTATAATAATTTCTAGAAATAATCTTAGTTAAAACCTTCCAAGTCCATCACCATTTCAAGGTGCAAAAAAAAAAAAATTTTTACTTAACCTTACATTTCCATATGTAGATACAACCCAAAAATGTTGTATGTCTGATGGCATGTTTGTGGGTTATTTTTTTTGCTTAAATGTTATTAACATCTTAATTTTTTTAGGCTAATTTTTTTGTCAATAAAATAACTTAGCATTAAGGCCAGGTACACACGGTAAGAAATTTAAGCCAAATTTCATTGATTATGCGGTCTTCAATTGTCCATGTAACTGATTGTGGCAACATTTTGCAGGTGCCACATTTTGGACTTGCAGGCTACAGAATTGTTTATGACAATTAAAGTCTGTCAGGCACATGGGGGAGATACAATAAATTTCGCATTCGCAACCTACCTGCACTTGTTTCTGCAATGTATTACCCACGTTGCGACCGTTAATACATTGCGAAACATTGGCAGTTAGTTGCGAGCTTGTGCAAAAAATAGCGCAAAAACTGCCGCAAAATTTATTGCATTGCTTGCGCAAAGAATTTTTTTTTTTTAACCTAACACATCAGTACATAGGTTAGTGTGAATTATGTGGTTATTTTCCCGTTATCTTGGGATCTCCCTCAAAATGTCAAAACTGACCCATGCCTAAGAATTTTCAATAAAAGTTCTTTTCGTTAAAAATGGTGCTGATTTTGCCCCAACCAATCAGATATTAGCTTTCAAGTGTTAATTAAGACCTGATTGGTTGGGGCAAAATCAGCACCATTTTTAAAAACTTTAATTGAATCTCCCTGGATATTTTTTTAGATTGCTGTTGTAAGTTTTTGTTTTAGATTTAGATTAGATTGTTTAGATTGCTGTTGTAAGATAAAAACTTTAATTGAATCTCCCTGGATATTTTTTTAGATTGCTGTTGTAAGTTTTTTTAAACTATGGTTAAAGCTAGGTTTTAGGAGGACAGTTGTTAAATTGTGTGCACATTATTCTGTTCGTATTTATAGTACAAGATGTCTATTGTTTCCAGATTAAGTTGTATTGGATGCTGAAAGATGCAGACCCCTAAATCTGACTTAAGTAGCTTACTGCACTTGTTGCAGATGAAGTTCTGATGCAGCAATTAACTCAGCATTATAGATAGTGGCATTGTGTAGGCAACACATTTGTAGGTCACAAGAAGCAACTTTGTCTTCCTATGGCTCCCTGCAATATTCAAAATTACAGTTAAAGTCTTTAGGGGGAGCTGCTGTATACTTTGCATCCAGCAATCTGCAGTGAATGAGAGTCACTTGAGCAGGTAGATGGCTGCAGATGATTGCAGATAGAAATAACACCATCCATCTTAAATAGAATACCTTGCACCATCCATCTTGAGTAGATTGTAATTTGAAATGATTGATAATGCAACCATTGATGGGATTGTCAGAATATTTTAATCCAGGTACCTTTAAAATTTTGCCCAATAAACAGGCTAACAATGGGCAGTCTATTGAATAAAAGACACACACGGTTCATTTTTTTTGCCAATTGGATTGAAGATCCTGTCTTGGTTTAACTTTCTTTGATATCTTCCTATAATCATTCTGATTACACGCACTGTAATATATAGTGCTGTGACTTTAAGACTGAGCCAGTCTCTAGTCACATGTTATGTGTTGATACATTGTTGTGCTTAGTGCTGTAAGTGTTGGACTCCATTTTATATTGTGCTCTCTTGAAGCCTGTTCTTCAGAATACAGTTCCTGTGTTTTCTTGTAACCTGGTTCACCAATTACCCACAAGCTCCAGTAATACAGTCAAAAGACAAGACATGGTGTCAGAAGTTGGAGTGCAACCAGATATACAAAAATTTAAGTATAGAATCATGATGGGTAAACTTAATTAAAGGTGGAGGATGTAATATATAGTGCTGTGACTTTAAGACTGAGCCAGTCTTGGAGGATGTAATATATAGTGCTGTGACTTTAAGACTGAGCCAGTCTCTAGTCACATGTTATGTGTTGATACATTGTTGTGCTTAGTGCTGTAAGTGTTGGACTCCATTTTATATTGTGCTCTCTTGCTGTTTTAGTTATAAGTTAGTACTTCAGTAAAGCCTGTTCTTCAGAATACAGTTCCTGTGTTTTCTTGTAACCTGGTTCACCAATTACCCACAAGCTCCAGTAATACAGTCAAAAGACAAGACACGCACAATACATTTAGTTAGTATGATATTCCCCAAACAAAACAAAATTATGGGAACTGTAGTGATCTAACATGATATAAAGTAGTGTGGCCCAGCAAAATTCATACAAATGAAAGGCATACAATATGTATATCACTGCCCATAGAGTTAAATGGGCTGCTTGGACCAACAATTCTAGGCTTTTTAACATAAGAAAGTGTTCTGTACGTACTACTATATTCCATTGCTTGTATATTTATGTTACCTATTAACCATCAGTATGATAGGATTTCGTTATCGGAAATGTTCTGGGTTCGCTTTGCTGTGCTAACGTAACTTTTTACCATATTTAAGGGCAGAGGTGTCCATCCTGCGGATCTCCGGATGTTTGGAAACTTCAACCCCCAACATGCTGGGAGTTGTAGTTTCCAAACGTCTGAAGGGCCACATGGTGTGCATCTGTGTTTTAAGGTTAATTAGTGTTACAGTGAAAATAGAACTGTATTTTATATATAGTCATTAGGGTAACTTAAAAAAAATCCTACATAGTTGTGACAAAGAAAGCCTGTCAATCCATTCACAAGATTACAATCCAATGTTACTGTGAGTCCTACTACTTAAAGCATAACAAGATGCTAAAAAAAATCTTAGTTGACCTGAAACCCTAACAGTGACCTAAACTGCTATATTTAAAACCTACACTTTTTAAAACTATGCTTTCCTTCTGATACCCATCCTCCATTGCAGCAGGAACTGGTCTTCATGGCCACGGAAATGCATGTTCCTGCTGCAGAGAAGGATGCAAAAAATAACAAATTCAGTATTTTAGTTGCTCCTAATGCAAACAGCATATTTGTCATGTGCAACCTTCCTTATGCCTTCCTCTGCTAGCCATTAACTAGGGAACACTAGACATGTTAACAATACCAATGGCTAGGAGACCAAAAAACAGGAGTTTAAAATTTTAAACATTAATATCCAAATATATATATTAGATTGACTAGGGAAAAAGAACTTGTATATTAAGCACAAAGACATACATTTTTTATTCACAAAGTAATCCATTCATACTTTTACCTGATTAAGTG
This sequence comes from Hymenochirus boettgeri, assembly GCA_019447015.1. Classification (NCBI taxonomy): domain Eukaryota; kingdom Metazoa; phylum Chordata; class Amphibia; order Anura; family Pipidae; genus Hymenochirus; species Hymenochirus boettgeri. Next base: position 204,873,951 of record CM033469.1, on the reverse strand, counting down.
AGATGCAGACTTGCCAAAATCCAGCTCATTAAATGACCTAGTAATCTATACCTTACTAAAATTCAGTCCAGGAAATTATTCTGATTTTCCATCAAACACCATTACATATAGTGTGTTAAAATAACTGTTTTTATTCCAGCCTAGAGATCTTTTTTGTTTCCCAAATGTAAGAATTGCAGTTGGACTATAAATAAAGCAAGATTATTATGAAAGCAGACATTTACAGAAACCGTTAGTTAGAATGCCAGCCCATGAAGTACCATTCATGAATGGAAAGTCTATAGAAAATTGGATTGATGAGTTATAGTTTTACAGTATGCACATCACATAAGCAAGACACCATTTTTCTTGGATGAAAATTATAAGGCCAGTTTATTTAAAGGGCATGTCTAGCCCAAAATGAAACTTTGTATACCGCAACAGCATCTCCCAAAGCATTAAAACCATAATACTTACACAGCCCAGAAGTGCTGTTAGAAAGAGATGCCTTAGAAAATTTGCCAGTGGCTGTGTGACTCTTGTTAAATCATGAAATGGATTTAACCCTATATGATAATTTAACGCCAGCTATAAGTACAGCTGCAGAACTGCTAGTGTTTTGTGATACCCATGCAGCCACCGCTAACTTTTCAATCTCATTTTCTACAGATATACTTGTACAGGTTATGAGAGTCGGTCACTCTCCTTCGTCAGAGAAAAGCTTGGGGATCATCAGCATTCTCACTCTACGCATGGTAACGAAAAATAAATAAATAATGTAGTAGAGTACTAGAGAATATTAGTGTGCGAGAGAGAGAGTACTAGAGAGACAGTAACAGAAGCCATTCTAATGGGAAGCTGTTTTTCAATGCTGTCGGAAATACCCATTTGTTACTGACCTTTTAACTTTCATTGTCCGTATGGTACATTGAACTGACAAACACCATAAAGGAATGGGCTGTCTTTATTTAATTAACCAGACAGATTCTTAAAGGGCATGTCCACCCTAAAAATAACTTTTTGGTATATGGTAGAACCCCCCCGCCATGTTATTTCTCTTAAAAATTATCAGAACGTTACTTACAGCCTCTTCTCTCCCGCGGCAAACTGATCCGGCTCCTTGCTTGCCGGAACTTGCAAGCAGGGGCTAGACAGGCAGCCACATTTGTAATTGGCTGAGAGGCAGCCAATCACAGACGCAGCTGCTGTCAATGGAGAAGGGCTGTTAGTAGCATTCTGGTGTTTTTTTTTTTTTTAAAGAAATAACTTGGCAGTTAGGCGTGGGCAGGGGTTATTTATAATATCGATCCGAATGGTGGGAGAGGGTGGGTGGGAAAGGGCTCCACTGTGCTTGCCACTTTCCTCTTAAAGGACAGGGAGGAGGTGGAAACCTTTTGGACAGGAAGACAGCTACTACTGTAATATATAGTGCTGTGACTTTAAGACTGAGCCAGCCTCTAGTCACAGGTTATGTGTTGAAACATTGTTGTGCTTAGGGCTGTAAGTGTTGGACTCCATTTTGTTTATTGTGCTCTCTTGCTGTTTAGAAGTTCTATGTTAATACTTCAGTAAAGCCTGTTCTTCAGAATACAGTTCCTATGTTTTCCTGTAACCTGGTTCACCAATTACCCACAAGCTCCAGTAATGCAGTCAAAAGACAAGACATGGTGTCAGAAGTTGGAGTGCAACCAGATCACTGCTAGAATCTGACCACAGAACTGTGAGTAACTGAAGCAAACTGTGCTGTTTATCAGAAGGGACTGGAACACAGATTGGTGTGTGTGCTTAATAATAACATGGAGCAGTTTAAACCTCCTAATGCTTTACTATTCTCTGGAAATCTCAGTGAAAACTGGAGGAGATGGGAGCAAAAATTACAGTTATACCTGACAGCAACTGGTGCTAGCAAGTTCCCAGAGGACCAGAAAATAGCCATCTTGCTGCACACTATAGGGGAAGAAGGTTTAGAGCTGTATAATACTATGAACATTAGGTATGAGGATCCTGATGCCCCTACAATGAATGAGCTATTGGAAAGCTTAAGAAATCATTGCAACCCCAGAAAAAACAGTGTGTTTGAGAGATATCAGTTCTGGACTCACCCCATGCCAGACAGTGGAGGGATAGACAGATTTGTCACAGAGCTGAAGCTAAAGGTTAAAGATTGTGAGTTTAAAGACACAGAAGATCTTATGCTCAGAGACAAAATTGTATTCAGCATCAGCAACTCTACTTTAAAAGAAAGACTGTTAGCTGACCCAGATCTAACCCTAGAAAAAGCAGTGTCAATCTGTAGAATTAAAGAAACAACAAAAGCACAAATTGAAGCCATGGGTGTAAACACCACTGAGAGGCACATGCAAGTCCTTGCTAAATGGAAGCCAAATAAAGAATTTCCAAAAAAAAAAAATGACAGGAAACATAAAGCAAAGCAAATTCAAGGCACCTGATCCACAAACTTACAAGTGCAAGCAATGTGGACAGCAGCACAAACCAAAACAGTGTTCAGCTTATGGAGCAACATGTCATAAATGAGGAGGGAAAAATCACTTTGCCAAATGCTGCAGAACAAAAAATCTGTTTAAAGCAAATGAGAAGTCAAAAGAAATAGACTCTCTGTTTATAGGTGTTTTACAGAAAACAAACCTATGTTCCCAGATGCAGGATGATGCCTGGTATGCAGATATCACCATTGGAGAAACAATTGTCAAATTCAAGCTAGATACTGGAGCAGAAGCTAATGTAATACCAATTGCAACGGTTAAAACACTGTCTACTCCTGTGCTAATAAAACCCACCACCACTGTCTTAGTCTCATATGGCGGCTTGAAACTGATTCCAAAAGGATGTACAACTTTACAAGTTATAGCAAAAGGTCAGACATTTAACCTACAGTTTTTCATTACCAATGAAACTACTGCCCCTATCCTAGGAAGGAAAGCGTGTGCAGATCTACAGCTCATAAAGAGAATAGATATGCTGGATACCAAACCACTTGCAACCAAACAAGACCTGATATCACAATACCCTGAAGTATTTGAAGGACTTGGTAATTTTCCTGGGACACATCACATTCACATTGATTCCACTGTCCCACCAATCATACATGGGTGCAGGAAAATTCCCTATACCATTTTAGACAAATTTAAACAAACTCTTTCTGAACTGCAACTGACAGGAGTTGTGTGTCCAGTGACTGTACCTACAGCTTGGGTAAACAGTCTTGTAATTACTGAAAAGAAGAATGGAAACCTCAGAGTCTGCCTGGATCCCAGAGATCTTAATAAAGCTATAAAGCGGCAACATTATTCCATTTCTACACCTGAGGATGTCCTAGCTAATCTAAGTGGAAAGCAATTCTTTACCATTTTAGATGAAAAGGATGGCTACTGGCAGGTAGTTCTGGATGAGCAATCTTCACGACTGTGCACATTTAACACACCATGGGGCCGCTACAAATTCAATCGGCTACCATTTGGAATTAAGTCTGCTAGTAAAGTGTTTCAACAAAAAAATTCAGAGGCTTTTGGAAACATTGAAGGCATCCACATTATAGCTGATGACATGATCATAGCTGCTTCTACTAAAGAGGAACATGATAACACTCTGAGACAAGTGATGGAGCGAGCCAAAAAACTTAACATTAAGTTCAACAAAGAAAAAATTCAATACTTGGTGAAACAAGTTAAGTATATGGGCCCCATTATAACCCCAGAGGGTGTCAAGCCAGATGATGCTAAAGTCTCAGCAGTCCTAAGCATGCCTACACCTCAGGATAAGAAAGGCCTGATGCGTTTTCTCGAAATAATAAGGTACTTAGCTCAATATATTCCCAATGAGGCAACCTTAACTGCACCTCTGAGACTGCTATTAAAGAAAGATACTGTGTGGCAGTGGGGGCCAGAACAAGATACAGCCATAAATTCATTAAAACTCTGTCTGACAAAAGCTCCAGCTCTCACTTTCTTTAATCCATCCAAACATCTTGAAATACAAGCTGATGCCTCAAAAGATGGCCTAGGAGCATGTCTTCTGCAAGAAAGGAAACCAATAGTATATGCTTCAAGAGCACTATCATGTGCTGAACAAAACTATGCACAAATCGAAAAGGAACTGCTGGCAATCGTATTTGCCACTAAGAAATTCCATCAGTACATCTATGGAGCTCATGTAAAAGTACAGTCAGATCATAAACCTCTGCAAGCTATTCTATCAAGACCCATTGGTCAAGCCCCAGCTAGATTACAGAGAATGCTATTACAGCTGCAAAAATATGACTTGTCTGTTTCATATACTCCAGGAACATTGGTTGTAATTGCTGATGCACTTTCCAGAGCAGTTGATGCCACCAGTACTAATGTTGGTGAAGATATATTTGAGGAGAAAGTGGTTTATGCAATGCAGTGCACAGAATCAATAAGTCAAGACCTGCTACAAGCTTTAAAGAATGAAACTCAGAAAGATGATACTCTTAAAGCTGTTCAGGGTATGCATGTGAATGGTTGGCCAATGCATAGGAAACAAATACCATCTACATTGTATCCATTTTGGTCAATGCGACATTCCCTTTCCATAGCTGATGAACTCCTTATGTGTGGAGATAGAATTGTTATCCCCACAGGTTTGAGGTCTGAAATGCTAAAAAGACTCCATGCTGCTCACCAAGGAATACAACGCTCAAAAGCAAGAGTGAATGATTATGTGCTGGCCTGGCATGTCCAAAGACATTGAGCAAATGGTAGAACATTGTCCAGTTTGCCAAGGGAATCTACCAGCCAACCAAAAAGAGACATTATTGTCACATGAGATACCAGAACTTCCTTGGCTTAAACTTGCTGTAGATATTTTTGATTTTAAAGGCCATGCATTTTTGCTGAATGTGGACTATTTTTCGAAATATCCAGAAATCCTGAGACTTACAGATAAAACATCACAAACTGTCATTGCCAAACTTAAAGCAGTGTTTGCGAGACACAGCATTCCTCGTGAGATGGCTTCTGATAATATGCCCTTTTCCAGCAGAGATATATGTACATTTGCATCCCAATGGGGCATTAGACTGGTTCATTCTAGTCCAGGATATCCACAATCTAATGGTCAAGCGGAGAGGATGATTCCAACTGTGAAACTTCTCTTCAAGAAGTCCTATACCACTGGTGTTGATCCACATTTGGCCCTTTTGCATCTCAGGAATACACCCATCTCTGGCACTCACGTTGCACCAGCTCAACTGCTGATGGGCAGAGTGTTGAGAAGTACTTTGCCTGAAACAACTAGAGTTCTTCAACCTAAAATTTATGTGAATGCTCACAGTCAATTGTTGAAACTGCAGAAATCTCAAAGAAAGTACTACAATCGTGGTGCTAAAGACTTGCCTATCTTTCATCAGGGAGACAGAGTGAGAATGCAAACCTCCCAAGGATGGCAGCCTGCTGTTATTTCAAGACCTACTGCTGAACCACGGTCATATACAGTAGTCACTGCTAAACTACCGCAGAAATAGACGTCATTTGAGATATGACACAACTGTTCCTGCTGGTGAAGATGAAGTTAATCTACCAGAGGAAATCAACAGTATCTCTAAAATAATCCCCAGAGTATCTTCCACATCATTGGCTGTACCTCAAGACAATTCAGTTGATGAGTCGATGCAAGCAGCCAACCAAACAAAAGTCCAACAGTGTACCCACTTTGGAAGATCTGTGAAAGTACCTGTCAAGTTACATGATTACATACTGAACTAAGTATAATGAGTAGATTTGTTTGATACAAAAATTTAAGTATAGAATCATGATGGGTAAACTTAATTAAAGAAAGATGGAGGATGTTAATATATAGTGCGTGACTTTAAGACTGAGCCAGCCTCTAGTCACAGGTTATGTGTTGATACATTGTGTGTTTAGGGCTGTAAGTGTTGGACTCCATTTTGTTTATTGTGCTCTCTTGCTGTTAGAAGTTCTATGTTAATACTTCAGTAAAGCCTGTTCTTCAGAATACAGTTCCTGTGTTTTCTTGTAACCTGGTTCACCAATTACCCACAAGCTCCAGTAATGCAGTCAAAAGACAAGACAACTACTCTTCAGTTTCCTGGACTAGACAAACACTGCAGGAGAAACCAGAAGGAGCAGATATGTAAGGTAAGCATTTTTTAAACTACACATTGGGGCCAGTAGGGGTTATATTTTAGTTTGGGGGTAGACAACCTTTATTTAACAAATGGCTGTATCTGCTTTTTCTAAAAATTTAAAAAAAACAGTCTCACCCAGAATTAATGTCTCTTACTCACTTTGTAAAGGAAACGTGGAACAGGAATGTTAATAGGGCAGCCCACTTATGTATTCTCAAAAAAAAATTCACCCTTTAAAATACAATATAAGGATATAACTTCACCTCGTCCTGCTTTTATGTGGTTAGCGAACCTTCTATGGCGTTATCCTATATATTAAAACAAACCTGTCAATATGCACAGACGCTGGGGCCCATCTGAGTACACCCGTGATGTCATCCAAACGCCGGTAGCAGGTGGGTTCGGGGGTGCACCTGTGCAACTGCATGAACTGGAAGGGGGAACAAGTGGGGTGTGTGTGTGCACGCAGGGGGGGTGCGTGCGCCTGTGGTTTGCTAGTATCCTCATAATATTCAGTCTATGATTTTTCAATGGGACCTGCAGTGGGATATATTTTAATAAAAACCTCTAGCTACGTAGCTAGGAGCTTTTATAAGAATATATACTACTTTAGCTTCCCTAATGTTTAAGAGGGGATACAGGCACTAAAAAGAATACCTACTGCATGCCACGTTCCCCAGAAGTTGTAGGTCATGCAAGTGCAAATCAAACAAACTGTCAGGAGTAACTAATGGCACGCATGCGCACGTGATATGCATGAAATGCGAACGATCAAGCAACAATAACAAGAATAAGGAGAAACAAAATAAAATAAAAATATGCATAAAATCTTTAAATAAAAAATAAGTTACAAAAAAAATGAAATAATATAACAAAAGACCAGACAACTTGCACAATATACCGGTAACAAACCTAAAACCAACAATAAAATGTTTCCCTAGATAAAATAACACAGGGTCAAACCTACAATAACTGTATAACAAGTTACCCAGGGAAAAAACAACTAGATAAGGGAAAAACACAAAACTACAAATTAAGAATATTAATGTATTTAAGGTAAATTTAAAAATAAGAAAGACCAAACAGAAGTTTATTATAATACATAATGGAATTCTTACAGAAAACATAACAGAAAACAAGAACTCCACAATGTACATACAACGCTGACAACAAAAAACATAAAACTAATAAAACAGGTAAGACAAATATTGACCATGTAATTAAAATAATAATCTTTTCACAGACCAGTAAAAATATAAAAATATAAATTAACAACATGCGTTGTTTCCCTAAAGTACCAATATCCGAAACAAAAACAGTAACAACAATACAGAGAAAGAAAACAAAGACAGATTTCAAATCCCAGTGCAAGATGAACATACGAAATTCATTGAAGAAAAGAAAAACGAAACACCATACGAAAAACAAACTCGGACATTTCTTTATACAGACATACTAGACAAAATAAAGAAAAAAGGATAATACATGAAATACCCCACAAAGAGTTGGACAACATACTAGCAACATTATAATGGTAGCATGACGCAAAAAACACACAGAATATGAAACCGCTACACTGAGATGCATCTTAGAAGCATTGACAGTACCTACTGTAAAATCACACAACTTACCCACATCTGATGAAGGGGGTCACCCCCGAAACATTGTGATTAGTTTTGAATAAATATACCATTCACTTTGGAATGTGACTCCTGATTATTCCTTATGATAACTTACCACATCATATTACATATGGATAAACAAACGACTTCCACTGACTGACAGACAAATATGCTAAAATGAAATTAAAATGAAAGGAAAAGGAAACAACAAATAGAGCACAGCCACTAACAAGATGACATAACGCACATACCATTAGGAACACTATCACTTAAAGGGTATGTACAGTTGTAAATACAACTTAGTATTACTAGATAGCTTAGGCTTTAAATGAAAGTGTATTTTTTTTTGTTCTAGGACCCTCCTATAGTCCTCAGACTGGGGTATGCTGTCTATGCTATATACGTTTTGAATACTTTATTAAATGGCATCTATACCGAAAAATAGGTTATTTTAGACCATAACTGGAAACTATAATTCTCGCAACCACCACTGTATCATTTTGTTGTTGATCTGCAAATGTCCCCTATTCTTTAGATATCCTATCTAAAACTTTTATTTATTTCAGCTGTCAATCAAGTTCCTTGCTCTCAAAAACTATTCTTCTGTGAGTAGTTTACTGTAGCTGGAATGGTGACAGAGTATGATAGTGGAATGCTGTATGCGTTTGCAGGCTTGATAGTTGGTTTGTGGGGAAAAAGTCAGGTCGGATGGAAGTGGGAGTGGCTAAAAGAGGGAGGAGGAACACTGGTCCTAAACAAAAGTGTGGCTGGATTGGGGAGGCATTCAGCAACTCAAACAAATCAGAGTAAGTGCTACTTACATGTATCCCTATAATGTTGAAAGTGACATAATGAATGCTAAAATTGAAAACTTACCCGTTTGTCCCTCTCTCTCTTAACCCCCTTTCTCCACCTCTAACAAGTAAGTCGTAAACTGGGATAATGATGATGCAATGGAAGCATAACAGAACATGATACTTGATCGGATATATCAATTTGCTTCTGACTACCTCAAATATCCATTTTACTTGCCCCCTCCCATACCTGGAACTTTGTCCTCTACCTGCTCCAGACCATACATCTGAGCCCTCTGATATACAATGGAAGTATATACAAAATATTTCTAGACATATACAATTAGTTGGATATTACAACCCTATCTAAATCAGCTATATAAGTGAATATATTGTAATTGTTTATCCCAAATTATACCTTTCACTACCAACTTTATGACAAAAAGTTGTGTATCTGTTAATGAATACTGAAAGAGTATTACCGTATATACTCGAGTAAAGCCAAGGTTTTCAGGTCTTAAAAATGCCTGAAAAATGAACTCGGCTTATACTTGTGGTCAAGCTGGGACATAATTCCGTAAGCAGCCGCGAGTCAGGTCAGAAAACCGGCAGTTCCCTAGTAGTACTTTGCGCACGTCGGCGCGATGATGTCATTGCACACCCGCAAAGCACTACTGGGAACTGCCGGCTTCCATCCTGACTTGTGGCTCGTCTGTAAGTCTTTTCGAAGGCGTCCAGAAGGCTCTGGGAAGGTGTCCGGAAGGCTCTGCACACAAACTGTAAGTACCATTCCTATGCTACCAGTTATTCCCAAGGCTACCAGTAATCCCCATGGCTACCAGTTATTCCCAAGGCTACCAGTAATCCCCATGGCTACCAGTAATTCCAATGGCTACAGTTATCCATGGCCTCAGTTATTCCCAAGTCTACCAGTAATCCCATGGCTACCAGTAATCCCCATGGCTAACCAGTAATTCCCATGGCTTACCAGTATGTGAGGCAATTCCCATGGCTACCAGTATGCAATAAAATGCACATGGCTACAGAAGGCAGTACTTGTCAATTTCAACCCTCGGCTTATATCTCGATTTTTAATTTTTGAGGTAAAAATAGGTACCTCGGCTTATACTCGGGTGGCTACTCGAGTATATACGGTAAAGTAATAAATACAAAATAAAGTGCAAATGCTGACTATAATGTTTTATTAGTGAAGCTAGCAATTAAATCCCCCAAGACAAACTACACTTCATAATGCCAGTGATGTAGGGCCAGCACGGTCGCTCAGTGGTTGGAGTGGTGGAGTTTGTATATTCTCCCCGTGTAGGTTTCCCCCACAATCATAAAGACATACTGATAGTGTATAGTGTCAATGTATGTGTCAAATGTGCTTAGAATGATACGTGTAATTGTAATGCACTACAGAAGATGTTGGCACTATATAATCCCAATAATAAATAAAATAATAATAATAAAATGTATAACAGCAATATTTATGACATCTTAATAATACTGATATAGTATGAATATATTTGTATTATTGATTGGGTTCTGAAGCTTGTCCAGTTGCCCCATTCTCTCCCTCCCCCCCTTTTTTTTCTTCTCCCTTCCACTCCTCACCTCCGCTATAAAAGTAAACCTCAAAACTGGGTGAATGATGATGTAAATAGTGGTATTCTATGGACAAACCACAAAAACTGTGAGTTTCTAACTTTAAAGTATGATGTTTACTATTAGTGTCAATAACATATAGTACAGATAGACCCAAATACTACCAAGCTAAAAGTAAACAGAATGACTGGATTTTTATTTAAAATGGGTCCACGCACAATTTAATATGATATAACCCACACACTTGGAAGAGACATTCCTCTGTTAACATATTTATTTAATTTGTGCAGGAGTGAATAGAGGAGAAGAAACCATTTTACTGTAAAGAGAAGAGCCGAAAAAAATCTCCAAAAAAGTTTAGGAGCAGAGACAGAGTGATGAAGACACAGATGAAGACTGTCCAAGTCCTGAATTAGTTGTAATAGATATGTCCAAAGTCATCTGCAGTGAGTTATAAAGATGGCGAACTACGAAAGTTCGGTCCGTTTTTTGAACTTTCAAACTATATGGAAAGTTCTAAAAAAACAGACCCAATAAAGTCAATGGGAGTCAAATAGTTCGAAAAGTTTGAATGAAATACAATTAAAATATCAATGGTAACTTAATGTAAATGGCTGTGGGACCTGGGAAATGGTCTGGGGAACACGTTCCAATATCCATGACTTTCGAAAAAACCGATTTTACTCTATGCACGCTACTTCAAGCTCTCGCATTTGAACATTTGATAATTATCCCATGAACGACTCGCAGATTCGATAATTCACTATTTACTCGCGTATTGGTATAATAGACATTTTACTTGCGGATTCGATAATTCGATATTTACTTGATATTGGTATATAGACATTTTATCACAAATTCAATAATTCGATATTTTATAATAGACATTTGCTTGCGGATTCGATAATTCAATATTTACTCGCGTATTGGTATAATAGACATTTTACTCATGGATTCAATAATTCGATATTTACACGGTATTGTTTATAGAGAAATTTTACTTGCGGATTCCATAATTGATATTTACTTGCAATGGTATAACAGATATTACTCGCATATTCGCGTGCCTCGAACTTTCGAACGTTAGATAATTAGCAAAGTCCAGAAAATATCAAAGGTCGAAAAATCTGGGTCCAGATAGTTCAGAGAATGAGTCCATTCAAAACAATAGATCGGCTCGAACTTAGGTTCGGGTTTAAGTTTAGTCATCTCTAGTGAGTAGTAAACTTGTTTGGCAATTATCATAATAAACAAATTATTACTTTTGAGTGAATTATCAGTGATTTGTAACAGACAGATTCTGTTATTATCTCTTGTTTTACAGGTACATATACAGCGTGTGTAAAGGGGCTACCCGTGTGTAATGGACAATGTGTAAGAGCTGTCCATACATGAAGAAAAGCAGGCATAAAGGTTTGGAAATTGCTGAAGAAGGTGCCCATTGAGAAGGGATATAAGAAGGTGTGCAAAGTTTCCAAGAAATTAAATATCTCCGCACTACCTGTTATTACAAATGGTGTGTCACACCCACCTGGGCATAGTGCTAGCAGGGTAAATTCATATACGTCTCCCAAATTATGTCCCAAAAGATGGAACTTACAGCCCCTTATGCTGCACCTTGACCATAATCAATATATACGACATACAAATTCAATATATGCCACCTTTATCGTTTATTAATAAGCACCCCCAATTGTGTGTATCATAAAAAAACACGAAATCAAAAAGGTGCTGTGGTGCCATTAAATTATAAATCTAAAAACTTTTTATCCAAAAACCCTTAAAAACTTAAATGAGGAAGGAGACAATGTCAATCGTTTTAATCCCCAGTCTCATTCATAACTGTGATAGGGAACAAATCACTTTGCTTGTTAGCAACATACCATAGTCACAAATTAGTATTTCAACATGTTCTTAGACAAGGTAAAAGTGTTCCGTTTGTTAGCAATACAGTTACAGGTTAGGATCCCAACATATCCTTGGGCAGATGTTATTATCGTGAGGTTTACGATCTGAGCGTGCTATTGATGTTTAATCTTCACCCGCGCACATTGAGGGACTTGCTGCATATCCGCTCCCAATGGTTCCCACCTCCTCAATAGAGATGTCCGAACTTCGCAAAATCCGGTCCGCTCGGGATCCGCGAATTTTCGAAAAAACCGAAAATTCGAAAATCCGTGAGCGGACCCATTTAAAATGAAAAATACCCCGAAATTGCGGAGATTTTTCGTATTTTTGAAAATTTTCGAAATTCGGGTTTTTTGCTACATTTCGAAAATCACGAGAAAACTAGTATTTTCGAAAATATGTATTTCCGAAAAATACTGTAATCCTCGTAATTTCGAAAATTTTCGAAAATATTTATTTATGGAAATAAGATAAATCCTTGTATTTCGAAAATTTTCGAAATACGTGTTTTCTCGTATTTTCGAAAATTCACGAAATTACGTGAAAACGTAATTCGAAATTTTCGAAAATACGAAAATTCTGTGAATCGGAAGTTCGGAAGGCGGAAAAATCCGGAAAAACCGCCGATCGCGAACGGGATAAATCCGCAGCGGATCGGGTGCGGATCGGACCGGCCATCCCTACTCTCAAGTCCTTGCTTTGAGCCCGTTCAATCAGACTATCTGCCAGTATGTTCTCTAATTCTTGTGCCAGTTTCTCCCTTGCATATTATCCACACCGTCTCCTTACATATATATTTTATGTCTGATTCTAAGATATTGATATCTAACAAATATAATTCCAGGTAACTTTTAAAATTACCTACATTACCTACATTGGCAGTACGGTGTCTTTGTTGGTTAGCACTTATGTATTGTAGCACTGAAGTCCTGGAAAGTTTTGATTTTCAGGAAACTTTGGCTTCCATGTACAATGCGTTGCGAGTCTGGTTCCGGAATCACATGTGTCAACAACACTTAACTGTCCTGATATAAAAGGTCTACAGATATTTCACCAATTGTCACAAAAGTCACAAAAAAGCATTTAGTCTATCTCAGACTGGCCAATATCTTGGTATAAATTATGGCATTTTGTTGCATATAATGCCTGTGTGGAAATGCAGCATAAGTTATGTTATGATGTGCAGAAAACACCAAAAAAATTAGGGGCATATTTATAAAGGTTCTTTAAACTTTTCGCCCCTTCTTTAGCATATTTATAAAATGGCGAAATGCATTTGCATTAAGTTCAGCCATTTCAATTTGCATGTCTGAGGTGGCGAAAAGCAATAAGTGGCTATTATTTAGCTTGACAAGTGGTCCCTGGAGGTGTCAGTACATTGTGGAGTGTTTCTCAATACTAAAAGTACTCAGGGGGTGTGTTAGACTATTTTCCAGCATTTATTAATACAATCTGAGATTTCGCTTTTTCTAAGGTTAATTTTTAGCTTTTTTTAAAGATTTTTTTTTTTAGGTTCCGATTTTCTTTATTTACCAATAAATTCAAATGGGGGTCTGAGGGACATATTTATAAAGGACATTTTTTTCTCCCCACCAGCCTTACCATATTTTTAAACTTTCAACTTTGCTTTCATCAAAGTTATTAAAAAGGCAAAAGCGAAAATATCTAGCAAAAAGTAGCACTAATAATGCTGAAAAAGCTCAGCACATATGATGGTAATAGGTATACTCCCTGTGGTTTTTTAAAGTAGTGTCAAATTGGTTAATACAACATGAAACCCTATCTTTATCTATTTAAAAATAGCCTAACACATGGTTTGTTTGTGTTGTTTTGTAACAATTTTTAATTTCATTAAAGGGTATGTCCATCAAAAAAGTTGAAAAGTTGGTTTTCTATCTGAATTACTGAAGAACAGAGGAGGTAAATGCATCAGTGAAGTTGTCGCTGGAGCGGGTTTGCGGGTAAGTGACTGCTCCTCTCCTGTAAGATTTACTGAAGAACGAGAGAGGTAAGAGATTTTTACCTCTGTTCTTCAGTAAATCAGAAACCAACTTCTTTTTTGATGGGAAACAAAGGAGATAGGAAAAAAAAAGGTGGAATTTTCCACATAAAATAGGACATGGTAAATAGAGTAAAACTCAAAAGGCGAATTGCTCATTTTATTAATAGGAAACATTACACATACACATTACAGTTACATTAACATGGGATCATACCATAGTGCTGTGTAAGAAATAGTCATGTTAATCAGGGCTTGTTTCTAGACTTTTTGGCACCTGAAATAGAATCCAAATGCTGGCTCCCCTCGCTGCCCGTCGAAAGGGGGTGGTTTTTTTAGGTGTGGGTTGTCCAGAAGAGGAAGGGACACATGACTGGTAAATAATGTCAACAATGACGTATAATGATGATGCACAGTGACTTGAAATGAAGCCCAACATAAATTTTTGATGCCGGCTTCCCCTGATATTTAAAGTGACAGTATACCCCTGAAAATGTGCTCCAGGTACATGGAAAAATCATGTGCCCCAGACACAATGCCAATTTTTATTTTCTGCCTCCCTGCAGGGTCTGCTCTGTGTGCTTCATGCTCATTAGAGAAGCAGCCTCATGTTAATGGAACATTCCTGTAAGTAATGATGTTAGGCGAAAATTCTGTGTTAATCGAAACTGCAAAAAAAAATGCAACAAAAAAAAAAAGGGAGAAAAGGGGGCAAAAAGGCGAAATTCACCTACCTACCTATATACTCGAGCATAAACCGAGATTTTCAGGCTAAAAAATAGCCTGAAAATCGTGTTTGTCTCGGTTTTACTCGAGTCAAAGACTTACTGCTCCGGCGGCCGCAGGTCCGCATCCTTTGCTGGCTGGCATCACTTCTCTGTGCCGGGGAAGTGAGGCCGGCGCCGAGTAGTGGCGTCAGCCGCAGAGAAGGAGGAAAGTGGAGCATGCGGCCGCGGAGCTGAGCTTAGAAGAGGATCCAGAGCAGCCTGCAGGGGAACACGTGGAGAAGGTAAGAGAAGCAACTGTTGGGATTTAGAAGAGGGGGGGGGGGGGGAAGGCACCAGTAATTCCTGCAATGGCTATTCTTTGCCACTGCAGATGTTTGAAACTACAAGTCCCAACAACACAGTATGCTGGAGTTGTAGTTTCCAAAACATGGAGTGCCAAGGAATGAGCTTAATTGCCTTTTAAATGGACATAAGAATTCTCATACAGTAATAGCCAATGCAGAGTATGGCTATTACTGTATGGACTTCTGATGTTCATTTAAAGGGCAACTAAAGCTACTAAAAACAATACAGAATTAGAAAGAGAATGTTATCTTTTGTGCTTCTGATTCTGTATTGTTTTGAGGCTTTAGCAGTCCCATACAGTAATAGCCATACTGGATTGGGCATACTGTATGGGACTACTGCATGGAATTTCTGTGTCCATTTAAAGGGCAACCAAAGCCTCAAAAACAATACAGAACAGAAAGAAGGCAGTTGGTAATAATTTCTTCCCTGGTTTATACTGGGTCAATCACATTTTACGCTTTTCAGAGGTAAAAGTGGGTTGCCTGCGTTTATACTCGGGTCAGTTGTATACCGAGTATAGTATAGTATTTATAAATGGCTTTAAATAAAAAAAGTGACAAAAATAGCTCTGAAATTACACTAGAGATCAATCTCTTTTATCGCAGTGATACCCCACATTAACGCAATGAATTAAGGCGAAAACTATCACCACACATCGCCTCAGCAATACTTTTCCGCAAAGAAGGAGAAAGTGAAAACGAGCGGTTTTATAAATAAGGCGAAAATAGTGCTATTTGTCATTGTGGATGTCCTGCGATAGGAAATAGTGAAAATAGCGATCGTTTGTAAATATGCCCCTAAGTTGGCTTAAAGATAATGCCACCCAGAAAACAACTTTCAAAAAGGATTCTATAATTCAGCTCTCTGGCTCCCCTGCTGGCTCTCTGTGCTCCCCTGCGGATACCTATATTGGTCATATACAGTTGTTCTAGTTGGTCAATCAGTTTTGCTTAATATGACAAAATCATTGTCTCTGAATGGTTGAGGAAAAAATATGCAATCATAAAGTGTATTGGACAAATACAAAGTAACTGCAGGAATTGGTACAGTGAAAAATGTACCATAATTATAAACTTTACATGGTGTGTACTTGTTTTAAAGGATAAGTGCACTGTAAAATCAAGTATGTTCACTTGAAGCTGCAGCTTTTAAAATGCCATATTTTTTTACCTATGTCCCTCCAGAGCCTAGCTTTGTGCCTTGGAAGTTGCTGACATCTTGTTACTGGTTTGCTGAATGTTAAGCTCCGCCCCTCTGAGATTTCCTCTGCTTTCTCCTGCTTGAGCCTCAAACTAATGCACACGCACATGTAGGAACTCACAGGCATTACTGTTTGAGGCTCAAGCAGGAGAGTGCATGGAACTCACAGGCATTACTGTTTGAGGCTCAAGCAGGAGAGTGCACGGAATCACAGGCATTACTGTTGAGGCTCAAGCAGGAGAGTGCACGGAACTCAAAGGCATTACTGTGAGGCTCAAGCAGGAGAGTGCACGGAACTCACAGGCATTACTGTTTGGGCTCAAGCAGGAGAGTGCACGGAACTCACAGGCATTACTGTTTGAGGCTCAAGCAGGAGAGTGCACGGAACTCACAGACATTACTGTTTGAGGCTCAAGCAGGAGAGTGCAACGGAACTCACAGGCATTACTGTTTGAGGCTCAAGCAGGAGAGTGCACGGAACTCACAGGCATTACTGTTTGAGGCTCAAGCAGGAGAAAGCAGAGGAAATCTCAGAGGGGCGGAGCTTAACATTCAGAAACCAGTAAAAGATGTCAGCAACTTCCAAGGCACAAAGCTAGGCTCTGGAGGGACATAGGTAAAAAAAAAATTACAACGGTATTTTTAAAGCTGCAGCTTCCAAATGAACATAACTTGATTTTACAGTGCCATTATCCTTTAATAGGCAGGCTTTTGGTCTAGACGCTCCTTTATTTTATACCATGTTCTCCCTTAAAAAAAAATAACTAGAAATTTGGTTGCATACTTTCTCCAAAATGTCATCATTGTGTATGCACAACAACTCATCAGAGGCAGAATGTATGAAAAAATTTGGGCTGAAGATCGATGAAAGATTGATCAACAACATCTGCTATGCGTAACACTACATTACAGACTAAAAAGAAGAAGACCAGAAGCATCTGCTAATCAAGAGTCCTATTTAATAGAAGGAAGTCTTTTTTGTAAAATTTTCAAGTTCTGTTTAAACAGAATTTCCTCTTCATACGCTGGAAATAATTTTTAGCAAAATAAAATGAGAAAAATATTAATCCCTAAATAATTCAATATGCAATTAAGTAAAAAAAATTATTACAATGGTAATAATAACCACATATAACATGGACACTTTACCAAAGGTGTTAAAATAAATAACTTAGGGTCAAACCCAGCCCAGATATACCCTGCAAGCCAGCGACCAAAAATATCACTACTGCTTCTTCTGCTTTGGTCAAAGTTCACAATTCCACTGCACTTCTTGGTCACCAAGCAAAACCAATCTGAAAATGAGCTCTGCACATTGCATACATTCTCATTGGACGTGGCATGCATTCCAATTAAGTAGAGCATAAATCGTCTCTGCTCTGACTAACTCAAAAAAATCGGGGCTGATATCTCTGTTTAGAGGTAAAGTTCTGAGACTAGGGACTGGACTAGACATCTGGATGGGAAGAGGTTTTACCCTTAATAAAATGATTGGACAGTAATAAGTAGTTAATGCATTATAACAGACTTTTGGTAAATTGCTATGTTTTTGCTGCAACAAAACTACCTTAAAAGAAATACATCGTAATATATAGTGCTGTGACTTTAGACTGAGCCAGCCTCTAGTCACAGGTTATGTGTTGATACATTGTTGTGCTTAGTGTGCTGTAAGTGTTGGACTCCATTTTGTTTATTGTGCTCTCTTGCTGTTTAGAAGTTCTATGTTAATACTTCAGTAAAGCCTGTTCTTCGGAATACAGTTCCTGTGTTTTCTTGTAACCTGGTTCACCAATTACAACCAGCTCCATTAATACAGTCAAAAGACAAGACATGTGTCAGAGTTGGAGTGCAACCAGATACTGCTAGAATCAGACCACAGAACTGTGAGTAACTGAAGCAAACTGTTCGTTTATCAGAAGGGACTGGAACAGATTGGTGTGTGTGCTAATAACATGGAGCAGGTTTAAACTTCCTAATGCTTTACTATTCTTGGAAATCTCAGTTAAAACTGGAGGAGATGGGAGCAAAAATTACAGTTATACCTGACAGACAACTGGTGCTAGCAAGTTCCAGAGGATCAGAAAATGCCATCTTGCTGCACACTATAGGGGAAGAGGTTTAGAGCTGTTAATACTATGGACATTGGTATGAGGATCCTGATGCCCCTACAATGAATGAGCTATTAGAAAGCTTAAGAAATCATTGCCACCCCAGAAAAAAAACGTGTGTTTGAGAGATATCAGTTCTGGACTCACCCAATGCAGACAGTGGAGGATAGACAGATTTGTCAAGAGCTGAAGCTAAAGGCTAAAGATTGTGTGTTTAAAGACACAGAAGATCTTATGCTCAGAGACAAAATTGTATTCAGCATCAGCAACTCTCTACTTTAAAAGAAGAATGTTAGCTGACCCAGATCTAACCCTAGAAAAAGCAGTCAATCTGTAGATTAAAGAAACAACAAAAGCACAATTGAGCCATGGGTGTAAACACCACTGAGAGGCACATGCA
Source organism: Hymenochirus boettgeri (assembly GCA_019447015.1). Lineage (NCBI taxonomy): Eukaryota > Metazoa > Chordata > Amphibia > Anura > Pipidae > Hymenochirus > Hymenochirus boettgeri. The sequence continues at coordinate 204,855,130 of CM033469.1, read as the reverse complement.
AGTCCTTGCTAAATGGAAGTCAAATAAAGAATTTCCACAAATAAAACTACAGGAAACATAAAGCAAAGCTAATTCAAGGCACCTGATCCACAAACTTACAAGTGCAAGCAATGTGGACAGCAGCACAAACCAAAACAGTGTTCAGCTTTGGAGCAACATGTCATAAAGTGGAGGGAAAAATCACTTTGCCAAATGCTGCAGAACAAAAAATCTGTTTAAAGCAAATGAGAAGTCAAAAGAAATAGACTCTCTGTTTATAGGTGTTTTACAGAAACAAACCTGTGTTCACAGATGCAGGTGATGCCGGTATCCAGATATCACCATTGGAAACAATTGTCAAATTCAAGCTAGAACTGGAGCAGAAGCTAATGTAATACCAATTGCAACGGTTAAACACTGTCTACTCTGTGCTAATAAAACCACACCACCACTGTCTTAGTCTCATATGGCGGCTTGAAACTGTTCCAAAGGATGTACAACTTTACAAGTTATGGCAAAAGGTCAAAGTTTAACTACAGTTTTTCATTACCAATGAAAACTATTGCCCCTATCCTAGGAAGAAAGCGTGTGCAGATCTACAGCTCATAAAGAGAATAGTATGCTGGATACCAAACCACTTGCAACCAAACAAGACCTGATATCACAATACCCTGAAGTATTTGAAGGACTTGGTAATTTTCCGGGACACATCACATCACATTGATTCCACTGTCCCACCAATCATACATGGGTGCAGGAAAATTCCCTATACCATTTTAGACAAATTTAAACAAACCCTTTCTGAACTGCAACTGACAGGAATTGCGTGTCCAGTGACTGTACCACAGCTTGGGTAAACAGTTTGTAATTACTGAAAAGAAGAATGGAAACCTCAGAGTCTGCCTGGATCCCAGAGATCTTAATAAGCTATAAAGCGGCAACATTATTCCATTCCTACACCTGAGGATGTCCTAGCAAAACTGAGTGGAAAGCAATCTTCAACTTTTAGATGAAAAGGATGGCTACTGGCAGGTAGTTTCTGATGAGCAATCTTCACGACTGTGCACATTTAACACAACCATGGGGCGCTACAAATTCAATCGGCTACCATTTGGAATTAAGTCTGCTAGTGAAGTGTTTCAAACAAAGAAATACAGAGGCTTTTGGAGACATTGAAGGCACACATTATAGCGGATGACATGATCATTGCTGCTTCTACTAAAGAGGAACATGATAACACTCTGAGACAAGTGATGGAGCGAGCCAAAAAACTTAACATTAAGTTCAACAAAGAAAAAATTCAATACTTGGTAAACAAGTTAAGTACATGGGTACATCATAACCCCAGAGGGTGTCAAGCCAGATGATGCTAAAGTCTCAGCAGTCCTAAGCATGCCTACACCTCAGGATAAGAAGGCCTGATGCGTTTTCTCGGAATAATAAGGTACTTAGCTCAATATATTTCCAATGAGGCAACCTTAACTGCACCTCTGAGACTGCTATTAAAGAAAGATACTGTGTGGCCAGTGGGGGCCAGACAAGATACAGCCCTAAATTCATTAAAACTCTGTCTGACAAAGCTCCAGCTCTCACTTTCTTTAATCCATCCAAACAACTTGAAATACAAGCTGATGCCTCAAAAGACGGGGAGGAGCATGTCTTCTGCAAGAAAGAAACCAATAGTTATGCTTCAAGAGCACTATCATGTGCTGAACAAAACTATGCACAAATCGAAAAGGAACTGTGGCAATCGTATTGCCACTAAGAATTCCATCAGTACATCTATGGAGCTCATGTAAAAGTACAGTCAGATCATAAACCTCTGCAAGCTATTCTATCAAGACCATTGGTCAAGCCCAGCTAGATTACAGAGAATGCTATTACAGCTGCAAAATATGACTTGTCTTTTTCATATACTCCAGGAAATTGGTTGTATTGCTGATGCACTTTCCAGAGCAGTTGATGCCACCAGTACTAACGTTGGTGAAGATATATTTGAGGAGAAAGTGGTTTATGCAATGCAGTGCCAGAATCAATAAGTCAAGACCTGTACAAGCTTTAAAGAATGAAACTCAGAAAGATGTACTCTTAAAGCTGTCAGGATATGCATGTGAATGGTTGGCCAAAGCATAGGAAACAAATACCATCTACATTGTATCCATTTGTGTCAATGCGACATTCCCTTTCCATAGCTGATGAACTCCTTATGTGTGGAGATAGAATTGTTATCCCCACAGGTTTAAGGTCTGAAATGCTAAAAAGACTTCATACTGCTCACCAAGGAATACAACGCTCAAAAGCAAGAGCTAGAATGACTATGTGCTGGCCTGGCATGTCCAAAGAATTGAGCAAATGGTAGAACATTGTCCAGTTTGCCAAGAGAATCTACCAGCCAACCAAAAAGGACTTATTGTCACATGAGATGCCAGAACTCCTTGGCTTAAACTTGCTGTATATTTTTGATTTTAAAGGCCATGCATTTTTGCTGATTGTGGACTATTTTTCGAAATATCCAGAAATCCTGAGACTTACAGATAAACATCACAAACTGTCATTGCCAAACTTAAAGCAGTGTTTGCGAGACACGGCATTCCTCGTGAGATGGTTTCTGATAATATGCCCTTTTCCAGCAGAGATATATGACATTTGCATCCCAATGGGCATTAGACTGGTTCATTCTAGTCCTGGATATCCACAATCTAATGGTCAAGGAGAGAGAGGATGATTCAAACTGTGAAACTTCTCTTCAAGAAGTCCTATACCACTGGTGTTGATCCACATTTGGCCTTTTGCATCTCAGGAATACACCATCTCTGGCACTCACGTTGCACCAGCTCAACTGCTGATGGGCAGAGTGTTGAGAAGTACTTTGCCTGAAACAACTAGAGTTCTTCAACTAAAATATGTGAATGCTCCAAAACAATTGTCGACACTGCAGAAATCTCAAAGAAAGTACTACAATCGTGGTGCTAAAGACTTGCCTATCTTTCATCAGGGAGACCGAGTGAGAATGCAAACCTCCCAAGGATGGCAGCCTGCTGTTATTTAAGACCTACTGTGAACCACGGTCATATACAGTAGTCACTGCTAAAGGAGTAAACTACCGCAGAAATAGACGTCATTGAGATATGACACAACTGTTTCCACTGTTGAAGATGAAGTTAATCTACCAGAGGAAATCAACAGTACCTCTGAAATAATCCCCAGAGTATCTTTCACAGCATTGGCTGTACCTCAAGACAATTCAGTTGATGAGTCGATGCAAGCAGCCCACCAAACAAAAGTCCAACAGTGTACCCGCTTTGGAAGATCTGTGAAAGTACCTGTCAGTTACATGATTACCTACACTGAACTAAGTATAATGAGTAGATTTGTTTGATACAAAAATTAAAGTATAGACTCATGATGGGTAAACTTAATTAAAGATGGAGGATGTAATAATATATAGTCTTAGTCACAGGTTATGTGTTGATACATTGTTGTGCTTAGTGCTGTAAGTGTTGGACTCCTTTTGTTTATGTGCTCTCTTGCTGTTTAGAAGTTCTATGTTAATACTTCAGTAAAGCCGTTCTCAGAATACAGGTTCTTGTAACTGGTTACACAAATTACCCACAAGCTCCCGTAATACAGTCAAAAGACAAGACAACATCACAATGGGAAAGCAAAAAAAAACCTCTACAAAAAAGAAAACCAAGATTAAGTTTTACTGATGTTATAGAATCTGCAATCAAACTACCTTAACTGTGGCATAGAACGTGCTTATCCAGTCAATTTACCAATGGGTTTCATGAAACAAGAATTGCTCAAATCTACTCTGGATCCTTTTGATCCTAGACCATTCCACACGGAAAATGCATTTGACAAGAGGTGATTGCACCTCTTGTCATTATGATGCTAAACAGAATAATGAATGATTAGAACTCTACTGGTTCAGAGATACTTCCCCAAAATATAAAAAAATAATGTGACTTTGTCAGAATCTGGTAGCTTAACTGTTGATCTGTAACGGGCATCTAATCCACAATGGGAAACATGCCATTATTAAAATCAAAATGTCTCCAACACTTATTGATGCTAAGGGGTTAATTTGTAAGTCTTGAAATACAAGAAGGATGCATAAATGGCAAATCTAGCTTATGGATAAACTGTGTATAATCCTGACATTCCAAATATTAAATCTGTTATTAAATTCTATGAACTTCAAGTGGAAGAAAAATATTAAACTTAACTGGTTCTTGTGAAATAAGGATATGGACAGGGAAAGATTAGAGCTTTATGAATCTTTGATCATCTAGCACAAAATGCCACTCCCTGACCCTATATAAGCCCATCTTAACCTTACAGCCCCCATGTAGGGTTGGAAGGAGAGGTCAGTGTGGATGAGGTGTAATACAGGAAAATGCAGCAGGTAATCAAAACAAAGAAGAGCAAGATGCTGGGGATGTTGCATCAGTCCCCACTCCTATCAACAACCTGGATATCTGCCCCTGTAAACATTCATATTGAAAAGGACTCACATGCCAGGAGGCCTGTGTGGGGATCCATACTATAAAAGGTACCCAGCTGCCAATCCATATCTAATCATCTGTTTTTTTAACCAGTACATTTGTGTCAATTGCATTTAATGATAACCCTAATTAAAGGGAAGCATTTTGTTTTGACACAATCCATCCCCTGGTTCTGTTTACAATCAAGTCATTTATAGGTCACTCTGCTCACTTGATTCTGCCAGACTGTTTTGTGGACATTGATCTTTATCTGTTTTGTGCTTTTATAAACAACGAACAATGAATGAAAAAGCTGATGGGCTGTAAAAGGTCTGGCAATTAAAGGGTTACTTTAGGTGATGAAATTGGACGTTTCAGAAATATGGCTGGAGTGTTAGGGGAATTAACATGCAATAACGCTCATTGACACAATATTATTTGCAACTCTGAATCCCTGGAGCTCAGAGAAAAAAAAATCAAACTGTGTGTCATGAGTCTTAATTACACTTAAAATCTCCCAAGTCTCTCTGAGCTATGAACATAAAGGAAAACCTATTTTCTTTCTTTGTTCCATTTTCTTTCGGCTATTTTCTGTTTATAACCCATATACATTGTCAGACTTCACTGGCTGCATAAAAAATATTGCCTAATTCACCTTCTCTGTAGATCCCTTGGCTTACTTACTCATCTCCCTTAAGTCTGTGCATGCTTAGCACTTCATTAAGCTGTACTCATTTACATATCGTTTGGTTGGATTCTACCCCTAGCTTAACAAAATCAAACTATTCTAGTGCTATTGAGTCACCATTTATAAAAACCTAAAGAACAAAGCCTTTAGGAAAAAACTTAATTGGCAAGTTCATCCCTTCACAAACATTATATACATAGCATTTAAACATAGGTAGGCCACACCAGCCCGTTTTAACCAGCGTCCGATAGCGTGTTAAAAATCCACACATAGTGTTGGGCAGTTGTTCTTGGCATATATCAGGGAGTGTAATGAAAGTTCTTATCGTTAAAAATGGCGTTAATTTTGACACAACCAATCAGATGTTAGCTTTCAAATGTTAAATAAGATCGATTGGTTGGGGCAAAATTTGCACATTTTAAACGATAAGCACTTTTATTGAATAACCCTGTAGGTGCGTTGTGCTGTGCCTCGATTGCTTCTGGAGGGCATGCGAGCAGCAATTTTTTTGCGCAATCACATGCACTCCGATCATAGCAGATTGGTGGATTGCAGCGCAACCATGCACACTAGCACGCAAGCTAGTACGATTCCGTCCGTTACTGTGTGACATGAGCCCTCAGTCTTAGGACTAGGCCATACTGTCATGCTTAAACACACAATCTGATTGAAATTGCGATCCGATCGTATGTTAAAAGTGCAAGCTCATGTTGGCTAATCAGTTTTGGGATCACCACTTTTGGTGCGATTCACATGCGCTTGATCCTCGAAAATCCCAAGGGATCACAGTGCAAGTGGGACACAATGTGCATGTAGTGCATGTGCAAACATGCACACTTAGCGTGCCTTGGCCTAAGCACCCCCCAAACCCCACAGTATGGCCACACCAGCCCGTTCTAACCAGCGATCTAATAGCGTGTTAAAAATCACCGCTAGTGTGGGCAGTTGTTCTATGATACACTTGCCACGATTTGGTCGTTACACTGTGGCCTCCACCTTAGGACTAGGCTGAGGCCTTAAACAAATGATCCAAAACGAGATTGTGTAAAAAGTGCACGATGTGTTAGCCAATTGGTGTGGGGATCACCACTTTTGGTGCGATTCGCATGCGCTCTGATCCTCGAAAATCCAAGGATCACAGCGCAAGTGGGCACCAATATGCATGTAGTGTGTAGCACCCCCCAAACCCACAGTATGGCACCACATGTGTATGTAGTAACAGACTCAGCAAAACTAGTGTGTTGCTAAAGATGGGATGATGGCACACTGATACAAAACACACTGATATAGGTTTGCTATAATACTGCAGCAACCAGATGTAAGTGTAGTAACTAAGTAAAAACGCTGCAAATTAAAAACCCACAGTTTTTGCATTTTGATGTTAAAAATGTGCACACACAATGCACTGGATTAAATCACTAGAGTTAAGTACCTCCTGACTGCCAATGTTATGTTGGTGGTACAGACAAATTAACAGCCTTACTAATTAAATTGTATAGCTAGCAACAAAATCCTAGTATAGTGAAGGTTTTCTGTCAGGTGCCCCATGGGAAAATGCAATGACAACCAATCCCATATTAGCTTCTTACTGGGTAACTTCAGTTAAATATAGGTTGCTCCAATCATTGCACTTTTTATTGCATCAGCCCCAAAGTGTTTATTGGGCTTTCTGTCCTTTTTCAGTGCACAGTGCATTTGTTCTTTACACAATATAATGGGTGTTTGCACTTTGATCATTGACACATAGTACATTTTGCTTTGTCCTTCTGACAAAACAGTTTGTTGGCACATCTAAGCGTTGGCAAGTTTGTTTGCGTCACGTTTAACTGTACTGTACCGTGTTTATACTGTAGATTCCGACTGTTTGACTGTACATTACATTTGTGCTTCTGATCTTTTCGCTCTACAGTGAAATGGCTTCTGACTTTAATGGTACATTGCATTTGTTTGTGTCTTCTGATTTTCTAACTTTTCCGGTTTCTGACCTTTTCCCTGTATAGTGTGTTTGCTTTTCTGGTCTTTTGACTAAGTTTGCGCTTCTGACTTCTGCAGATGTTGCTTATTTCGATAGTTTACAATATTGCCACATGCAGGCGGCCATATTTCAAAGGAAAAGGATCCAATGTAATTTGCACGATCATTTGGAAAATTGCATTATATATAGATCTGTTAGAGAAATGGAATAAAATGGATTAAATGGCAAAGCTCTCTGTATCCCAGGCAATGCGTTTCCTCGTTCGCACATAGAGTTAAGCGCTTTGCTAAATCTGCACCCACACCATCCTGCGTCGCTCTGTCTTTTGCAGTGCCAATCGCTCGTCAGGAGAGAGGCGTAGGACAAGGAAGGGGGAGCCTTATTAATATTACAGAAGAGGTGCCTCTAATTTGGTTCGGACATGGATTTTCGCCCACGACTTCCATCAGAGAACTGTGATTGAAATTGAAGTGTATTAGGAAAATTTGATCAAATTTATTAAGCCGGGGTCTTACATTTTTGATATATAGTTTAATTAAGTTTAAGTCAAAGAACGTGGTATCTCATATTTAATGTGCCGTGCACGGCGTGAGAAAGCAGTTAATCACGGTCTGTATAAAATTCCCCTCTCCTGAGTGAAATGACAACGCCTGCAAAAGAAGAAGTGTTGTGTGATCAGATACTGAACATTCTCCCTGGTGGTATAACAACAGCCCCTATTCTGTCCTTGCTGCTTTCCCCTTCCCAGTGCCCGATTTCCCGTTTCCCGTACTCATACGCGACTTTTCTTACCATCCTGTAGTGATTGAGTTTCCACCGTTCTACCTTGATCACTTCTGTGCTTTAAAAACAGGGTTTCAGTCATCTAGACAACAGCGGAGCAAGCCTATTTCATAGGGCTAATATTAAAAATACAAGGCAGTAATTTTGTATTGCTTTGTCCCCCCCTCCCCTTGTGATATTCACACACAACAGAGACAAGGAACTTTCAAACAAGCACAGAATGTTATTAAAACCCTCCCTGTTCAATTTGCGTTTTTTAAATACTCTACACATCTCCCTCTATCATGGGCTAAAGAGAAAATTACAATTTAATCTGTGGTGAAAATCTACACAGGGATCTTCAACTGCTTCTGTTGTGACACTGATTGTCTTGTTCAATAGCGGAGATCACAGCTCAGCCGTTCTACGTGACACATCCCAACACAGTGAGTGTGTAACAAACGCCATCATGTACAAGAAGAAACTCACAGACATTGTAACTCAGAGAGAGATAAAATCTGAAACAGGCAAACATCACAGATTTCAGTCCAGAACTTAAAGGACAACTCCACCCTCATAATAACATCTTTTAGAAGAATGGCCTTTTAAAAATATGTTGAATATCAACTTTGTCCTATGAATTCATTACTGTATGCCTGCTATGCTTCTGGATGCCTATGGAAACTGAGCAATTTAGAAACCTGTAAGAGCCTGAGCATGCTCAGTAGAGAGCAGATAGGGGATTAACATTCAGTCATTGGGGTGTATCAATTGTCAAATCCATAACTGACAGTTACAACGGGAAGAACCAGGAAGCAGATACAGGGGCAACAGGACATTGTACAGGATTTCAGGTTAGACTTATATATTTCACATTTCAAACTATTACCGTTTAGGGTTTTGGGGGGTGATTTACCTGTATGAAGTTTTCATTTTAGGGCTGGACTTGCCTCCTTTAAGATTTAGTTAAAAAAAAACAAAAAACATTGAGTAAAACCACAGGGCTTGCGAATTATTGTTGTAAAAAGAACCATTTAAACCCACAAAACCAATCATTTTATATTTAAAGTTGAGGGATCGGGAGGGAGTAGAGGACAATATCCTTTTCTCCCCAACATTGGTAAGTAATCCAGCAGGACGGATTACAATATCTGGTGAGCTCCACCACACATTAGATTGTGGTTGTTTCTGGCTGACAATTACCTGGAACAGGGCTGTAGATTTGACTTACATGCTGCTATTCCAGTCATTTAATATATAGCTTTGTTATTGGCCACGAATTGGAAACTGAACCAAACCTGGTTGAGGATGAAGTTTTGGAATTTTTCTGCGGAATTTCAGGGTTTGGCACTTTAACCAAATTTTGCAGCAAAACTGTGACAACCAAGAGAGCCCCACGGTAGAATGAACACTTTCAGGTTCACCATCCTCAGTGTTAGGGTTTATTTTACCCTTTTAGGAGACAGCCAATTAAAATTTCAAAAACTTAAAGACTTAGAAAAAAAAGTCTTTAATTGAGTAATATGAGTAAAAGACATGTCTATCAAGTCGACTTTTTCACCCTTCTTTTTACCCACCTAACAGTGATCCAGAGGAAAGAAAAAAAACGCTAAATAAAGGGGGTGGGTGGGGGGGAAATTCCTTCCTCTCCAAGCAGCAATTGGAAATTATCCTAGAACTACCGTAAATGTATTAATATCAGTAATTCTTAGAATTTTTTAGTTTTACAAACGTATCTATCCCACTTTTAAAGCTATTCAATGAATTGCCATTACCACATTCTTCCCACAGTTTTCACCGTTCTCACTGTAAAAAACATTTCCTAACCTGAAGAGAAACTTCTTTTCTCAACTTAAAGGATGTCCACGAGTCCTCTGATATGACCTATTAGTGAACAATACACCAGAGAGTTTATTGTATGGCACATTATTCTATTTGATCAGGGGTGTAACTACAGGGGAGCTGGTTGAGCAACTGCATGGGGTCCAGGAGCCAAGGGGGGCCACATCTTCCTATTTTTCCTATGACACGACATAGCCTCCTCCCAGAAACCACTGTGGATGAAGCACAGGATAGGGACCCCATCATAGTTTTGCTGGGGCCCCCATTGATTCCTATAAAGTCTTCATATCTCATGTAACACATCACTTTACAAATGTAAACAGCCCTAATCTGCCTGCATAGTCAAGCCTCCATTCCCTTTATTATTTACGGTGTCATTCTCTAAACTGCTTCCATTCCAAGATGTCCCTTTTGTATGGGATTCCAAAACTAACCGCATATTCCAAATGAGGCCTTACCAGTGCCTTGTAAAGACGGAGAATAATATTTTTTTCTCTTGAATATATTCTCTTATACAAGAAAATACCTTGCTAGCTCTGGCTGCTGCTGTCTGGCATAGTTTGCTACAGCTGTTATCTATAAAAAGCTGGGATGTGAGGTAAGGATTAAACCTACACTACATGAAGGGTCCAGTAGTGGGGGGGATTATAGTTTGGGGGTGGACATGCCCTTATACATATACTGTAGTTCTTTTTGGTACAGGGTTACTAGTAATATTGAGAATTACTGGTATTAATACAAAAAGTATACTGTAGTTCTGGTTGGTACAAGGGTACTAATATTATTGAGAATTACTGGTATTAATACATTACTGTAGTTCTGGTTGGTACAGGGTACTATATATATATTAAGATTACTGGTATTAATGCTTTAACTGTAGTTCTGGCTGGAACGGGCATACTATAAAAATATTGAGAATTACTGGTATTAATACATATACTGTAGTTTGGTTGGTACGGGGTACTATAATATGCGAATACGGTATTATACATATACTGTAGTTCTGGCTGGTACGGGCATCTATAAAATATTGAGAATATACTGGTATAATACATATATTGTAGTTCTGGTTGGTTACAGGCACTATAAAATATTGAGAATACTGTATTAATACATATGCTGTAGTCTGGTTTATCTAGGGAATCTTATGGATTGCTATTTGGGTAAGGGAGGATTTTTTTTTTAACTTTTTACTAGATCAACTGTTAGTAACGTTAAAAAGGAGGGTAAAAGTTTGGACTTGATGGACATATGTTTTATTCACCTCAATTACTATGTTACTGCATATCTCCCCAAATGGTGTTCGCACCAAACATCATATTACATCGTGCCACATTGTGCCAAACATCATTAATCAATTTCCAGTCAGATCATGTCAACATTTTAGTATTATTATTATAAAAATGTAAACACAATGGCAAGTTTTGGGGAGATTGCACCTTTATTGCATTCTTATTGCATTCTGACCACATTTCTCAGATTTACCGTATCCTAGGATGGCAGTCAGTAAGATACATGGTTGCAAAAATAAATCGCTGCCTATATAACATAGCAACATATAACATCTGTCTGCTATTTCCAAAAAAAAACTTGGAAAGCGTAGGTGGGTTATAAAATTGCCCATTTTGTCTGTTATCCCGATTCCTACCAATAATCAACAGCAGTTTTTTACAAGTGACATCACAAATGCTCACAATGTATCAGGAGAAGTCTCGGAACAAGAATTTGTGTCAAGACAGATGAGGACATGGACAACTTCTGCATGAACTGTTGAGCTTACTACTTAAAGGCACAATTGCTTTTGCAGTTAAGGGTGCTTTCCTACACAGTTTAGTTGTCCTATAAATAGCCCGTGTGAGAAATTAAACCTTAAAATTAGGACATCGCTGTCCAAATTGGTTAGAGAACTGGCAAATTGGAACAGTAAAGGATGTTGGACAGAATCTGTACACACTCTACATTGTCAGCCAAAACGCTGTTCATCATTGTTCATGTGGATTCTATAATTTATAATTTTAGTGTTACCAAAATTTTTATAAAAATTGGTAAAAAAAGAGATTTAACCATTACATTTTACTTGATTCCTTAGCTAAGATGGTAGACATGTTTTCATTTTTACAAAGCTCCATCATAAACACAGATACAGATCGAATGCAATAGAAAATATCTTCATGGGTTAACTAGCTGGTATACCCACCTGACTGTCTTTCTTCTATGCTTGTTTACATAAAAAAACCCAAATATTTGCAGAAAATGAAGTAGAGTGGTTGAAATGCAGCGGAGGAAACACTGGGACTAATTGCATAATATTTCATATTAAGTTATTTTTGGCAATATATTCTACACATCAAAATATCATAGTTATTGACTTCTTGATTGTACCCAAATGCTTTGGTTGCTAAAGGAAAATATTAAACAAAAGCAAGAAAAATTCTCCAGAGACAAAGAGAGAGAGAGAGGCAGAACATAACATTTTATGCAAGTTTGTCAGTCTCCTCACACTGTATTTCCTCTTCCCTCTCTGTCTCTATTCTCTTTTGTCCTTATCCTTTCTCCCTTTCTCTGTTTTAACCACTAGAGCAGACAGGTGATATTAAGATTGTTACAATTCCCACAGAACTTCATTGCAACAGATGAAACCTCTGGAATAGACCCGGCAGAACCTGTAATTCAATTTGATGTGAGCTGTTAACAGAATTAAGATGCTTGGATTCCTTCTTCTAAGTTGCTGCTCCCTTCCTCCCTGCCAAGCCACGGAGAGTATTCTATACTTAAAAATGACTGCTTATTCTTGTGCTAAGGTTGAGGATTAGCATAACGTGGAGAATTTTCTAGTATAGGGCAATAAAAGCAAAGACGTGTTCTATTTGGTCATCTATAGAGTTATATTAAGACTCTGTGCCTTCTTTAGAATGAAGGGATGGGGAGAATTCTTCATCTACAACAGTAATTCCAGGATGGAGCTTTATGGGATTCAAGTTCTTTCATGTGTAAATAAAAGAACGTTGTCGGTCAAAAATGACAAATTAATCTAAATTGTATTTTACACATGGAACACAGTGGAGCAGTTCTTAACACACGTCATTATGCATAAAATGGGATATATTTATTGACTAAAAATTCTCAATTAATTTTTCCCTTGTAGGTTCTTGTTTGCTTCTTGCCTACTAAATAGACCTAGTACTATAAATATATATAACCAAGCATCTTACGTTTTGAAGACTGAAAACAATAAAATAAAATGCCTTTCTATTGGCAACAGCCACCCACCGAAATTATTATAAAATAGCCTTAGTAATTGTACACAGAATGGAAAAATTCTTTTCCACACAGTAGGGGGCATTCACTATCATCGCGCAAATATACCCCATGGTAGAAAACCAATAGCAACCGAACAGATATTAACTTAATGATTTTACTGCCGTTAATCATAATGCCAATGTGTGATTAACTGCTAGGTTACTGTGTTGTTTAAAAATGTGTTTTAGAGGAAACGTACAAGTTTATTTCTTTTTTCCAATTTAAGGATACATTAAAGTACATGTTTGTAATAAATACATAATAATAAATACATTACAGATACTATATGAACATTTTGCAGAGTAAAAGGTAACATGTAAGGGATACAAACACTAAGGCAATCTCCTTATTCATCCTCAAGTTCCATGCTGAGTTTCCACAGTTTAGATTTGGACCTTTTGACAAAATATTGCTCGGCCGAGACATTAGATTGTTGACATATCACTGGAAATTTTTAACCAACAACTGACTGATCTTGTTGATTTTCGTCCAAATAAATTGCAAATAGATAGGACTGCCTGTATATGTAGGGCGGTTTTTAGCAGCGCCCTGTGAACGGTCACATTAAATATCAGTAGTGCAACATTTTCTCAACCAGCAGACTACTGATAAGTAAACTGTCAGTCTGAAACAGATTGTCAAATTGACCTGTGTGCCAAGTGTCTAAAACTGCGCCTTCCCTGCAACAGAGGAGGCAGAATTATCATTTGGGAAATAAGTTTAACGGGTATGTCCCCCTTCACAATTTTTTCCAACATTCCCCCTGTTCGCGCAGCCCCAACGCTCTAATTAGTATCATCAGAAATGCCCAAACTTACTACCCTCACTCCCACTTTCCCCTACTATTTTCTTTCCTCCGCCGCGCTTGGCGCGGCCCTCTGCTTGCGAGAAATGCAGAGAAGGGGCTGCGGACCCGTCAGTCCCGGTCGTCTGTGTTGGCTGAACGGACCCATATCACGGACGCGCTCTGGGTGTTCCGACATGTGGCGGCGAGGCAAGAGGAAGGTAACGTAGTTGGATGGAACTCACAGGCATTACTGTTTGAGGCTCAAGCAGGAGAGTGCACGGAACTCACAGGCATTACTGTTTGAGGCTCAAGCAGGAGAGTGCACGGAACTCACAGGCATTACTGTTTGAGGCTCAAGCAGGAGAGTGCACGGAACTCACAGGTATTACTGTTTGAGGCTCAAGCAGGAGAAAGCAGAGGAAATCTCAGAGGGGCGGAGCTTAACATTCAGCAAACCAGTAACAAGATGTCAGCAACTTTCAAGGCACAAAGCTAGGCCATATTTTTTTTACTATGTCCCTCCAGAGCCTAGCTTGTGCCTTGGAAGTGTTGCTACATTTTTTATTCTCAAAAGCTGCTGACTACCCGGAAGATAGAGTGTAAGTAGGGCGATGATATAAATAAAGGAAGATGGAGGGTGGACCCTGGCCCCGGGGGGCGTCAAGAGCCCGCAGGGGCCCCCCAGAGGGAGGGTAATTAGACACAGCTGAGAGATGTACAGATATCCGCCTCGATATGAGAAGCGCTGAGAGAGGTCTATGCTGGCGCGTGAGCTCGCGAGTCGAGCGAAACGAATAGGAGACGACCCGAACACGTATGACGTTCGACAGAAACAATTAGTAAGTAGTAGAGTCATGAGGAGAGTAGAAAGTGGAAGATCAGGCGATATACGTGTTGGAGATAACCGAGTGAGCGTGCCTCGCACACTGCCCGTCGGAGTTATTAATATATAGGTATCATTTCCTCCTCTTTACCTCTGACCCCTTCACTTAAGTATCTGCTATCTCTGCTGCTCTGCTGCTAAAGCAGTAGAAAAGTACTGATTTGCGAGTAAAAGACGAAGAACCATCAACCAAGAAGAAGAGGACTCGTTTTGTATATCTACATACAGGATGCGCATACAGACAGAGAGTTTTCTGTGAGCAGCGTTGACAGAGACTCACACATGCTTCATTTACGCTGCGTGTATCTGAAACTGCTCCGGATGTTCACGCAGGACGAGGATACTTCACTTGAGTTCTGCTGTCTCAACACTGCAGAGCTGAGGAAGTGTCCCCACAGAACGTGGTTTACCTGTCCTCGAGGCCCCCTCACACGCCAGGAGAAAGCAGAGGAATCTCAGGGGGCGGAGTTAACATTCAGCAACCATAACAACCCCCCTCTTTTCGTGTCTCTCCCCCCAGTGACCACCACAGGATACAGTAGACCTGTGCTGTCCGCGTATTTCCCCACCGTTCCCCCACTCCCCCTTCCCCTTATCCCAGTGTCCCGGGATGTACACTGTACGGACAGAGTGAACACCCCCCCGTACGACTCCCCATGTCACATGAGACGCGACCGTTTTTAGATCATATGAGCACGAAGAAGCCACCCACGACACCTAACTCACTTACAGGTATTAATAGAGCTTTGGTCTAGACGCTCCTTTATTTTATACCATAGTTCTCCCTTAAAAAAAAATAACTAGAAATTTGGTTTGCATACTCTTCCAAAATGTCCATTGTGTATGCACAACAAATCATCAGAGGCAGAAATGTATGAAAAAATTTGGGCTGAAGATCGATGAAGTGATCAACAACATCTGCTATGCTGTAACACTACATTCAGACTAAAAAGAAGAAGACCAGAAGCATCTGCTATCAAGGTCCTATTTATATAGACGGAATGTCTTTTTTGTAAGAATTTCAAGTTCTGTTAAACAGAATTCTCTCTTCATAACGCTGGAAATAATTTTTGCAAAATAAAATGGAAAAAAATTAATCCCAAATAATCAATATGCAATTAAGTAAAAAAAATTATTACAATGGTAAAATATACCACATATATACATGGAACACTTACCAAAGGTGTTAAAATAAATAACTTAGGGCAAACCCAGCCCAGATATACCCTGCAAGCCAGCGACCAAAAATATCACTACTGCTTCTTCGCTTTGGTCAAAGTTCACAATTCCACTGCACTTCTTGGTCACACGCAAAAACCAATCTGAAAATGAGCTCTGCACATTGCCATACTTCCTTGGACGTGGCATGCATTCCAATTAAGTAGAGCATAAATCGTCTTGCTCTGACTAACTCAAAAAAAGGGGCTGATATCTCTGTTAGAGGTAGTTCTGGACTAGGGACGGACGACATCTGGATGGGAAGAGTCTTTTTACCCTTAATAAAATGATTTAGGACAGTATAAGTATTAATGCATTATAACAGACTTTTGGTAAATTGCTATGTTTTTGCTGCAACAAAACTACCTAAAAAGAAATACATCTGTATATAGTGCTGTGACTTTAAGACTGAGCCAGCCTAGTCACAGGTTAGTGTTGATACATTGTTGTGCTTAGTGCTGTAGTGTTGGCTCCTTTTGTTTTGTGCCTCTTTGTGTTGAAGTTCTATGTTATAATCAGTAAAGCCTGTCTTCGGAATCAGTTCCTGTGTTTTCTTGTAACCTGGTTCACAATTACCCCCAAGCCCAAACAGTCAAAGCAAGCATGGTGTCAGAGTTGGGTGCAACCAGATCACTGCTAGAATCAGACCACAGAACTGTGAGATAACTCACATGTTCTTTAGAAGGGACTGGAACACAGATTGGTGTGTGTGCTTAATAACATGGAGCAGTTTAAACTTCCTAATGCTTTACTATTCTCTGGAAATCTCAGTTAAAACTGGAGGAGATGGGAGCAAAAATTACAGTTATACTGACAGCAACTGGTGCTAGCAAGTTCCCAGAGGATCAGAAAATAGCCATCTTGTGCACACTATAGGGGAAGAAGGTTTAGAGCTGTTAATACTATGGACATTAGGTATGAGGATCCTGTGCCTACAATGAATGAGCTATTAGAAAGCTTAAGAAATCATTGCCACCCCAGAAAAAACAGTGTGTTGAGAGATATCAGTTCTGGAATCACCCAATGCCAGACAGTGGAGGGATAGACAGATTTGTCACAGAGCTGAAGCTAAAGGCTAAAGATGTGTGTTTAAAGACACGAAGATCTTATGCTCAGAGACAAATTGTATTCAGATCAGCAACTCTCTTTAAAAGAAAACTGTTAGCTGACCCAGATCTAACCCTAGAAAAAGCAGTGTCCATCTGTAGAATTAAGAAACAACAAAAGCACAATTGAAGCCATGGGTGTAACACACCACTGAGAGGCACATGCAAGTCCTTGCTAAATGGAAGTCAAATAGAATTTCCACCATACTACAGGAAACATAAAGCAAGCTTTCAAGGCACCTGATCCACAAACTTACAGTGCAAGCAATGTGGCCGCGCACAACCAAACAGTGTTCAGCTTATGGAGCAACATGTCTAATGTGGGGGAAATCACTTTGCCAAAGCTGCAGAACAAAAAATCTGTTTAAAGCAAATGAGAAGTCAAAAGAAATAGACTCTCTGTTTATAGGGTTTTACAGAAAACAAACCTGTGTTCACAGAGCAGGATGAGCCTGGTATCCAGAATTCACCATGGAGAAACAATTGTCAAATTCAAGCTAGATACTGGAGCAGGCTAATGTAATACCAATTGCAACGGTTAAAACACTGTCTACTCCTGTGCTAATAAAACCCACCACCACTGTCTTAGTCTCATATGGCGGCTTGAAACTGTTCCAAGGATGACAACTTTCAGTTATGGCAAGGTCACGTTTACTACAGTTTTTCATTACCATGAAACTTGCCCTCTCTAGGAAGGGCGTGTGCGTCTCCCGCTCTCGGTAGTTCACCCAGGCCACTTGACGCTCACCCAATGTACCTTACACACTCGCGTGATTCTACAGATCTGGTAATTTCCTGGACACCATGAAGCGAATTCACTATTGTTAGATCTCCCGTCATATTTCTCCCTGTGTTAACAACATGGAGTAGGAAATTCCCTATACCATTAGACAAATTTAAACAAACCTTTGAACGCAACTGAAGGAATGCGTGTCCAGTGACTGTACCTACGCTTGGGTAAAACACTGTAATACTGAAAAGAAGAATGGAAACTCAGAGTCTGCCTGGACCCAGAGATCTTATAAAGCTATAAAGCGGCAACATTATTCCATCCTACACCTGAGGATGTCCTAGCAAAACTGAGTGGAAAGCAATTCTTCACCATTTTAGATGAAAAGGATGGCTATGGCAGGTAGTTCGGATGAGCAATCTTCACGACTGTGCACATTTAAAACACCATGGGGCCGCTACAAATAATACGGCTACCATTTGGAATAAGTCTGCTAGTGAAGTGTTTCAACAAAGAATACAGAGGTTTTGGAGACATTGAAGGCATCCACATTATAGCGGATGACATGATCATTGCTGCTTCTACTAAAGAGGAACATGAAACACTCTGAGACAAGTGATGGAGCGAGCCAAAAAATTAACATTAGTTCAACAAGAAAAAATTCAATACTTGGTAAACAAGTTAAGTACATGGGCTACATCATAACCCCAGAGGGTGTCAAGCCAGATGATGCTAAAGTCTCAGCAGTCCTAAGCATGCCTACACCTCAGGATAAGAAAGGCCTGATGCGTTTTCTCGGAATAATAAGGTACTTAGCTCAATATATTTCAAGAGGCAACCTTAACTGCACCTCTGGACTGCTATTAAAGAAAGATACTGTGTGGCAGTGGGGGCCAGAAAACAGTACAGCCCTAAATTCATTAAAACTCTGTCTGACAAAAGCTCCAGCTCTCACTCAATCCATCCAAACAACTGAAATACAAGCTGATGCCTCAAAAGACGGGCTAGGAGCATGTCTCTGCCGAAAGGAAACCAATAGTTTATGCTTCAAGAGCACTATCATGTGCTGAACAAAACTTGCACAAATCGAAAGGAACTGCTGGCAATAGTTTGCACTAAGAAATTCCATCAGTACATCTATGGAGCTCATGTAAAAGTACAGTCAGATCATAAACCTCTGCAAGCTATTCATCAGACCCATTGGTCAAGCCCCAGCTAGATTACAGAGAATGCTATTACAGCTGCAAAAATATGACTTGTCTTTTTCATATACTCCAGGAAAATTGGTTGTAATGCTGATGCACTTCCAGAGCAGTTGATGCCACCAGTACTAACGTTGGTGAAGATATATTTGAGGAGAAAGTGGTTTATGCAATGCAGTGCACAGAATCAAAGTCAAGACCTGCTACAAGCTTTAAAGAATGAAACTCAGAAAGATGATACTCTTAAAGCTGTTCAGGTGAATGTGAATGGTTGGCCAAAGCATAGGAAACAAATACCATCACATGTATCCATTTTGGTAATGCGACATTCCCTTCCATAGCTGATGAACTCCTTATGTGTGGAGATAGAATTGTTATCCCCACAGGTTTAAGGTTGAAATGCTAAAAAGACTTCATACTGCTCACCAGGAATACAACGCTCCAAAGCAAGAGCTAGAATGACTATGTGCTGGCCTGGCATGTCCAAAGAACATGAGCAAATGGTAGAACATTGTCCAGTTTGCCAAGAGATCTACAGCCAACAAAAAGAGGACATTATTGTCACATGAGATGCCAGAACTTCCTTGCAAACTTGCGTAGATATTTTTGATTTTAAAGGCCATGCATTTTTGCTGATTGTGAACTATTTTTCGAAATATCCAGAAATCCTGAGACTTACAGATAAAACATCACAAACTGTCATGCCAAACTTAAAGCAGTGTTTGCGAGACACGGCATTCTGTGAGATGGTTTCTGATAATATGCCCTTTTCCAGCAGAGATATATGTTACATTGCATCCCAATGGGGCATTAGACTGGTTCATTCTAGTCCTGGATATCCACAATCTAATGGTCAAGCGGAGAGGATGATTCAAACTGTGAAACTTCTCTTCAAGAAGTCCTATACCACTGGTGTTGATCCACATTTGGCCCTTTTGCATCTCAGGAATACACCCATCTCTGGACTCACGTTGCACCAGCTCAACTGCTGATGGGCAGAGTGTTGAGAAGTACTTTGCCTGAAACAACTAGAGTTCTTCAACCTAAAATTTATGTGATGCTCACAAACAATTGTCGAACTGCAGAAATCTCAAAGAAAGTACTACAATCGTGGTGCTAAAGACTTGCCTATCTTTCATCAGGGAGACAGAGTGAGAATGCAAACCTCCAAGGATGGCAGCCTGCTGTTATTTCAAGACCTACTGCTGAACCACGGTCATATACAGTAGTCACTGCTAAAGGAGTAAACTACCGCAGAAATAGACGTCATTGAGATATGACACAACTGTTTCCACTGTTGAAGATGAAGTTAATCTACCAGAGGAAATCAACAGTACCTCTGAAATAATCCCCAGAGTATCTTCACACGCATTGGCTGTACCTCAAGACAATTCAGTTGATGAGTCGATGCAAGCAGCCCACCAAACAAAAGTCCAACAGTGTACCCGCTTGGAAGATCTGTGAAAGTACCTGTCAAGTTACATGATTACATACTGAACTAAGTATAATGAGTAGATTTGTTTGATACAAAAATAAAGTATAGACTCATGATGGGTAAACTTAATTAAAGATGGAGGATGTAATATATAGTGCTCTAGTCACAGGTTATTGTTTGATACATTGTTGTGCTTAGTGCTGTAAGTGTTGGACTCCATTTTGTTTATGTGCTCTCTTGCTGTTTAGAAGTTCTATGTTAATACTTCAGTAAAGCCTGTCTTCAGAATACAGGTTCTTGTAACCTGGTTACACAAATTACCCACAAGCTCCAGTAATACAGTCAAAAGACAAGACAACATCACAATGGGAAAGCAAAAAAAAACCTCTCAAAAAAAAGAAAACCAAGATTAAGTTTTACTGATGTTATAGAATTGCAATCATACTACCTTAACTGTGGCATAGAACGTGCTTATCAGTCAATTTACCAATGGGTTTTCATGAAACAAGAATTGCTCAAATCTACTCTGGATCCTTTTGAATCATAGACCATTCCACAGGAAAATGCATTTGACAAGAGGTGATTGCACTCTTGTCATTTATGATGCTAAACAGAATATAATGAATGATTAGAACTCTACTGGTTCAGAGATACTTCCCAAAATATAAAAAAATAATGTGACTTTGTCAGAATCTGGTAGCTAAAACTGTTGATCTGAACGGGCATCTAATCCACAATGGGAAACATGCCATTATAAAATCAAAAAGTCTCCAACACTTATTGATGCTAAGGGGTTAATTTGTAAGTCTTGAAATACAAGAAGAGCTGCATAAATGGCAAATTACTAGCTAATATGGATAAACTGTGTATAATCCTGACATTCCAAATATAAATCTTATTAAATTCTATGAACTTCAAGTGGAAGAAAAATATTAAACCTTAACTGGTTCTTGTGAAATAAGGATATGGACAGGGAAGATTAGAGCTTTATGAATTTTGATCATCTAGCACAAAATGCCACTCTCCTGACCCTATATAAGCCCATCTTAAACCTTACGCCCCCATGTAAGGGGTTGGAAGGAGAGGTCAGTGTGATGAGGGTGTAATACAGGACAATGCAGCAGTGTAATCAAAACAAAGAGAGCAAGACTGCTGGGGATGTTGCATCAGTCCCCACTCCTATCACACAACCTGGATATCTGCCCCTGTAAACATTCAATTTGAAAAAGGACTCACAGCCAGGAGGCCTGTGTGGGGATCCATCACTATAAAAGGTACCCAGCTGCCAATCCATCTACTAATCATCTGTTTTTTTAACCAACATTGTGTCAATTGCATTTAATGATAACCCTTAATTAAGGGAAGCATTTTGTTTTGACACAATCCATCCCCTGGTTCTGTTTACCAATCAAGTCATTTATAGGTCACTCTGCTCACTTGAATTCTGCAGATGTTTTGTGGACATTGATCTTTATCTGTTTTGTGCTTTTATAAACAACGAACAATGAATGAAAAAGCTGATGGGCTGTAAAAGGTCTGGCAATTAAAGGGTTACTTTAGGTGATGAAATTGGACGTTTCAGAAATATGGCTCGGAGTGTTAGGGGAATTAACATGCAATTAACGCTCATTGACACAAGTATTATTTTGCAACTCTGAATCCCTGGAGCTCAGAGAAAAAAAAATCAAACTGTGTGTCAATGAGTTTAAACTTAAAATCTCCCAAGTCTCTTGAGCTATGAACATAAAGGAAAAAATATTTTCTTTCCTTTGTTCCATTTTCTTCTTTCCGGCTATTTTCTGTTTATAAACCATATACATTGTCCAGACTTCACTGGCGCATAAAAAAATATGCCTAATTCACCTTCTCCTGTAGATCCTTGTGCTTACTTACTCATCTCCCTTAAGCTCTGTGCAATGCTTAGCACTTCCTTAAGCTGTACTCATTACATATCGTTCTGGTTGGATTCTACCCCCCTAGCTTAACAAAATCAAAACTATTCTGTGCTATTGAGGTCACCATTTATACAAACCTAAAGAACAAAAGCCTTTAGAGAAAAAACTTATATGGCAAGTTCATCCCTTCACAAACATTTATAATAACATTTAAACATAGGCAGGCCACACCAGCCCGTTTTAACCAGCGATCCGATAGCGTGTTAAAAATCACACACTAGTGTGGGCAGTTGTTCTTGGCATACTATCAGGGAGATGTAATGAAGTTCTTATCGTTAAAAATGGCGTTAATTGACACAACCAATCAGATGTTAGCTTTCAAATGTTAAATAAGATCTGATTGGTTGGGGCAAAATTTGCCCCATTTTAAACGATAAGCATTTTATTGAATAACCCTGTAGGTGCGTTGTGCTGTGCTTCGATCTGCTTCGGAGGGCATGCGAGCAGCAATTTTTTGCGCAATCACATGCACTCCGATCATAGCAGATTGGTGGATTGCAGCGCAACCATGCACACTAGCACGCAAGCTAGCGATTCCGGTCCGTTACTGTGTGACATGAGCCCTCAGTCTTAGGACTAGGCCATACTGTATGCTTAAACACACAATCTGATTGGAATTGCGATCCGATCGTATGTTAAAAGTGCAAGCTCATGTTGGCTAATCAGTTTGGGGATCACCACTTTTGGTGCGATTCACAGCGCTCTGATCCTCGAAAATCCCAAGGATCACAGTGCAAGTGGGCACCAATGTGCATGTGTGCATGTGCAAACATGCACACTTAGCGTAGCCTTGGCCTAAGCACCCCCAAACCCCACAGTATGGCCACACCAGCCCGTTCTAACCGCGATTAATAGGTGTAAAAATCACACGCTAGTGTTGGGCAGTTGTTCATCGTAAATTGCACGATTTTGGTCTGTTACACTGTGGCCTCCACCTTAGGACTAGGCTGAGGCCTTAAACAAATGATCCAAACGAGTTGTGTAAAAAGTGCACGCATGTGTAGCAATTGGTGTGGGGATCACCACTTTTGGTGCGATTCGATGCGCTCTGATCCTCGAAAATCCCAAGGATCACAGCGCAAGTGGGCACCAATATGCATGTAGTGTGTACGCACCCCCCAAACCCCACAGTATGGCACCACATGTGTATGTAGTAACAGACTCAGCAAAATAGTGTGTTGCATTAAAGATGGGATGATGGACACTGATACAAAACACACTGTATAGGTTTGCTATTAATCTGCAGCAACCAGATGTAAGTGTAGTACTAAGTAAAAACGCTGCAAATTAAAAACCACAAGTTTTTGCATTATTGAATTAAAAATGTGCAACACAAATGCATGGATTAAATCACTAGAGTTAAGTACCTCCTGACTGCCAATGTTCATGTTGGTGGTACAGACAAAATTAAAAAGCCTTACTAATTAAATTGTATAGCTAGCACAACAAAATCCTAGTATAGTGAAGGTTTTCTGTCAGACTGCCCCATGGGAAAATGCAATGACAAACCAATCCCATATTAGCTTCTTACTGGGTAACTTCAGTTAAATAATAGGTTGCTCCAATCTATGCACTTTTTATTGCCTCAGCCCCCCAGTGTTTATTGGGCATTTCTGTCCTTTTTCAGTGCACAGTGCATTTGTTCTTTACACAATATAATGGGTGTTTGCACTTTTGCTATACAAAAATTTAAGTATAGAATCATGATGGGTAAACTTAATTAAAGATGGAGGATGTAATATATAGTGCTGTGACTTTAAGACTGAGTTAAGTTACCCATCATGATTCTATACTTAAATTTTTGTATCAAACAAATCTACTCATTATACTTAGTTCAGTATGTAATCATGTAACTTGACAGGTACTTTCACAGATCTTCCAAAGCGGTACACTGTTGGACTTTTGTTGGTTGGCTGCTTGCATCGACTCATCAACTGAATTGTCTTGAGGTACAGCCATGCTGTGGAAGATACTCTGGGGATTATTTCAGAGGTACTGTTGATTCTGTATTCGTAGATTAACTTCATCTTCACCAGCGGGAACAGTTGTGTCATATCTCAAATGACGTTCTATTTCTCGGTAGTTTACTCCTTTAGCAGTGACTACTGTATTGACCGTGGTTCACAGTAGGTCTGAAATAACAGCAGGCTGCATCCTTGGGAGGTTTGCATTCTCACTCTGTCTCCCTGTCATGCCACAGATGAGAATCCGATGAAGATGCAGTCTTTAGCACCACGATTGTAGTACTTTCTTTGAGATTTCTGCAGTTTCAACAATTGCTGTGAGCATTCACATAAATTTTAGGTTGAAGAACTCTAGTTGTTTCAGGCAAAGTACTTCTCAACACTCTGCCCATCAGCAGTTGAGCTGGTGCAACATGAGTGCCAGAGATGGGTGTATTCCTGAGATGCAAAAGGGCCAAATGTGGATCAACACCAGTGGTATAGGACTTCTTGAAGAGAAGTTTCACAGTTTGAATCATCCTCTCCGCTTGACCATTAGATTGTGGATATCCTGGACTAGAAATGAACCAGTCTAATGCCCCATTGGGATGCAAATGTACATATATCTCTGCTGGAAAAGGGCATATTATCAGAAACCATCTCACGAGAATGCCTGTTCTCGCAAACACTGCTTTAAGTTTGGCAATGACAGTTTGTGATGTTTATCTGTAAGTCTCAGGATTCTGGATATTCGAAAAATAGTCCCATTCAGCAAAAATCATGGCCTTTAAATCAAAATCTACAGCAAGTTAAACCAAGGAAGTTCTGGTATCTCATGTGACAATAATGTCTCTTTTTGGTTGGCTGGTAGATTCTCTTGGCAAACTGGACAATGTTCTACCATTTGCTCAATGTCTTTGGCATGCCGGCCAGCACATAATCATTCACCTTGCTTTTGAGCGTTGTATTCCTTGGTGAGCAGCATGGAGTCTTTTAGCATTTCAGACCTCAAAACCTGTGGGGATAACAATTCTATCTCCACACATAAGGAGTTCATCAGCTATGGAAAGGGAATGTCGCATTGACCAAAATGGATACAATGTAGATGGTATTTTTTCCTATGCTTGGCCAACCATTCACATGCATATCCTGAACAGCTTTAAGAGTATCATCTTTCTGAGTTTCTTCTTTAAAGCTTGTAGCAGGTCTTGACTTATTGATTCTGTGCACTGCATTGCATAAACCACTTTCTCCTCAAAATATCTTCACCAACATTAGTACTGGTGGCATCAACTGCTCTGGAAAGTGCATCAGCAATTACAACCAATTTCCTGGAGTATATGAAACAGAAGTCATATTTTTGCAGCTGTAATAGCATTCTCTGTAATCTAGCTGGGGCTTGACCAATGGGTCTTATAGAATAGCTTGCAGAGGTTTATGATCTGACTGTACTTTTACATGAGCTCCATAGATGTACTGATGGAATTTCTTAGTGGCAAATACGATTGCCAGCAGTTCCTTTTCGATTTGTGCATAGTTTGTTCAGCACATGATAGTGCTCTTGAAGCATAACTATTGGTTTCCTTTCTTGCAGAAGACATGCTCCTAGGCCATCTTTTGAGGCATCAGCTTGTATTTCAAGATGTTTGGATGGATTAAAGAAAGTGAGAGCTGGAGCTTTGTCAGACAGAGTTTTAATGAATTTAGGGCTGTATCTTGTTCTGGCCCCCACTGCCACACAGTATCTTTCTTTATAGCAGTCTCAGAGGTGCAGTTAGGTTGCCTCATTGGGATATATTGAGCTAAGTTCCTTATTATTTCGAGAAAACGCATCAGGCCTTTCTTATCCTAGGTGTAGGCATGCTTAGGACTGCTGAGACTTTAGCATCATCTGGCTTGACACCTCTGGGGTTTAATGGGCCCATATACTAACTTGTTTCACCAAGTATTGATTTTTTCTTTGTTGAACTTAATGTTAAGTTTTTTGCTCGCTCCATCACTTGTCTCAGAGTGTTTCATGTTCCTCTTTAGTAGAAGCAGCTATGATCATGTCATCAGCTATAATGTGGATGTAATGTCTAAAAGCATCTCTTTTGTTGAAACACTTCACTAGCAGACTTATTCCAAATGGTAGCCGATTGAATTTGTAGCGGCCCCATGGGCGTGTTATAATGTGCACAGTCGTGAAGATTGCTCATCCAGAACTACCTGCCAGTAGCCATCCTTTCATCTAAAATGGTGAAGAATTGCTTTCCACTCAGTTTAGCTAGGACATCCTCAAGTGTAAAATGGATAATGTTGCCGCTTTATAGCTTTATTAAGATCTCTGGGATCCAGGCAGACTCTGAGGTTTCCATTCTTCTTTCAGTAATTACAAGACGGTTTACCCAAGCTGTAGGTACAGTCACTGGACAACACAACTCCTGTCAGTTGCAGTTCAGAAAGGGTTTGTTTAAAGTTGTCTAAAATGGTATAGGGAATTTTCCTGCACCCATGTATGATTGGTGGGACAGTGGAATCAATGAATGTGAATGTGTTAAAGATGGAGGATGTAATATATAGTGCTGTGACTTTAAGACTGAGTCAGCCTCTAGTCACAGGTTATGTGTTGATACATTGTTGTGCTTAGGGCTGTAAGTGTTGGACTCCATTTTGTTTATTGTGCTCTCTTGCTGTTTAGAAGTTCTATGTTAATACTTCAGTAAAGCCTGTTCTTCAGAATACAGTTCCTGTGTTTTCTTGTAACCTGGTTCACCAATTACCCACAAGCTCCAGTAATGCAGTCAAAAGACAAGACAACTACTCTTCAGTTTCCTGGACTTTAGACAAACACTGCAGGAGAACCAGAAGGAGCAGATATGTAAGGTAAGCATTTTTTTAAACTACACATTGGGGCCAGTAGTGGGTTATATTTTAGTTTGGGGGTAGACATACCTTTTAAGTAACAAATGGCTGTATCTGCTTTTTCTAAAAATTTAAAAAAAACAGTCTCACCCAGAGTTAATGTCTCTTACTCACTTTGTAAAGGAAACGTGGAACAGGAATGTTAATAGGAGCAGCCCACTTATGTATTCTCAAAAAAAAATTCACCCTTTAAAAATACAATATAAGGATATAACTTCACCTCGTCCTGCTTTTATGTGGTTAGCGAACTCTTCTATGGCGTTATCCTATATATTAAAACAAACCTGTCAATATGCACAGACGCTGGGCCCATCTGAGTACACCCGTGATGTCATCCAAACGCCGGTAGCAGGTGGGTTCGGGGGTGCACCTGTGCAACTGCATGAACTGGAAGGGGGAACAAGTGGGGTGTGTGTGTGCACGCAGGGGGGGTGCGTGCGCCGTGTGGTTTGCTAGTATCCTCATAATATTCAAGTCTATGATTTTTCAATGGGACCTGCAGTGGGATATATTTTAATAAAAACCTCTTAGCTACGTAGCTAGGAGCTTTTTATAAGAATATATACTACTTTAGCTTCCCTAATGTTTAAGAGGGGATACAGGCACTAAAAAGAATTACCTACCTGCATGCCACGTTCCCCAGAAGTTGTAGGTCATGCAAGTGCAAATCAACACAACTGTCAGGAGATAACTAATGGCACGCATGCGCACGTGAATTGGCATTGAAATGCGAACTAGAACAAAGCAAATAACAAGAATAAGGAGAAACAAAATAAAATAAAAATATGCATAAAATCTTTAAATAAATAAATAAGTTACAAAAAAAATGTAAATAATATAACAAAAGACCAGACAACTTGCACAATATACCGGTAACAAACCTATAAACAACAATAAAATGTTTCCCTAGATAAAAATAACACATGGGTCAAACCTACAATAACTGTCATAACAAGTTACCTCAGGGAAAAAAACAACTAGATAAGGGAAAAACACAAAACTACAAATTAAGAATATTAATGTATTTAAGGTAAATTTAAAAATAAGAAAGACCAAACAGAAGTTTTTATTATAATACATAATGTAATTTCTTTACAGAAACATAACAGAAAACAAGAACTCCACATATGTACATACAACGCTGACAACAAAAACTAATAAAACTAATAAAACAGGTAAGACAAATATTGACCATGTAATTAAAATAATTAATCTTTTCACAGACCAGGTAAAAAATATATAAAAAATAAATTAACAACATGCGTTGTTTCCCTAAAGTACCAATATCCGAAAACAAAAACAGTATTACAACAATACAGAGAAAGAAAACAAAGACAGATTTCAAATCCCAGTGCAAGATGAACATACGAAATTCATTGAAGAAAAGAAAAACAGAAACACCATACGAAAAACAAACTCGGACATTTCTTTACTACAGACATACCTAGACAAAATAAAAGAAAAAAGGATAATACATGAAATACCCCACAAAGAGTTGGACAACATACTAGCAACATTTATAATGGTAGCATGATGCAAAAAACACACAGAATATGAAACCGCATACACTGAGATGCATCTTAGGAAGCATTGACAGATACCTACTGTAAAATCACACAACTTACCCACATCTGATGAAGGGGGTCACCCCCGAAACATTGTGATTAGTTTTGAATAAATATACCATTCACTTTGGAATGTGACTCCTGATTATTCCTTATTGATAACTTACCCACATCATATTACATATGGATAAACAAACGACTTCCCACTGACTGACAGACAATATATGCTAAAATGAAATTAAAATGAAAGGAAAAGGAAACAAACAAATAGAGCACAGCCACTAACAAAGATGACATAAACGCACTATACACATTAGGAACACTATCACTTAAAGGGTATGTACATTGTAAATACAACTTAGTATTACTAGATAGCTTAGGCTTTAAATGTAAAGTGTATTTTTTTTTGTTCTAGGACCCTCCTATAGTCCTCAGACTGGGTGTATGCTGTCTATGCTATATACGTTTTGAATACTTTATTAAATGGCATCTATACCGAAAAATAGGTTATTTTAAGACCATAACTGGAAACTATAATTCTTCGCAACCACCACTGTATCATTTTTTGTTGATCTGCCAACTGTCCCCTATTTCTTTAGATATCCTATCTAAAACTTTTTATATTTCAGCTGTCAATCAAGTTCCTTGCTCTCAAAAACTATTCTTCTGTGAGTAGTTTTACTGTAGCTGGAATGGTGACAGAGTATGATAGTTGGAATGCTGTATGCTGTGTGCAGGCTTGATAGTTGGTTTGTGGGGAAAAAGTCAGGTCGGATGGAAGTGGGAGTGGCTAAAAGAGGGAGGAGGAACACTGGTCCTAAACAAAATGTGTGCTGGATTGGAGGCATTCAGCAACTCAAACAAATCAGAGTAAGTGCTACTTACATGTATCCCTATAATGTTGAAAGTGACATAATGAATGCTAACATTGAAAACTTACCCCGTTGCTTCCCTCTCTCTCTTAACCCCCTTTCTCCACCTCTAACAAGTAAGTCGTAAACTGGGATAATGATGATGCAATGGAAGCATAACAGACATGATACTTGATCGGATATATCAATTTTGCTTCTGACTACCTCAAATATCCATTTTACTTGCCCCCCTCCCATACCTGGAACTTTGTCCTCTACCTGCTCCAGACCATACATCTGAGCCCTCCTGTATACTACAATGGAAGTATATACAATATATTTCTAGACATATACAATTAGTTGGATATTACAACCCTATCTAATATCAGCTATATAAGTGAATATATGTAATTGTTTATCCCAAATTATACCTTTCACTACCAACTTTATGACAAAAAGTTGTGTATCTGTTAATGAATACTGAAAGAGTATTACCGTATATACTCGAGTATAAGCCAAGGTTTTCAGGTCTTAAAAATGACCTGAAAAATGAACCTCGGCTTATACTTGGGTCAAGCTGGGACCTAAATTCCGGAAGCAGCCGCGAGTCAGGTCAGAAAACCGGCAGTTCCCAGTAGTACTTTGCGCACGTCGGCGCGATGATGTCATTGCACACCCGCAAAGCACTACTGGGAACTGCCGGCTTTCCATCCTGACTTGTGGCTGCGTCTGTAAGTCTTTGCGAAGGCGTCCAGAAGGCTCTGGGAAGGTGTCCGGAAGGCTCTGCACACCAAACTGTAAGTACCATTCCTATGCTACCAGTTATTCCCAAGGCTACCAGTAATCCCCATGGCTACCAGTTATTCCCAAGGCTACCAGTAATCCCCATGGCTACCAGTAATTCCAATGGCTACCAGTTATCCCCATGGCTACCAGTTATTCCCAAGTCTACCAGTAATCCCCATGGCTAACAGTAATTTTCCCATGGCTACCAGTAATCCCCATGGCTAACAGTAATTCCCATGGCTACCAGTATGTGAGGCAATTCCCATGGCTACCAGTATGCAATAAAATGCACATGGCTACAGAAGGCAGTACTTGTCAATTTCAACCCTCGGCTTATACTCAAGTCAATATGTTTTTCCTAATTTTTGAGGTAAAAATAGGTACCTCGGCTTATACTCGGGTCGGCTTATACTCGAGTATATACGGTAAAGTAATAATTACATAAATATAATGTGCAAATGCTGACTATAATGTTTTATTAGTGAAGCTTTAGCACTTAAACTCCCCAAGTTACAAACTTACTACTTCTATTTTGTATTTATGCCAGTGATGTAGGGCCAGCACGGTCGCTCAGTGGTTGGAGTGGTGGAGTTTGTATATTCTCCCCGTGTAGGTTTCCCCCACAATCATAAAGACATACTGATAGGTTGTATGTGTCAAATGTATGTGTCAAATGTGCTTAGAATGTATACGTGTAATTGTAATGCACTACAGAAGATGTTGGCACTATATAAATCCACAATAATAATAATAATAATAATAATAATAAAATGTATAACAGCAATATTTATAGACATCTTAATAATACTGATATTAGTATGATATATTTTGATATATATTGGAGGTTCTGAATGCTTGTCCAGTTGCCCCATTCTCTCCCTCCCCCCCTTTTTTTCTCTCCCTTCCACTCCTCACCTCCGCTATAAAGTAAACCTCAAACTGGGTGAATGATGATGTAAATAGCTGGTATTTCTATGGACAAACCACAAAAACTGTGAGTTTTCTAACTTTAAAGTATGATGTTTACTATTAGTGTCAATAACATATAGTACAGATAGACCCAAATATCCTACCAAGCCTAAAGTAAACAGAATGACTGGATTTTTATTTAAAATGGGTCCACGCACAATTTAATATGATATAACCCACACACTTGGAAAGAGACATTCCTCTGTTAACATATTTATTTAATTTGTGCAGGAGTGAATAGAGGAGAAACCATTTTACTGTAAAGAGAAGAGCCGAAAAAAATCTCCAAAAAAGTTTAGGAAGAGACACAGAGTGATGAAGACACAGATGAAGACTGTCCAAGTCCTGAATTAGTTGTAATAGATATGTCCAAAGTTATCTGCAAGTGAGTTATAAAGATGGCCGAACTTACGAAAGTTCGGTCCGTTTTTGAACTTTCAAACTATATGGAAAGTTCTAAAAAAACAGACCCAATAAAGTCAATGGGAGTCAAATAGTTCGAAAAGTTTGAATGAAATACAATTAAAATATCAATGGTAACTTAATGTAAATGGCTGTGGGACCTGGGAAATGGTCTGGGGAACACGTTCCAATATCCATGACTTTCGAAAAACCGATTTTACTCTCATGCACGCTACTTTCAAGCTCTCGCATTTGAACATTTGATAATTATCCCATGAACGACTCGCAGATTCGATAATTCACTATTTACTCGCGTATTGGTATAATAGACATTTTACTTGCGGATTCGATAATTCGATATTTACTTGCATATTGGTATATAGACATTTTACTCACAAATTCAATAATTCGATATTTTATAATAGACATTTTGCTTGCGGATTCGATAATTCAATATTTACTCGCGTATTGGTATAATAGACATTTTACTCATGGATTCAATAATTCGATATTTACACGCGTATTGTTATAGAGAAATTTTACTTGCGGATTCCATAATTTGATATTTACTTGCATATGGTATAACAGATATTTTACTCGCATATTCGCGTGCCTCGAACTTTCGAACGTTAGATAATTAGCAAAAGTCCAGAAAATATCGAAAGGTCGAAAAATCTGGGTCCAGGATAGTTCGAGAATGAGTCCATTCAAAATCAATAGATCGGCTCGAACTTAGGTTCGGGTTTAAGTTCTAGTCCATCTCTAGTGAGTAATGTAAACTTGTTTGGCAATTATCATAATAAACAAATTATTACTTTTGAGTGAATTATCAGTGATTTGTAACAGACAGATTCTGTTATTATCTCTTGTTTTTACAGGTACATATACAGCGTGTGTAAAGTTGGCTACCCGTGTGTAATGGACACATGTGTAAAGAGCTGTCCATACATGAAGAAAGCAGGCATAAAGGTTTGGAAATTGCTGAAGAAGGTGCCCATTGAGAAGGGATATAAGAAGGTGTGCAAAGTTTCCAAGAAATTAAATATCTCTGCACTACCTGTTATTACAAATTGGTGTGTCATACACCCACCTGGGCATAGTGCTAGCAGGGTAAATTCATATACGTCTCCCAAATTATGTCCCAAAAGATGGAACTTACAGCCCCTTATGCTGCACCTTGACCATAATCAATATATACGACATACAAATTCAATATATGCCACCTTTATCGTTTATTAATAAGCACCCCCAATCTGTGTGTATCA
The DNA here is from genome assembly GCA_019447015.1 of Hymenochirus boettgeri. Lineage (NCBI taxonomy): Eukaryota > Metazoa > Chordata > Amphibia > Anura > Pipidae > Hymenochirus > Hymenochirus boettgeri. The sequence continues at coordinate 204,822,096 of CM033469.1, read as the reverse complement.
TAAAAAACACGAAATCAATAAAGTGCTTGTGTGCCATTAAATTATAAATCTTAAAAACTTTTTATCTCAAAAACCCTTAAATTACTTAAATGAGGAAGGAGACAATGTCAATCGTTTTAATCCCCAGTCTCATTCATATACTGTCTGATAGGGAACAAATCACTTTGCTTGTTAGCAACATACCATAGTCACAAATTAGTATTTCAACATGTTCTTAGACAAGGTAAAATGTTCCGTTTGTTAGCAATACAGTTACAGGTTAGTATCCCAACATATCCTTAGGCAGATGTTATTATCGTGAGGTTTACTGATCTGAGCGTGCTATTGATGTTTAATCTTCACCCGCGCACATTGAGGGACTTGTCTGCATATCCGCTCCCAATGGTTCTCCACCTCCTCAATAGAGATGTCCGAACTTCGCAAAATCCGGTCCGCTCGAGGATCCGCGAATTTTCGAAAAAATCCGAAAATTCGAAAATCCGTGAGCGGGCCCATTAAAATGAAAAATACCCTCGAAATTGCGAGATTTTTCGTATTTTTGAAAATTTTCGAAATTACGGGTTTTTGCGTACTTTCGAAAATACGAGAAAACTAGTATTTTCGAAAATATGTATTTCCGAAAATACATGTAATCCTCGTAATTTCGAAAATTTTCGAAAATATTTATTTATGGAAATAAGATAAATCCTTGTATTTTCGAAAATTTTCGAAATTACGTGTTTTCTCGTATTTTCGAAAATTCACGAAAACTCGTAATTTCGAAAATTTTCGAAAATACGAAAAATTCGTGAATCGGAAGTTCGGAAGGCGGAAAATCCGGAAAAATCCGCCGATCGCGAACGGGATAAATCCGCAGCGGATCCGGGTGCGGATCCGGGAACCGGCCATCCCTACTCCTCAAGTCCTTGCTTTGAGCCCTGTTCAATCAGACTATCTGCCAGTATGTCTCTAATTCTTGTGCCAGTTTCTCTCTGACATATTTTATCCACACTCCGTCTCCTTACATATATATATTTTATTGTCTGATTCTAGATATTGATATCTAACAAATATAATTCCAGGTAACTTTTAAAATATACCTACATTACCTACATTGGCAGTACGGTGTCTTTGTTGGTTAGCACTTATGTATTGTAGCACTGAAGTCCTGGAAAGTTTTGATTTTCCAGGAACTTTGGCTTTCCATGTACAATGCGTTGCGAGTCTGGTCTCGGAATCACATGTGTCAACAACACTTAACTGTCCTGATATAAAAGGTCTACAGATATTTCAGCACAATTGTCCACAAAAGTCACAAAAAATGCATTTAGTCTATCTCAGACTTGGCCAATTATCTTGGTATAAATTATGGCATTTTGTTGCTATATAATGCCTGTGTGGAAATGCAGCATAAGTTATGTTATGATGTGCAGAAAACACCAAAAAAATTAGGGGCATATTTATAAAGGTTCTTTAAACTTTTCGCCCCTTCTTTAGCATATTTATAAAATGGCGAAATGCATTTTTGCATTAAGTTCAGCCATTTCAATTTGCCATGTCTGAGGTGGCGAAAAGGCATAAGTGGCCATTTATTTAGCTTGACAATGGGTCCCTGGAGGTGTCAGTACATTGTGGAGTGTTTCTCAATACTAATAAGTACTCAGGGGGGTGTTAGACTATTTTCCAGCATTTATTTAATACAATCTGAGATTTCGCTTTTTCTAAGGTTAATTTTTAGCTTTTTAAAGATCTTTTTTTTTTAAGGTTCCGATTTTCTTTATTTACCAATAAATTCAAATGGGGGTCTGAGGGACATATTTATAAAGGACATTTTTTTCCCCACCAGCCTTTACCATAATTTTTTAAACTTTCAACTTTTGCTTTCATCAAAGTTATTAAAAAGGCAAAAAGCGAAAATTATCTAGCAAAAAGTAGCACTAATAATGCTGAAAAAGCTCAGCACATATGATGGTAAATAGGTAATACTCCCTGGTGGTTTTTTAAAGTAGTGTCAAATTGGTTAATACACACTGAACACCTATCTTTATCTATTTAAAAATAGCCTAACACATTTGGTGTTTTGGTGTAACAATTTTTAATTTCATTAAAGGGTATGTCCATCAAAAAAGTTGAAAAGTTGGTTTCTATCTGATTTACTGAAGAACAGGAGGTAAATGCATCAGTGAAGTTGTCGCTGGAGCGGGTTTGCGGGTAAGTGACTGCTCCTCTCCTGTAAGATTTACTGAAGAACGAGAGGTAAGAGATTTTTACCTCCTGTTCTTCAGTAAATCAGAAACCAACTTACTTTTTTGATGGACATACCCTTTAATAGGATGATAGTGTAAAACTTAAAAGGTGAATTTTCTCAATTTTATTAATAGGACATGGTAAATAGAGTAAAACTCAAAAGGCGAATTTGCTCTATTTTATTAATAGGACACATTTACACATTACACATTACAGTTACATTAACATGGGATCATACCATAGTGCTGTGTAAGAAATAGTCATGTTAATCAGGGCTGTTTCTAGACTTTTTGGCACCTGAAATAGAATCCAAATGCTGCTCCCCTCGCTGCCCCGTCGAAAGGGGTGTGGTTTTTTTAGGTGTGGCTTGTCCAGAAGAGGAAGGGACACATGACTGGTAAATAATGTCAACAATGACTGATAGATGATGCCCACAGTGACTGTTAAATGAAGCCCAACATAAATTTTTGATCTGCCCGGCTTCCCCTGATATTTAAAGTGACAGTACCCCCTGAAAATGTGCTCCAGGTACATGGAAAAATCATGTGCCCCAGACACAATGCCAATTTTTATTTTCTGCCTCCCTGCAGGGTTCTGCTCTGTAATGTGCTTCACCTTGCCTCATTAGAGAAGCAGCCCTCATGTTAATGGAACATTCCTGTAAGTAATGATGTTAGGCGAAAATTCTGGTAAAACTGCAAAAAAAATGCAACAAAAGGGAGAAAAGGGGCAAAAAGGCGAAAATTCACCTACCGTATATACTCGAGCATAAACCGAGATTTTCAGGCTAAAAAATAGCCTGAAAATCGTGTCTCGGTTTATACTCGAGTCAAAGACTCCCTGCTCCGGCGGCCGCATGGTCCGCATCCTTTGCTGGCTGGCATCACTTCTCTGTGCCGGGAAGTGAGGCCGGCGCCGAGTAGTGACGTCAGCCAGCAGAGGAAAGTGGAGCATGCGGGAGCTTAGAAGAGGATCCAGAGCAGCCTGGGGGAAAACGGGGGGAAAGGGCAAAAGGGCATTTGTTTGGTTTTGTAGGGGGGGGGGGGGGAAGGCACAGTAATTCCTGCAATGGCTATTCTTTGCCACTGCAGATGTTTGGAAACTACAAGTCCCAACAACTACAGTATGCTGGGAGTTGTAGTTTCCAAACATCTGGAGTGCCAAGGAATGAGGCTTTAATTGCCTTTTAAATGGACATAAGAATTCTCATACAGTAATAGCCAAATGCAGTATGGCTATTACTGTATGGGACTTCTGATGTTCATTTAAAGGGCAACTAAAGCCTAAAAACAATACAGAATTAGAAAGAGAATGTTATCTTTTGCTGCCTTCTGATTCTGTATTGTTTTGAGGCTTTAGCAGTCCCATACAGTAATAGCCATACTGGATTGGGCTATTACTGTATGGGACTACTGCATGGGAATTCTGCTGTCCATTTAAAGGGCAACCAAAGCCTCAAAACAATACAGAATCAGAAGGCAGTTGGTAATAATTTCTTCCCTCGGTTTATACTCGGGTCAATCACTTTTACGCCTTTTCAGAGGTAAAAGTGGGTGCCTCGGTTTATACTCGGGTCAGTTTATACTCGAGTATATGAGGTATTTATAAATGGCTTTAAATAAAAAAAGTGACAAAAATAGCTCTGAAATTACACTAGAGATCAATCTCTTTTATCGCAGTGATACCACATTTAACGCAATGAATAAGGCGAAAACTATCACCACACATCGCCTCAGCAATACTTTTCCGCAAAGGAGAAAGTGAAAACGAGCGGTTTTATAAATAAGGCGAAAATAGTGCTATTTGTCATTGCGATGTCCTGCGATAGCGAAATAGTGAAAATAGCGATCGTTTGTAAATATGCCCCTAAGTTTGGCTTAAAGATAATGCCACCCAGAAAAACAACTTTTCAAAAATGGATTCTATAATTCAGCTCTCTGGCTCCCCTGCTGGCTCTCTGTCTCCCCCTGCTGGATACCTATGATTGGTCATATACAGTTGTTCTAGTTGGTCATATACCAGTTTTGCTTTAATATTGACCAAAATCATTGTCTCTGAATGGTGAAGGAAAAAATAATGCAATCATAAAGTGATTGGCCCCTCCTTCCATTTGATCATTCAAGGCTGTGACTGCTGACATTGCAGCCAATGATTGACTACTGTTTCACCTCCTCTGCACATGCTCAAGCTTCTTAAAAGCACATTAAACATCCGGTAACAAATGCATGTAATAAATTAGTAAAAATAGCAGTTGGGGTTGATGGCAAATAATTGACAAGTTATACGTTTTTGGTTTTAAGAATAGACGTGCCCTTTAAATTGAGTTTGACTGACAAGCAACTTCCTGTAGAATGGAAATTATACCAGCATGAACTGATTAGTAACAGCTTTAGTTGGTTAGTCAGACACAATATGCTTCTTTATACACTACTGTGTCTCTGCTCCTAATTAGTATAGTTATAATATAGTCCTTCATTGGAACTTAATGCATTTTGTTTTGTTTACTGCTTTTTTAAGTTTAAATCACAAGCTTTATTACTATCATAATGGACAGACAAAAAAATATTTTCTAAAAATAGATATGATTGTGAATGAGATTCTTACAGATGGGATTATTCAAACTTCTGTCTGTGGAAACATTAAAGAAAAGGTCAGACCTGCTGTGTTTATATTCTGATGTAATATTATGCATACTTACAGGATTCTGATGTTGCTTAGCATAACTATTTTGTGAATTGCAGCTGTGAGACGATTAGATGTGTATTTTTAGGGTGTTTGAGTTCAGGCATAAAAAGATATGTCAGCATCTACAGAAGAGAACTCTAAATGAACTCCCTTTGCCACTCAGAGTTGTATATGAACTGTATCTAATGAACTGTTGTCAAATAATTTTGCTAATGCAGCCTTTGGAGGTGTGGGCCTTTCCTTTTTTTAATCTTACTACTCAGCATTGGCTTTTTGTCTGTAAAAATGTCTCATTAGAAATACTCTTGAATATTTATATAAACATAGAAAATATAATCAGTGCACATTCCTGTGCCTCATACAATAACATATTATCTGCACACTGGCATAGATGTTAAACAAGGTTTAGTATACATTACTGTGATTACATGAATGAAAATCCTTCCAACCATGCCAAGGAAACCCCAGTCTGGAAGGTGCTAAATTACAATTGGCAAACTCATACTTGCGCACTGGATCAATATAGCAGGCTCTCTCACTTCCACCCACTGACTTTTACATATAATGGTTTGAAGATAATGTGGTAATGTAGAAATAAAGGTGCACTCCTAGGACTTTTTCAAACAACAATTATTTATTTAATTAAAGTGCAATGCAACATTTCCATCTTGTGTCTTTAACCTTTATCAAGGGCTTGCCCTGATACTGGATAAAGGTTACCATATACTGTTTATATAGTATATTATATATTGTGCTTTTATTGTAGAAAATTCAGAGGCACCTAGGAAATCAATCTTAAGAGAGAGTGCAAATATATATATATATATATATATATATATCTACTATATAAAGCAGACATCTTGTATGTAAGTATGTATGCGCTCACCTTACAGCCACACCCCTGAATGACTCAACATAATGTCGACGCCCTCTGAAATGGCCGACTCCCTTGAAATCCAGCTTGACCAATAAAAAGCCTGCACCTCACTTGCAGAGTGTGATTCCCCAATTCAGTAACTCAGATGAAGGGCCTTGGCTCTGTGTGCTGCCAGACGTCAACAACACAGACAGAGTCAACTTCAGTGACACAACAACAGCGTAATGTACGGCTACACAACTCAGCTGCACACACACAACAACAGCATCTATAACAGAGGGAACAATACATTTCCCTTAAGGTCTGTAACACATTACAATTTGAACCTGGAAGGTTTCAAATATTAACCCTGGAAAGACTATGTTACTATTGGTGATATGAATCACATTTATATACAAATATAAACCCTGGAAAGACTATGTTGGAAAGACTATGTTACTATTGGTGATATGAACCACATTTGTGGTTATTGTCATGCTAAGAAATTTAAAGCAGAGCTTCCTGGAATGTGACCACGCCCACATATATTGCTGTCACGGCCACACACCCCATGAACATCATGTTCACGCTCATACCCCAACCATCAAGGCCAAGCCCCCACAGATAACTGCCATGCATTGCAACCAGGCCCCTAAATGTTATTGAAATGTTAATACAGATATGCCCCTAAATGGCACGGCCACACCCACGCTTTGAAACAGCCTGGCCATGCCCCCAAATATTGCGACCACCAAATGTCACGTCCCAGGCTCCTGGACACCACAACATCACAGACATGACCAAGACTGTCCACACCCTAGAATGCCGTGCCCCCACCCACCGCAACATCGCAGACAAGCCACCTATTCAAACCGGGACGGTTGGGGGGTATGGTACACAGGAGTTACCTGCATTACCTGGATTTTAGAAACAGACACACACTGCCCACATGTCACAGACAGTTACAACTATAAGAACAAAGACATCATGGCACTTTCAATTTGGACCAGGAACTAACTTTATTAATTGGGATTTAATAGTCAATATAAAATGGCCCTTGAGCAAGGATGAAGTGTTAAAGTGCAAACAAAGTGACATACTGCTAACTAATGTGCAAAAAACTGAGCATGCTTAATAAAAACACACAACACTCAGACAGCGCAACAGAATGAAGCCTAGCCTTAACAACACAGACAAAGAGCCGTACATCACATGATCAGAGACACTGACGCCAGTCTTTCGCTCAAGTGCTGCGATATTCAGTTGCAATCAACATGTTTTCCCAATGGCAAATTCCATGCAGCATGTTCACGAGTAGGTTCGCCACAACATTTGTATATTTACACTCCAAGTGGAAAAACTGATAACGTTGTATATAAGGTTTTGCAATAAACATGTGCTATACGTCCCTCAAGCAATGTCACCTCCTCAACAAGTGTACATTACCAACTGTGCACTTCTTTTTCTGCCTGTCTCTTCCATCTAAGCCAAACACACACCTGCACGTAAAAAATACTTTACCCACCCAGTGTACACGGGTAACGCCGGGTACAACGGCTAGTTAATGATAAAGCTAAAGTGCTGTTAAGTGCAAAAGGAAACTAAAATGATATAAAACAAGAGGTTTTCACGTTGCATTCCCCTATAAAATAAATAAAACGCAGTAAAAGTCACAAATCTGTGTAGAATAAAAGTTTCACAGGAATATAAACATATATATATTTTTTGGTATACTATTAGTACTATTAGATAACTTGTACATGTTTAATCCATGAGCCAAATATGTTTTACAATAAAGTAGAGTAATACAATCATTTTTATAAGTGGCATCTTTATTTATTCACCTCCACACTTTTATGCTGAAAATAAACTGATTTTGTTACAGCTGATAATAAAATATTATTTGCTCAGTTTAAAAAAATCAAGTCTCTATAGCAACTGTCTTCAAATAAAAGATCATGCTTACAGTAATGATCCAAAAACACAAAAGTGTTTATATATATAAGTGTTATATTAATATATTAGATGATCACAACAACTAACAGAACAAAAAAAAATGTATAATACAATTAATTGTTGTAAAATAAAATAAAGCCACAATAACATAACATAATACATTTATAGAGGTTTCTAGGAAATATGTGGTGGCATTTTATACAGACAGTATAAATATCTACATTAAATTTCATAAGGCTAGGGATTTAGAATGGGGAGGTGCAGTGGCAGTATTACAATCACTCAGCTATGTCACTAAGTAACTCATTGCTTATCTTCCACTGCCCCTCCCATTCCAGTGTTCATGCCTGAATAACGACTCATCCGGTTGTGCACTGTGCTTAACTTGAATAACAGGACCTGCTGATTCTGCTTCCTGTATCTTCATAACCAATGTCTTTCTCCTCCTCCACAAAGATTTGTTTAACAGGGATACTGTAGCTCTTGGGATGTTCTTTTCTACTGATTTCAAGTTACAGAAGCTAGCTTGGGGGGTTTCAATTTAGGTGGGTACAGGGACAAGGCTAGAATTTAAAATTATATTGGGGGAAAGGAACCAAAAAATGATTTATTAGAAGTAATAATGTGCCTCTTCACATTATAATAAAATGTGAAGAGGCATATATTATTTTATATATTATCGGAGTTCCCTGCCCTGTATAAAGGCACTTGGCCTGAGGACTTGTGCTTCTATATAGTCAGAGAACTCATTGGTGGCATAATATCCTTATAATACATGAGGCTAGGCATTTTTAATGGGGAGGTGCAGTGGCGAGAATCTCTATTACAGTCATTCAGTGATGTCACTGAGTGACTCCCTGTATCTCACTGCCCCTCCCCCTGTCTCTCCCCCTTCCTGTATTAGTCATTTATATAGGAAGCCCTGTTTATTATTGACAAGACAATGTTCGGTCCTTCTTTCTCTTTTTAATAGGAACGATAATTAACCATTTATACACTAAACAGGGATTCCTATATAAATGACTAATACAGGGAGGGGGAGAGAAAGTAGAAGAGTGGGGGGAGAGTGCCTGTGCTGTTTTTTATTTTGGCTTGCCTTATGTATTACGGTATATACTCGAGTATAAGCCGAGGTTTTTAAGTTTTAAAATAAACCTAAAAACCTTACCTCGGCTTATACTCGAGTCACTTTTCCAGTGCCAGCAGACTTTCCCATTACCAGTAACTTTTCCAGTACCAGCAGACTTTCCCATTACCAGTAACTTTTCCAGTGCCAGTAGACTTTCCCGTTACCAGTAACTTTTCCAGTGCCAGCAGACTTTCCCATTTACCTTTAACTTTTCTTGGCAATTCAGCTGAGATCCCATCCGGACATCTCTGGCTTGTTGCTAGGCCACACTCTGCCCTAATTAGCTTATACGCAGATTATTTAATCCTGAGAAACCCAGATCATTCTCTTCATATAACATATGAACTCATCACCCAATATGGTCCATACTCTGGCCTATACATTAACTGGTCCAAGTCGGCCCTTTTTTCCCGATTGATAGAACCACCTACATCCCACCATTTGCACGAGATCTTGTACCCAGAGTTGATATCTTTTAAAGGACATGTAAACTGAGGCAAATCATTTTTTAACTAATCACACCGTAATTAGGATTAATTACCAACAATCTTAAATCTGCTTTTTAGTTTTCTTTTCTGACCTTCCTATCCCTTGTTTTTTTAGCTCTGGGAGTTTTACTTTTTAAAGAGGAGTCAGTTAAGGGCTATCAATCACCCAGTCCCTCCCCCTGGCACACATGTAGAAACTATCCAATTTATATAGGTATAGCTTATTTCTCTATCCCTGCTTGGCTAATTGAGCGTTAAGATCAGAAAAGGTAATAAGCATTGTCTGTTGTGCTCTTTCCGTTTCCGTGCAGATAAACCCAATCCTGCAGTTAGCTACTGTCTGTGTTCGTTAAGTCCCAATGTAGCAGTGTAGCTAAAGAAATCAATTACAATGTCGTCGCCCCCCCCCCACACACACACACACACACACATTCAAACTCCTACAGCTAAAAGAAAATCTTACATGGTTCAAGCAGTGATTACAGCTCCCAGTGCAGCTTACCTTCACATAGCAGTTTTACTTTCACTATAACAAAATCACTGGGTAAATTCTATTGGCTGAAGTGAGGCACAGATCACCTTCACTGCACATGCTCCACACTCCATTTGTGCCTCAGTTTTGGGAGGGGGTGGATACATAGAGAGGAGACATGCATACTAACTAGGAGTGAGCTGAACAGGACATGAGGAAATCTAGAGAGAGGGAGCACTGAGAGCAAAAAGGGATACAGTTCCTGGCAGCACTGAAAATATAGAAAAAGATAAAGGCAAGTAATTTCAGTTTAGTGTCCCTTTTAAATATCTTGGAACAAACCATTTTGTTTTTATTTTATCAGGGGAAGTTAGTGTTTCACATGGCTGTTGAATTCTTTCCTACCAGATCTGATCAGATTTCCCATCTAATTTAATGGTTCAATCCAGTTAGAAACACATTTGTATAAATTTGAACCACAGCATTGTAAAAATAAAAAATACATTAAAATAACAAACAATGTCCTAATTGATAAATATCTTTAAAGATTCAATGTACTTCTTTTTCTTTTTAGGTTATTTCACCTGGATTTGAGCCCACCCAAAAAATTAGAAGAGCTGAGTCCAGAAACTCCCCAGTATTGGAGACTGCTTCGCAAGATGCATTTATGGAGAAATAACCGTCTTGCCAAGACCAAGAAACTATGATCTTTGTGAGCTATCATGTTACATAAATATTTTATGACCTGCAACTCTCTGTAAAAAGGCCAAGATAGATGTAATAATCAAACTTCAAATAAATTATTTCTACTTTTAAAAAGTAAATGTAGAGTTCAGCTTTTTTTCTTTCCTTTTCTTTTATAGTAGTATTTGTGAAGGTTCTCATTTATCCAGGTCATGGTAAATCTGTTGTATTCAGTTAGATCAACTGGACTTAAAGTATAGTTCTTGAAAAGTCCAGTTGATCTAACTGAATACAACAGATTTTATAGTAGTACTAGTGAGGACCCTGTATTAACCATTCAGCTAAACAGAAACAAGATGTCGGCAAATTTCAAGCTGCAACGGTAGGCTCTGGAGGGGCATAGGAAAAAAAAAATATGGCAACAGTAACAGTAAAGCTGCAGCTTCCAACTGAATTTAACTTGATTTTACAGTGTATCTATCCTTTAAATAAAAAGTTCAGAAGCCTGGAACTAAGGTAAGCACTTAGTACTATGTACGATGCGCATAGAATAAAGACTCCATCAGGACCTGTCAGAGGACATGACGGAGGAGCGAGAGACCAGGTAAGTTGCTTAATTTTGTTCCTGGCTCATAAACATATTATTGAAGAAGGGGGGGTAAGACACAGCTCCTTTTACCTCCCGTTCTTCAAAAAACCTGAATAGTAAAAAGTGATTTTAACCGATGGAGATGCCCTTTAATTTGTGAATTTTATATAAAATAAATATTTCCTACTTTAAAATACAAGAATATTAAAATTCATCTTTTAAGTGTATAAAAAGTATATTTAGACCATTCAAATACCTCTATGTGTAAACACTGGTCGTGTTATATACTGCATATAATAACATCCTCCCTTTTGGTTAAGACTTGCTTTGTTTTTGCCTTTTGATTGTATGGACCATTTTTTCCTTACCCAAATGTTTACGCTGGGCATTTGAAAGCAAGCTACTTTCCTGATTACCGTCATATCTTTTTTTCTGTCTCTTTTCCTAATAATGCTTCCTCTTTTGTCCTCTTTTGTGTTCTCCCTCTACACTTTATTTTGGGAGATATAATCCTATTTATTTGGCTTTAGGTATCATTTGTATGCTGATGATACCTTACCCCTGCACAAACACTAAGTTCAGACTGGTAGCTATCTCCTGGATGGCACACACCACCACCTTAAACTCAAATGATCTAAAATTTACTCTCTTGCCATAAACAGGGACCTACTGTAGCCCATCCTTCTTTATTTGTGTTGACAATGTATCGTTAACCCTATTGAATCTGCCCGCTGTCTAGGAGTAAATTATGACTCCTCTCTCTTCCTTTTGTCATTACATTAACTGTATTACTAAGATGCATTGTTTTCTCCTTTTATTCTCTGACTTCCAAAATAGTCCTATATGCTCTATCCTCTTACATCTTGACTGGAACATACTACTTCTGGGTCTACCAGCCTGTCATCTGTCTCCTTTTAAATTCCGCTGTTTGTATCATGCCACTATTCTCTAAGAAAGGACACACAGCTCTACTACATAATTTTAAAGAATGGCTTCCCAATCAAGCAAAGAATAATCTTCAAATCCCTTTACTTAGCTTGTGATGGTTCTCATTCATCCAGGTCATGGTATATCTGTTCATATATATTCAATTAGACTGGACTTGAAGTTTAGTTCTGGAAGACGTTTCACTAGTCATCCGGCTGACTTTCTCAATTCAGAATGACTTGTACAACTATCTGTGGCAATTATGTACCCTGGAGAATCCCAATTAGCATATCACAGCCAGGTGTTAAGGACGTGTTTGCATAGTGGCTAAGAGGTGTTAAAATTACGCCCAGGGTAAGGTGTCTGAATTGAGAAAGACAGTCGGATGACTAGCGAAATGTCTTCAAGAACTAAACTTCAAGCCCTTTACTTAGCTTTTCATTTGGCCTCTTATGTTCCAGGGTTGTGCCCTGAGTTCCTCATGAGAGCTGACTCAAGCACTTTCTATCTGCCCATATGTATCTGTATATTTCCCCACACACTTACAGGATGATGCCCTTTAACCAATGTTAATGAGCACGTCCACCCCCACCAATTACTTTTAGAAGCAAAATGTAAGGCCTTAAAAACCCTGTAATGTTCTTTTTAGATATACTGTAGAGCACCCGTGTCCAACCCCAACCGCCAAGTTAGATTTGTAAGAAGAAAAAAAAAAGCATCAGAAATGTTCTTGCGCTCTTTCATTCCCGCTGCTGTCAGATGCCGGCCCTCTGCTTGCCGGAAGTTGCATATGGGCCGGACTAGCAGCCGCATCTGTGATTGGCTGACAGTCTGCAATAGCAGACTGCAGGAGAACCATAAGAAGCTGAGGAGTGAGGTCCCTTTTTTATACTACACAACGGGGCCAGCATTAGGGCAAATTTTAGTTTTGGGCGTGGGCATGCCCTTTAAGTCACAACCAATGACTAGGCACCATTCCCAAAGCTGCAGAAGAGAAGCCTTCTCTGCTGCTGTCATTGGTGTCTACTAAGCGGTAAGGGATAAGACTGTAATTATTGATAGAATCTTTTTTGATATAGGTATGTATAGCGCAAATTTTTAGGAGCCTTAAGCTGCTTATAAAATGTCCATTAAAGTCATGCTAACTGATGCTTAACACAACCTCCGCAAATAATGGCATAAGGTCCAGCAAAAGTTTGCACTTATTCATCCTTAATTATATTTATATATAAAATTATATTGATATAATTGTTTATATTTTGATTCTTTATGTAATTATATACCTTACAAAGTAAAAAAAAATTACACTGGAATGTACATCTCCTGTATTTAAAGTCATTACATCAATGTTCAGTGACCCACGTAAAGTATTTGGCCTTTAACTATATGTTTTTTATTTAGTCATTGAGCTTCTTGGTGACTTGTAATACCCTTTTAAATTACTTTAATACTGCATTTACAAGTATATGAAGTATTGTGCAGTACTTTCAAAATGTATAATACATTAAGATGGTATTCTTTCTACCGAGACATTCGCTTAAAATTATATTTTTTTATTTAACACAATTTCTTGCTTCTATGTATTAAGTCTGTTTTGGACACATTTTGCAACACATATGAACCAAATCCCCCCTGCTGTTGCACTGCTCAAGCTTAATTAATTCCACTGCATTAGCCCTGAATGTATCACAGTCTGGCTGTGATTGTAATTTTGTGGCATCTTTAATGTCTAAGAGGAGTATTTGTTCAAGTGAAAGAGTTAAAGAGTCGCCTGCCATTTATTCATGTACTACTTTTGTAGTAAATAATATAAAATATAGATTTTCTTTGCAGATGTTTCATACATATAGCCTTTATAATTATGTTGCAATGAATATAGCTATACTCATGCACTAACCAGAATTAGGGCCAGACTGATTGCAAAGTCGATCCTTTGTGACAGGCAGAGTAAGAAAAGTTTACAGGGCACTCATCCATGCAAATGGAAAGCTTGGGTATTCCCATTAACTGTGGGAATTTTTTTCTACTGCTGTAGTGGGATAATTTTACAGAGGTCAAACTAAAAACAGAAAGATACATTTCAATAAAGAGATCTTGTGGGGTTTTGCCATGTGTATCCCAAAGGGCTTTCTGGTTTTGCAAAAGTGACCTAAAGTCATCCTTAAGGTGGACGGACTCGATATTGCTAGTCTTTAAACTATGACTATTGTGGTGGGGTTTTTTTCTTGAATTTTGGATTGATTTATCGCTAACACTCAAGTTACAACAATTGAGCCTGCTAAAAGATGATTGCTATGGTACCAGTATCGGTGTAAAAATCAAATACTTTCCAAAGCCACATACTAGAAAAGTAAATTAAGTAATCTTTAAATCACAACCACATCATCTGTGAGAAGGCTGATTTGGCTTACAAGAATGTCAGAGTTCTGAAGTTTAGATGACCGAGCTACTGGCATTTTGGTCAAATAGGTTGCCATGTCTTGTCTATTGTCTGAATGTGTTCCTTGGCCTTCATTCGTAGTGCAGCAATGCTGGAGCTTCTTTGATCCATTTCTTCTAAGGGAAACTTGTCCACAAACCCCCCCATACACTGGTATGGAGAGCTATTAAGTGGTTGGATAGGAGCCATAGGTGGACCACTGTTCAAAAAAGTGTGACTTGTGTAAGTTGGCTGGAGGGCCTGAGAAGGAGCCATAAATGCTGGCATGCTGTGGACAGTGGTTGCTCCAGCAATTGGTGATGTAAGCCAAGGATCTAGTGGTAGAGAGTTGCTTAGGGTTCCCATACTTGTAGCAATGGAAGCTCTTGAAAAAGATAAAAGTGGAGAATCATGAAGCTTTGTGGAAGAAGACTCTAATTTTTCTTGCCTCCTCCATTTAGCTCTTCTGTTCTGGAACCAAACCTGTAATGAGAATTTTTTGTATTACAAAAATGGTGCGAATAGACCATAACCTGTTGTTGTAAAGAAGGAAGAAGTCTCTGGGATTAGGATAAGAGCTATTAGCGTTTTGAAACCAAAACCTAGCTAATGATTATTCCATTAACGGCTCGAGGTGTCCAGTAATTGGATAGTGATGATTGAGATTACTGCAAGAAACGTCTATAACATATGGAGAAAAACGGTGTTGTTAAACCACAAATCAAAATATATTTTGATTCAAGATTGATTGAATTTTATTATTGTACACATTTATATGTATGTATTATTAAACACAGAAGAGGGAAAATAGTTAAATATAGAACAAAAAGTCTCTTTACGCCTTGCACATTTAGGGGCAAAAATCTGGCGCAGCATACACTGTACCATTGCTCTCCCTTAATTTTATACAAATATGTTGTATAAACTGCATGACCAGGGAAAGTTTTTAATAAGCATCCTAATTTCTCTATTTTCAGCCTAGGAGCAGGCAAAGGGTAACTGCAATATTCAAACCTTAATTTTACCCACAGACTTAATTTTACCCACAGATATTTTTGCATAGGACTTGATAAATGCTGATTACAAACTTGGTTGGGGTAGTTATTACTCTTTTGAATATCAAGAAGAGTACCAAATAACTTAATTTACATGTTCGTACAATGCCTTTTTTAATAAATAATTTAAATAAATAAAATAATTTACTATTTAATAATTATTAAATTGTAAAGAAAAGCACATATTTATATTGTTTTAAAAGTATATTGCATTTTAGGAATCCTTGCAGTGTTTATTAAAATTATAATTATGGCATATAATTATGGCATTTAAGTTTACCTGCACTCGAACTTCAGGAAGGCTCACTTTCATAGCTAGCTCTTCTCGACTATATACATCAGGATAATGTGATCGTTCAAATGCTCTTTCTAATTCATGGAGCTGGTACGTTGTAAAGGTTGTGCGGTTCCTGCGATGCTTCTTTTTTGGTATTTCATCATCTTCACCTTCAGGGGTGGCAGGTGCTGAAGTGTTGTTTCCTGCCCTTAGGTCACTCAATTCTCCCTCACATTTATCTAGGAACATTGCTGTACTGTAAAGACAACATACACAACAAAACTCTTGTCAAAATAGTACTGTCAAGAATTAGACTGGACATTACACAGAATGCCCAACACTCCCTTTTCATAAAATTTCTAAAATATTTAGGAAAAATATTTAATTAGGCAAATAAATGTTAAAAAAAGTAGTCATTTTATATCAGTTGACAGTGATAATGTAATTTACAGAAGGGGTTAATCTGATCAAGCTAGTTTTGATTACAATAGTAACAAGTAAAATATCCGAGACTGCCCCAATGTTGCACTAACAGAGTGCTAAGATAAAAATACAAAAGTTTCTGAATAATACTTTTATCTGTGTACAGACTCACTTAGTAAGTCGGATGATCCGGTTGCATATGCCCCGAATCAGTCTCTACGGAACATCCTCAAAATGGTAATTCTGATGATCAAATGTAAGTAGTCATTGACTCACCCGTATTCCTGGGTGGCCCAGGTGCAGCATGCCCCGGACCCCTCGCCTAGTCCACGTACCAAACAAAATAAAAGGCAGCGCACTCCGGTTGAATAAAAGATTGCAGCTTGTTGTACTAATAATCCAAATTTATTTATGCATCATTAAAAAGGCATATACACAACGAGCCTATGAGTAAGAGCACACCGCTCGAAAAGCGTAAGGCTATGGTCTCCGTTGTGCATATGCCTTTTTAATGATGCGTAAATAAATTTGGATTATTAGTACAACAAGCTGCAATCTTTTATTCAACCGGAGTGCGCTGCCTTTCATTTTGTTAGTTCTGATTACATACACGTTTATTTAAAACATATGGGGCTTATTGTATGTATGTATGTATGTATGTCTGTAAATGTTTATATAGCGCCACTAGGGGACGCAGCGCTCTACAATATATAAAAGTCATACAAGGGGGACCGTAAATAAATACATAAATATATAAATAAGTATGAGCATCACTAAATATACAAGTGCTTAAAACATGTAACATGAGGAAAGAGGTCCCTGCCCCTTAGAGCTTACAATCTACTTAGGTGGGTAACATACAGATACATAGGGAATGGTGAAAGTGCTAAAGTAATAACTGGTGCAGTATCAACAGTCCTATCTTGTGTTGTGCTCAGAGAGATAGCTTGACAGCTTAGATTTAAACTTGTATTTAATAAGAGATGAAAAATTGTGCCTGTGTTCTTAATCTGTAGCAACCATCAAATGTTTTCTAACTGTAGTAGACCAGTAAAAAGGTATCATCTGATTGGTTGAGGCAAAATAACAGCGCAGGGAAAGTTTTGTGCCTCTTAAGAATGAAGTAGAAAACACTATAGACAAGTCCTGTTTCCTTTATGGAAACACCATTTTAAGAAATGGAGCCATCGAAATAAAATGTATATATAATACATAATGAGACACAGAAATAAAGAGTAGATAAAACTTTTCTAATCCTAAACAAATATTTATAACACCTATTATTAGTTCTAACATTTCAGGATAAGTTATTTAGGGTAAACTTTTAAAAAAAAACACTTTAGGTAACAAATTAATAAAAACAGCCTTGTTTTTTATGTGTTTTTCTTTTCCTATTAAAAAGTGCTAAGCTGGGCTTGTAGCCATACTATGGTTTACACACCAAAGGTAAAACAGAGCTTAAACGCAGGCACTCGGTCCACCACCCTCCTTTGCCTGGGTGCTTTTGAATTTATCAAGAAATAATAGAACAAAGATAGTTGATACAACGCACTCACAGGACTTCTTCATATATAATTATTATTTATTTTATGTGTGAACCCTAGTTTGTTGGATTTCTGTTTTCTTTTACAACTTTGTAAACTTGAAACGCTCAACAAAGATGTGCGTTCTTTGCGCTAGTGGTTGCACTTTTAAAGAAACATACTCTGTTAGGCATATGCAATAATTAATTTTTTCTCAGCAAACAGTTCAAGTGCTTCTCTTGTATGCATTGTTTTCACTTTCCTGTTGTGCAGAGTAGCATTCCTTGACTTCAGTCTATAACTCATCTATTGTACTTTAGTCTGCAAAATGGACATTGTTCGTAAGTCCCTTCTCTGAATTTGATTTTGATAACTTTGCACCTTTTTCTTTTTTATGCATATTTATTTACAAATAACATGTGCTAATATTTTTGTAAAAAAAATGTTTCTACTCCATTTAGTTTATGCAACCTATCAGGAAAGATTATTTTAAAGACTTCCTGTTTAGATGCTACATTGAAGATACATTACTTGATAAAAATGGCTTCAACAGGCTCCTTTATAGGCCACGTTATAGAATCATGATTTTCTTCTTCTGTGTACTCCCATCTTGGATTATATATATATATATTTGTTTATTCTTTAGAATGTATATTTTTATGAGCAGAGTATATTAAGTAGTAATTTCGTTATGTAAATATGTAGCTTTTAAGAGCAAAGTGCATTTAACAAATTAATCGCTCTCGAGCGCAATCAGTAAAGGCTTTTACGTTACTATTAATAAACATATTTTTATAAATGCATTTTTACTACACCATATTAAAATGCATGATGAAAATATTCTTTTCCATAGTTCCTAAAAACCGCCCCTGCTTAGGGTTGAGTTAAATTACAAAAATCTTATTTGTTCTAACTTATACATTCAAAAACATTGATTTATTAGTAAATTTAAAGTTTCCCTTTTTTTAACCATACAATAGCTTATTCACTTTAAAAGTACATCCCTCTATGTTCTTCTCCCAGTTCACTAGATTTCCATATATAATGTCACAAATGTACATGGATAAGTTACCTGGCAGTGTCTTCCTGAACTGCACTTAGCTGCGGGCAAACAAACAGATCAGCCACAGTATAAGATCTTCCTGGCTTTTGGGATTTAAGAGGCAGGGACTGGTGGGGGGAGAGTGCTCCTGGAAGGGAGATAGCTGATTGATACACAAAGAGAGAGAGAGGGCAGTCTTGATGAAATCTTCACAGATGTCTGCAGAGACTGAAGCAAGATTCACCAGACGCAGAGGATTACAGGACTTTATCAAAGGGTCACCTCCCACTCTTAATGATGGTCACTGCCTGGTTAAAGACAGGGTCGAATGTATTATTATAATTACACTCGTTGGTTAACTGGCCACTGGCCAGGAGATACCTAATTCGTTAAACAGTTATTAATTTGTATCAATTGTATTTATCAGTTCATTAATGTATTGTAATCAAATATCAGGTCACTTTAAGTATGGTAGTATGGCTCAAATGGCGGAAGAATAACTTTAAAGAAAAATATTCAGGGTTATTCAAAAAAAAGTTCTTATTGTTTAAAGTGGTGCTAATTTTGCCCCAACCAATCAGATGTTAGCTTTCAAATGTTAAGTAATATCTAAAATTAGCACCATTTTTAACAATAAGAACTTTTATTGAATCTCCCTGATAGTTAAATAAGGAAGTTCAGAGGCTACTACTGTAGAAATCCCAATAGTCTATATTAAAAATTGTGTTTTTACTTTTAGATATGATCTTTTAATTGAACATCACCTTTTGGCAAATCCAATGTCTGACGGGGGGTATAAAGTGGGTTTTAAAGCAGGGGGCATTATGCATTTAATATACAGGTTTTTGTGAATTGTGCGACACTCACAGCTAAGCACAGAATATAACATATAACATTAGCTATGTTTATAAGAATATAATTTATTATAATTTATTTATATTTCTTAAGAATATAATTTGCAGGCTTTTTTTAGAATTTTGTTCATTGCAAACTTTTAAAGGACATCTTCAGTACTTATAGAAGACACATCTTCCTATAGCTTTGTATAATTTTAAGTTTATATAATTATAAAAAATGTATAAATTTATATAATTATAAAAAATAACTAAAAAAGGTACGAAATACTATTTCTACCTCCCCTTGTGCTTTAATGGTGCTTAATCATGCAGTTGCACTGGAACAGTATTGGCTTTCATATTTAAAGTGCACTGTAAAATCAAGTTATGATGATTTACAAGCTGCAGCTTTAAAAATACTGTTGCTATATTTTTTTACCAATGTCCCTCCAGAGCCTGCCTTTGTGCCTTGAAAGTTGCTGACATCTTGCTTCTGGTTTGCTGAATGTAAACCTCCGCCCCTCTGAGATTTTCCTCTGCTTGAGCCTCAAACAGTAATACCTTTGAGTGCACGGAACTCAAACAGTAATACCTGTAAGTGCACGGAACTCACAGGCATTACTGTTTGAGGCTCAAGCAGGAGAAAGCAGAGTAAAATCTCAGAGGGGTGGAGCTTAACATTCGGCAAACCAGTAACAAGATGTCAGCAACTTTTAAGGCACAAAGGTAGGCTCTGGAGGGGAATAGGTTAAAAAAAAAGGCAACAGTATTTTTAAAGATGCAGCTTCCAAATGAACATAACTTGATTTTACAGTGCACTTATCCTTTAAGGAGAGAATGGATCTTTTTGGTTAAATGATAATAAACCAAATGTCCTTATAATCTACATCCTACATTAAAGTAAATGGGACAAAAAGGTAAATAATATCCTCTGCAAGGCTCTGGAATGACAAATTAAATTGTACTTAACAGTGGACAGTTCTTAACAGTGAGAACGGTAAAACTGAAACAGACTTTGAACAGATGTGGTAATGGCAGGTTGATTTAAAATTACTGGTATTACTACATATATTTCTTGTTTTAAATTGCCCTTTAGAGTCTGGAAGATTTTTTGGTGTTTATGCCTTCCTCTGAATGAACTGTTGGGTGGGGTTCATAAAAGTTATATCCTATAAAAGTTAGGATAGATGGACGTATGTTTTCATTTAACCTCCAATACTATGTAACTATGTTACACTTATGTAATAAGTTCGTATCATTAAAAAAGGTGCTAATTTTGCCCTAACCAATCACATGTAAGCTTTCAAATTATAAAAACATCTCATTGGTTAGGGTAAAATTATCATAGTTTTTAACAATAAGAACTTTTATTACATAGGCCTATAAATTTGTTGCTATTGTGTATTTTAGGCTGGGTACATACAGGGAAATTCTGTCCTGGCTCGGTCAGGGCAAATTTCTATCGGTTGCGTCAACAGTGGTCGCAGCTAAGAGTCCGCGCGATAGTGCGGTCGGCCGTGATTTACCAATGGGACGATTGCCCGACCGAGCTTGGTCGCGGCCACCTCACACACGGTAATATATTTTCGACACTATCTGTCAGTCATACAAAAATATCTTGCCGTGTGTACCCAGCCTTAAGGATAAAAAAAACAACTCTGTGCTCTGACCTGTATAAATCCCACAAGTCTTATGATTCTGTATAGTCAAGTATACCAAGTTTCAGGTTTCTAATTTACATTTTTGGCTCTTCCCCAAGCCACATTCATAATTAAGGTCTTCCTTTCTGGTAACAGCCATCTTGATTGTGACGTTACGGCCAATGGCTTTTGGCTGCTTTCCCGGCTCACCTTCTCTGTGACTGTGAGTTAATCGAGCTTGCAAAGAAGTTGAGCAAATGGTAAGACCTTTAGTGCCTATGATCTGGAGGAATACAGAGCTTCAGGGACTGCGGTGACTAAAGTAAATAACTCTGGGTTTGGCACTTAATTATGAATTGGGCTTGAGGGCGACTTGCCATTTAAATTTCACTGCTTTTTAAAGTAATTTAAAGAGAATGTCCACCCCAAAATTTGAGCACCCTCCAAATCCTTAACTGTTGGTATTATACAGAGATTTCCTCCTCGACCCATGCACCGAACCCTCTTTTACAAACCCTCACGAACCTTCTCAGAGTATTTATGGTCTGTATTCATTTGTATCTAATGATACAGGGTATCTCCACCCTGGAAAAAAAAAATTCACAACTGCCAAGTCCGTTTGTAAGAACTGTAATTACAGTCCTTCAATCCCCCTGCGCCTGTATGCCTACACACGTGATTATTGCCCGAAAACAGCTGTTCGTCGTGTGCATGAACGCGGTGGGGGGACATGGATTGTGGCCTAAATCGTACTTTAAATTGTTAATGTTTCCAGAGAACATAGAGATTATTTTTATATTAGCAACAGGCAATTGAATTGTTAAAGAATAACCTGAACCCTGCTGCATGTTTATAACTGCTGTTTCAGATAATTATCCCTTGGTGGGTGCATGGTCACTATGTGATAGTTGACTGAAAGCCTGTTTAATTTAAAACTCACTTGTGCATCACGTTTACTCCCAAACCTTGTTTGGGGCGATTTACACAGGTTTGTTTCACTCGGCGTATTTCACACAAGATTTTGGAGACATTTAAATATTTCTTGTTTGAGATGAAGGTGGAAAAAAAAATTGGACTGTTCAGTTCATAATTTTGCTTGTTCTTAAGAGAACTAAACTTACATTTTTTAAAACCTAATGTGAAAGTTTTTCTTCCCAGAACACCTATACATTGTAAGATTCTTCTCCAGTAAGTTGCATTTAGTATATGTGAAAAATAGATTCTGTAAATAAGAAGGTTTCCATGTTGTTGCTCGTACAACCCACAGCCCATGAAGTCATCAAAGAACCACGCCCCCTGACCCCAGTATTCACTCTCTCTATGCACAGTGTTTTCTATACAGATGTCTATACACCAATATGGAAGTCCCTGAAAAGACTTTAAAATCTGCTTGTTACCCTGCAATTTATTTACCAGTCCATGTAAGTTGCTGATAAATAAACTGCAGGCTAACAAGCAGCTTTCAAAGTCTTATCTGGGACTTCCATATTTCATTTTTTTAAATGTTTGTAGCAAAAGATAAATCTTCCAAATGTTCACAGATTCCCTACTTATTCAGTGTTGGCATACTGGGTAAGGCACCAGGTTTAAAAATACTTAGTTCAAAAGGCCACAAGTTCAAACCCCATACGTCCCCCTTTTTTTTCTTTCTATTATCTATTCTCAACTTATTCGCTGGTGGCTTACCTGGTAAGACGCCAGTTATAAAAACAGTTCTGAAGGTCACAAGTTCGAATCCACAGGCTTTTATTTTTTGTTTCCATTGTGTTCCTAGTAAAAGATTCTACATATATCAGTGATCTATATTGTATCTCTGTTAAGGTGGCCATACATATATCCGATTTTACTTACCCGACCAAACACTCCCGCGACATTAGACCGATCCTGCCAGAATCACCTTTCAAGATCAGCAAAAGGTATCACTCTAGCACACCTGTATGGGCAGTTTGCCAGAATAGTGTAGGTGCAATCCCCTAAGTACCCTCTATCCTAGGGTAAACATAGTCCAGACAAAAAAAGATGAGGGGAGCACACTACTTGCAAATGATACACACTTTTATTGTGCAAAGAACATAAACAACGTTTCGGGAGGACTAGCCCCCTTCCTCAATACCTGATGAAGGGAGCTAGTCCTCCCGAAATGTTGTTTATGTTCTTTGCACAATAAAAGTGTGTATCATTTGCAAGTAGTGTGCTCCCCTCATCTTTTTTTGTCAGAACCACCTTTCCCATTATTCTTTGCAACTGACATGCGATTGCAAATACCATTCATTTTGTGATTGCATGCCGGTCGCATAGAAGAACGGGAAAGGTGGTTCCGGCAGGATCAATGTAATGTTGCGGGATTGCTCGGTCGGATAAGTAAAATCTGATATGTGCATGGCCACCTTTAGCCTAGAGGTAAGAGCTCTGCTTTTAGGAAGACAGAGTAAGTGTACAAGTTGCAGGTTCTATTCCCAAGGCTTACTTTTATTTTTTTGCTGAAATATTAGTATTCCGTTTCTTACATCCATGCTATCTATGCATGGATGTCTGCAAAGAAGAATGCTATAGAAAATGCTAACTCTGCAGAGAGTACTTTATCTTTTTTTATTAAAAGTAAAGGATTATATCATTGTTAGGAGCACTGAATGTATTTGAAAAGAAAAAACTTAAATTAATGTTTTGTGTCTAGGAGAGGTAGGATCTCTGTGCTGTTATGTTATTGGCTGTCAGCTTCTAGGAAGCAAGGCTGCAACTTCCTTTAACTCCTGAAAGTTTAATTGGGTAAAGTGCTTGGAGGGGGGGAGTTATGCAGTAAATGTGTCTCGAGATAGGGGTTGTATGCACAGGACTCAAGTGAGCACATAAGCAGTAGCCATAGACTTGTTTAGCTGTCTAAGAATTTTAGTTTGGTAGAGTGCAAAATGTAAAATAACTATAAAAACAATAATGCATTGTACAAAAACTTTTTTTTATATAAGTTTACCGTATATACTCGAGTATAAGCCGAGGTTTTTAGGTTTTAAAATAAACCTAAAAACCTTACCTCGGCTTATACTCGAGTCAAGGTCCTTCCTTACCCCGATCGATGGTTGCTCAACTCCAAATCCGGCTGCCGCACACTGGGTACGTCCTGTGGGTTTGCCGGCTGATGTCACTACTCGGCGCCGGGCTGTGAGAGGCGCCGAGTAGTGACGTCAGCCGGCAAATCCACAGGACTTACCCAGCGTGCGGCAGCCGGATTTGGCCATAAGGAGACGGCGATCATCCTGGAGTGCAGCTTCGTGCCCGTGATCCCTGTGCACTGACAGCCCCGCTAGGAGAGAAAGAACAGCAGCTCCAGCATATGAATTCCTGGCACGTAGAACAGAGCGAAGGGGTCCCAGAGGAGAGGGAGACGGTCTGATTTCTTCACTGCCCTGGTCACCTCCGGATTTGCAGTTGAGCAACCATCGATCGCGGTAAGGACCAACTTACTGGGGGGACTCTCAGGGGAGGGAGGGAAGGGGGCTCTACTGCCTTTTAACTGCAGAATTCCCATACAGGTGTTTGGAAACTACAACTCCCAGGAACTAAAGCATGCTGAGTGTTGTAGTTTCCAAACATCTGTATGGGAATTCTGCTGTCCATTTAAAGGGCAACTTAAGACTCAAACAATACTGAATCAGAAGGCAGTAGTAGTCATAGTTCCTAACCTCGGCTTATACTCGAGTCAATCAATTTTTTCCTACTTTTTTAGGTAAAGAAGGTACCTCGGCTTATACTCGGGTCGGCTTATACTCGAGTATATATGGCTTATAAGCCTAATTACAAGTTTTATAAATAAATTATGTGAAATATGCAGGAATATACCTTTCATACTCCTGTCATACAGTGCCTCATACTGTGTATGTAAAATAAGTTGTGCTTCCTACATCTGCATTTGTTATATTAATGTGTAGTAACTGTGCAGTACCTATGCAAAACAGTTCAAACCCATACTGACATTTCCACAAATTGGTTAGTCTGAGGCCACACTTAAAGGAGAACTAAAGTCCCAAGACAACATTGTCCCAATAGAGAGAGCACATTCACAAACGAACAACAAGCTGTGTCTCATGTCTCCCTTTGCTGTGGATGCTGGGTGATTTATGAAAATAACCTGTGTGTACTAAGGGTCAGCTCCCATAATTCACCTTATCTGGGAACACCCATCTAAGTGTCCGCCGGACACTTCACAGAAAAATGCAGTCTTGCTTCCTGGAAGCTGACAGCCAATCATGTTACAGCTCAGAGTTCCCTCCCTCTGACACAGAACACAGATACCAGTGCAGTTTTTGTGTAAACACATTAGAAATGCTCCTGTCCCTAACAATGATAAATTCCTATGCTTTACATACAAAAAAGAAAAGTAATCTTTGCAGTGTATGTCTTTGCTAGCATGGATGAAAGAAACAGAACATTTAACATTTCAGCAAAAAATAAAAGTAAGTATGGGGAATCGAACCAGCAACCTTCTATTCTGTGTCTTTCTAAAAAGAAAGCTTTCTACCACTAGGCCACAAGGGCTAATAAGTAATGGACTAGTACATGTAGAGCCTTTATCTTTTGCTAGACACATAATAAAAACAAAAAAAGGGAACATGGGGAATCGAACCTGTGTCCCAATAATCTAATATTTTTCCTAACCCAGCACTTTAGCAGAGCACGCCACAGGTGAACTCTCAATCAATAGAAGTAAATGTCAGTAAAATCAGTACACTGTTTTGTATTGCTACTGGAAGACTGTCAGCAATTCACACTGGTTGGTAAATAAATAACAGAGCTGCTATATATAAAGATTGTACATATGTAGAAATTTCATATTTTTCTAGAAACATGGAAACAAACAAAAAAAGCACTAAACTCAGGCAGTAGACCATGTTATATTGTTTCATAAGTAAGCTAGGGGATTTGAACTTGCGACTTCTTGGTCTGACTGTTTCTAAACACACAGCATTTGCATGGTGCGCCACCAGCAAATTAACTGTGATTCCAGGTACATTTAGAGGCTTTATCTTTCAATAGAAAGAGATGCTAGAAACTCTGCACATAGAGACAGTGAATGCTGGGGTCAGGGGGCGTGGCTCTTTGAAGCCAACATGGGCTATGAGTTGTACTGGCAACAAGATGGAAGCCTCCTTTGTTACAGAATCTATTACTCATATCTACTAAATGCAAATAACTAGAGAAGAATCTTTCAACGTGTAGGTGTTCTGGGGAGAAAAACTTTCACATTAGGTTTTGAAAAACTGAAGTTTAGTTCTCCTTTAAGGGTGCATGCTTATTAATGGATTGCATGTGCAGCAACGCACGCCAGTGCACTAGATGTCGCCACATCAATTGGTCACACTAGTGTACGCTTTTAAAAGCGCATTAGTGTGGCCTAGCTCTTAGTTTTGATTTTGCACTGAAAAGTAAGAGTGCCAGATACATCTTCTTTGATGGTCTATAAAAACCTGCAGTCTACCTCTTGATTTCTTTTTTTATTCCTGTTTTCCATTCACCCCGATGCAAAGTGAAAACAGAACACATATGGCAAGCCCAGTCGAAGAAAAGAGAGTGGATCAGGGATGTTGATAATCTACATTTCTTTCTATGATTCTATTCTCTACCAACTAAACTACAAATGTAGCATCAACTCTGATTCTTTGCATCTGGAAATCTTTTATACTTTTTTTTTTTTTTTTTTTTAAATATGCACATTTTTTTCTTTGTCAGTTCTGTTTTGAGGTAATTTTACAATACATAAATGTATATGATGACTACAAAAATACAGTATAAATCGGCAGTACAAAAAGACCGGAGAATCAATATATTGGTTCAAGGGCTTTCTTCCCACCACTCATCCGTTAAAGTGACAGATTTGTTCTGTAAACCTGTTAAGTCAGTGACAAAGTGTTAAACTTTAACCTCTTAAGCAACAAATTAAGCTAAAGGTTATATATTGTCACACAATCTGTGGTTACGAAGGACTTAACATGCTTGTGGAGGGGGTCCGTAGTTCTCTGATCGGATTCATCAAGTTAAAATTTTAATGCAGAACAGCTTCATTCCACTAATTGGTGGTTAATTGGTTAAGAGGCAGCTCTGCCGCTGGTGGCAGTTTAATGTCAGATTTAGCCCCTTATCCTATTAGGACCAAAGAAGCTCAGTCTGCAAGATGCTGTGTCAGCTCTACTGCTGGTGGTGAGGGGGGGTCAAATGGATGGGTAATAGATTGAAAGTATACCCCTCAAGTCTGATTGTTTTACATTACTAATGTTTGATTCTATTAAGAAAAAGTCCCAATCTGATTAAATAAAGGACTATTTCTTATTTATATACACATTTGGGGATTTAAGCATATTTACAGTACATTACAAAGTGAGTACACCCTCGCATTTTTGTAAATATATATTTTTATGGGACAATACTGAAGATACGTCACTTTGATACAATGTAAAGTAGTAAAGTAGTCCAATGTGCAGCTTGTATAAAAGTGTAAATTAGCTGTCCTCTCAAAATAACTAAACACACAGCCATTAAACCGCTGGCAACAAAAGTAAATTCACCCCCAAATTAAAAATGTCTAAAATTGTGCCCAATTAGCCATATTTTCAAAGTCTCAAATGACCTACAAGCTGCCAAAGCCAAAGGACAGTTCTCATTCCTCATTCTCCTTGACCTATCGGCTGCCTTTGATAATGTGGACCACTCTCTTCTTATGCAGATTCTATATTCTCTGGGCATCCAAAATCAAGCTGCGGCGTGGTTGTCTTCTTATCTCTCTAACAGATCTTTCACTGTCTCTTTTGCTAATAAGACTTCCTCTCCTGTTACGCTTAGTGTGGTGGTCCCTCAGGGCTCTGTTTTAGGACCCTTGCTGTTCTCCCTCTACACTATCTGGGAGAAATAAATGCTGATACCCAAATTTACTTGTCCATCCACACGCTAACCCCTAAAGTTCAATCCCAAATCTCTAAATGTCTGCTCTCTATCTCTTCCTGGATGGCGCACCGTCGCCTTAAACTCAATCTATCCAAAACGAAATTAATCATTTTCCCCCCTTAACTGGGACCTAGTCCACCATTCTCCATCTCTATTGACAATATGGTCATTAATACAGCTGAATCTGCACGCTGCCTTGGAGTGATCTTTGACTCCTCTCTTTCCTTCCATCATCACATTAACAATGTCGCTAAGACATGTCGTTTTCTCCTTCGCAATATTGCCAAGATCCACCCCTTTTCTCTCTTTCTCCACTACTAAAATGCTCATCCATGCCCTTATAATCTCCCGTCTCGACTACTGTAACATTCTACTGCTTGGACTCCTGGCCTCTCATCTCTCTCCTTTCCAATCTATCTTAAACTCGGCAGCTCGGATCATCTCGCTCTCCTCCAAAAGAGAACCCGCAACCCCGATACTTTAGTCCATAGGGTGGCATCCCATCCAACAAAGAATCATATTCAATATCCTGCTTTTAACCTTTAAATCCCTTCGCTCTACTGCACCTCCCTACTTATCTTCTCTCTTGGTCCCCTGTGTTCCAGGCCGTGCCCTCCATTCTTCGCAAGGAAATCTTCTCCACAAACCTGCTGCCTCCCACCTTAAACTATTCTCTCTTGCTGCTCCCTACCTTTGCAACTCTCTCTCTCTCGCTTCGCCTAGTGACATCCATTAATGCTTTCAAATCTAGACTGTTCTCCTACCTTTTTGAGCATCAGCACAACAAATGATTGTTAGCCCTTTTAAGCACTTTGTACCCATCCCACCCACTTGTACCCGTATGTTGTTCCCCCCACTTAGATTGTAAGCTCTTCAGGGCAAGGATCTCATTCCCAATGTGTCAAGGCTTGTTGCACTTATATCAATTTATACATAATTTATGTATATGCTCTCTTAACCGATGTATGAAATTGTATATAACTTATTTAATTTTTATCTATCTGTATAATGGCTTGCACTTATCCGCTTGTTTGTATACTCTGTATTTTATAATGTACATCGCTGAGTACCCAGGTGGCACTTTATAAATAAAATTATACATACATATACATACATATTCCCTCCCCAGTATCATGTGACTTAGTTAGTGTGTCATTGTGAAGAAAACTCTCAGAATCTGGGGGGGAAAAAAAAGAATGTGAAAATAAAGAAACCAAGCCTGAATAGAGGTGTGTGGGGTGGGGGTGGGGGGTTCGACACCAACTGTCTGCCATGTATAATGCTGTTTTGACACCTTACCCTGGGCGTTTCTATAACACCTCTTAGCCACAATGCAATCACGCCTTGCATTCAGAAGGTCCTTAACACCTGGCTGTAATATGCTAATTGGACTTTCCAGGGTACATAATTGCCAACAGATTCTTGTACAAGTCATTCTGAATTGTGAAAGCCTGCAATGCCTCATGGAAACTGAGCAGTTTAGTGACCTGGTACTGAGCCTGAGCATGTGCAGAAGAGGCAGCTAGGAGATTAGCATTTATTCATTGGCTCTGATGTCAACTATCAAAACTATAACTGGGAGAACCAGGAAGCAGAAGCAGGGGCAACAGGACATTGTGCAGGATTTCAGGTTAGACATGAATTTCAGATTTCAGTCTAGGGTTTTGGGGTGATTTACCTGTATTTAAGTTTTCATTTGAGGGCTTTAAAGTTTTTCTGAATGTGGCACACTTGGAAATGAAAATTTCATTTGTGACACACTTGTGTTCTCAATGCAGAACTCTAATGAAGTTATTTTTTACAGTGCAATAGAATTTTACTGTAATGATATATAAAGTAGAGTTGATCTGATTTATACAGAGTTGCTCCAGGGATATTTCCGATGCCACTTGGAGTCAGGAAGGATTTTTTTTTTCCCCTTCATAAATTTGTTGGGTTTTTTTTTGCCTTCCTCTGGATCAACAGTTAGGCAGGAAATGAGGATTTGCAACAAACTTAAAGGTAGCAAGCAGTGCCAGGCGGCAACAGCCAGAGCCAGCATGGTATTGTCTTGTATAAAGAGAGGTATGGATTCAAGGAAAATGTAATTCTCCCTCTCTACAAAGCATTGGTAAGGCCTCATTTGGAATATGCAGTGCAATTTTGGAATCCTGTGTACAAAAAGGACATCTTTGAAATGGAAAGTGTTCAGACAAGGGCAACTAAATTAATAAGGGGATTGGGGGAGCTTGAATATGAAGAGAGACTGGAAAAGTTACAATTATGTACGCTGGAGAAAAGGCGCTTGCCTGGGGATATGATTATGGTGTATAAATACATTAACAAGCCATACAATAAACTATCTGGGGCATTGTTCACCAATAGAACATGTCAAAGGACACAAGGACATCCCTTAAAACTTGAAGAAAAAAGGTTTAGGCTTCAAGCTCAGAAAGGGTTTTTCACTGTGAGAACGGTAAAGCAGTGGACAGTGGACGTTGTTATGGCAGGTTCATTGGTCAGTTTAAAAAAAAAAGTTACTGGTATTGATACATAAAGTAGAGTTGATCCAGGGAAATTTCCGATTGCCACTTGGAGTCAGGAAGGAATTTTTTCCCCCTTCATAAATTTGGTGGGGTTTTTTTGCCTTCCTCTGGATCAACAGTTAGGCAGGAAATGAGGATATTGCTAGATGGGTTGAACTGGATGGACGTATGTCTTTATTCAACCTCAAATACTATACTATACTATACTAAAATATGTGCATATATTGTGATCGCACACAACATGTTCTCAAACTTGAGAACATGTTGTATGCAATCACAATAAATGCACTTATGTTAATAGCAATTGCTTAATTGGTTGTGTGGTTTATGTGGTGCACCAAACATTGTTATTTTGTCTATTGCAATAATCACCCAGACACCACAATCCAGGGGTTAAAACTACGCTAACCAATCTTGAATCAGTTATTCCGATATGTGTTTCAATGCATTTTTAATGTACATTTGTACTTTATACAAACTGAAAAACAGAATGCACAACACAAAAATGCTTGTATTGTTTGATGTGTTTGCATTGTGTATTGCCAGCAAAATGCCCCTAGATGGCATGTTAATGAAAAAAGAAACCTGATTCTTTTTTTAAGTTTTTTGTTAGTGTACATTTTTGTAGATTTTATGTGTAGGCGGAGCAGCATTTATTCTTGTTTTGTCAAAGTTTGACAAGCCCACGTACACCTATTATATCAGCATAAATTAAATAAACAATATCCATGCTCCAGTTTCAGATTTTTTTTTGGTATGTACTGTATTTTTAAATCCTTAAATAGTTGTCCAGTCATGCCAGTCATTAAAGATAGAGTATTCTGCCTTTGATATAATTGCTTTCTTAACTTTTGGTTGTAAGGGACTAATAACTATCACATAATCTCACACTTCTCCTCAGCCACCTTGCGCACTTCTATAAATGTGACTTGGGCACGTGATTTCAGAGCATCAATATCAAGGTCTGGCAGCATGAACAGGAGTGACCCCTGCTCTTCTTCCTCTTCCTCATCATCTTGTACCATCTTAGCCAGATCCTCTCGTAGCTCCACCTCCCCTCCCACCATCTGTAGTTGAGAATCATCCTTTTCACTCTGCAAAGCAGATAAAGTAAAATAATGAAAAACAAATTTGTTTTCAGGGTATCCTGTAAATCAACAACAAATGTAAATAATGTCTGCCAAATAAATGCAATACAATTTAGTGGTTACATAGTGGTGGCCCCAGTGTCCTGCAATTAATAGCAACCAATGGTGAACTGTATGGTGAACAAAATATATACACAGAACTTAAATTCATGTATACAGAATGTCTAAAAAAAATTATGTTGTCTAAAAATTCTAAAGATTCTTACCCCTGAATTTGATTTATGTATAGACATACCTAGATAAGCAGTTAAAGCTGCAAAAAACAAACCAATATCTGTATGTTACCTGCTGCTGATGGGCAAACTGCGGCTCTCCAGATGTTTGAAAACTACAACTCCCAGCATTCCAATGCTTCCCTCTGTAATTGAGGAATGCTGGGAGTTTTCAAACATCTGGAGAGCCTCAGTTTGAGGATCACCGCTGGACTGGATGATGCATGAATGAAAAATATCAAAGCGTGTGTAAACCTGCTCCTGTAACTAGCAGTTAAGCCTGTTAGGTCCCTTTGAAAGTTAGGCGGTTGAGGGCACAGCCACAACTGCATCGCACTGGAAGCGCTTAAGCAATCGCACCTGATTGCGTGTGCGATTTACATGTGATTTCTGTACGTTTGCACTTGCGATTTCTTTTGACATAGGATAGGATTGTGTATTGCAAATCGTGTGATTTTGGTGCGTTGCCGTGATTCAACACGACCGCAAACGCATGGAAATCGCACTAGTGTGGCCTAACCATAACAGCTGTTTAGTAGTATTTCCAAACTAGACAGTGATATTACTCACAAGTATAATCTCTGTAGTCAATTATTGGGGGTGAGATTGTAGTTTGGGGCATCTGAAAGAAATCTGAAAAGCAATGAGCCATTCTCTCAGACTTTCTATGACTTTCTTAATGTACTAACAGGGAGATGTAATAAAAGTCCTTATCTTAAAAAATGGTGCTAATTTTGCCCCAACCAATCAGATGTTAGCTTTCAAATGATAAATAAGATGTGATTGGTTGGGGCAAAATAAGCACCATTTTAAACAATAAGAACTTTTATTGAATAACCCTGTAAGTTTTTTAATTTGGTAAATAGATGTTTTTTTCTGACAGGAATCAAAGAGGGGCACACTTTAACAAATGGGGATTGTATTGGGTGCTCTGTGTTATTTCCAAAAACATTTGAAAATGGGGTAATGCCCTAAAATAAGTGTAAAACCCAAGTTAACATCAGGTTGCCTGGGTTTTAATATAGGAGCTGACTGTTTAGTGGATGTTGTCACTGGAGATTTCCAACATAGTCCAATCAGTGAACTCAAAACAATGCTGGTTTCCTTTTAAACTTCAGGTTGAGCTTTCTAGATTGTGATATTTTTTCTTCCTCTTAATCAATATCCATTAATTCATTTCTAAAAATTAAATATTACATATGTTGAATAGGCACTAAAGCAGAAATATAACAATGAATTGCACAGGCATTTACTATTGATGAATACATACATACCTGTGGCAATCTGTATTTCTCCCTCATGTGCATTCTGACAGTTGCTCGTTCTGCTTTCTTCTGTGCAAAGGCATAATCCCGTTCAATTCTGTAAATAAAAAAAAAAACCAGCAGAATGTCTTTACCATCACTATAAGCAGCAACGATTAGAATTCTGTAATAACTTTGCAACCAAGTACCGTACAAGTTTAGGAATGTTTTTTAGACTAGACTACTATGTCTTAAGATGGTTTAAAGCTAATAAGACCATGGTCTGTTAATACTGCTGTTAAAGTGTGTGTTGTTAAATGTTACATTGATACATGCATATGCAACAATAATTTGTTATTAATGCAAAATATTGTATATAAGCAAACACTGTATACACTATAGAAGATCCAAGTACAGATATCATAGAGTATAGTAGCAATAATGGCATAAAAGATTTAAGTACACTTTGGTTAACCGAGGCTATGGTACAGAAAGAACTAAATAAAGTTAATATTAATAAATCTCCTTGATCGGATAAAATACATCCTCGGGTACTTAGGGAGCTAAGTTCAGTGTTAAGTGGGGTGCCACAGGGTTCTGTGTTGGGCCGCTTTTATTTATTAATGATTTGAAAGAGGGTATTGTCAGCAAGGTTTCTGTGTTTGCTGACGACACAAAACTTTGTCGAAAATTAATAACTTCAGAGTGTGTTCAATCGTTGCAGGGGGATCTAGATAGATTGTCACATTGGGCTGCTAAGTGGCAGATGAAATTCAATGTTGATAAATGTAAGGTGATGCATTTTGGACTTAAAAATCCTTGTGCTACTTATACTATAAATGTTAAGTGAATCCCTGTTGGAAAGGGATCTTGGAGTTTTGGTGGATAACAAACTTAAAGGTAGCAAGCAGTGCCAGGCAGCAACAGCCAGAGCCAGCATGGTATTGTCTTGTATAAAGAGAGGTATGGATTCAAGGGAGGAAAATGTTATTCTCCCTCTTTACAAAGCATTGGTAAGGCCTCATTAGGAATATGCAGTGCAATTTTGGAATCCTTTGTACAAAAAGGACATCTTTGAAATGGAAAGGGTTTAGAGAAGGGCAACTAAATTAATAAGGGGATTGGGGGAGTTTAAATATATGAAGAGAGACTGAAAAAGTTACAATTATGTACGCTGGCAAAAAGGCGCTTGCGTGGGGATATGATTATTGTATACCGGGCCATACAATAAACTATCTGGGGCATTGTTCACTGATAGAACATGTCAGAGGACACGAGGACATCCCTTAAGACTTGAAGAAAAAAGGTTTAGGCTTCAATTTCGGAAAGGGTTTTTCACTGTGAGAACGGTAAAGCTATGGAACTGTCTTGAAGTGGACGTTGTAATGGCAGGTTCATTGGTCAGTTTAAAAAAAAAGCTGGATGAGTTTCTGCAAACAAGGAATGTTACAAGTTACTGGTATTGATTCATAAATTAGAGTTGATCCAGGGAAATTTCCGATTGCCACTTGGAGTCAGGAAGGAATTTTTTCCCCCTTCATAAAGGGTGTTTTTTTTGCATTCCTCTGGATCAACAGTTAGCAGGAAATGAGGATATTGCTAGATGGGTTGGACTGGATGGACGTATGTCTTTATTCAACCTCAAATACTATACTATACTATGGTCACTTTGTGAAACACTTATCCACGTCACTTTGTCGATTATATTGAGAAATTTACTTCAGACTCGTAACTAAACATTAAAAGACATTCATTAAGGGCTATTATTTAATGTTATATTATCATATATTTTTTTCTGCAACAATAATTAGTTGTGACTGAAAAAAAATATATTTCATTAGCAACAACCTAAACAATGATGTGTAAACACATTCATCCGTATTTGACCTTCAATGACCTGTATAAGCGAAACTTTGACAGACAGCAATGATTTTGGGTTTCCTGTGCAATAAATAAATTGGTTAACAAGCAGTTCATTAATCATATTAAAGGAGGCCATGCACGCATATATAAGGATTTTAAAATCCCAATATCGATCCAACAAAAAATTTCCAGCAAGTTACGGTGCCCATACATCTATAAGATTTTACTTACCCGACCGAGCGCTCACCCGATGTTCCTTCGATCCTGCCGGAACCGCTTCTCCCGATCTTACATTCGACCGACATGCGATCGCAAAATGAATGGGATTTTGTGATCGCATGTCGGTCGAATGTAAGATCGGGAGAAGCGGTTCCTGCAGCATCGATGAACATCGCGTGAGCGCTCGGTCGGGTAAGTAAAATCTTATAGATGTATGGGCACCTTAAGAAAAATATTTTGATTCAATAGTCAGTTATAACACAATCCAAATGCAAATTGACACATTTGCGATATCCTGATATTGCATGAGTGTTATTTTTGGCCTCCTGCTGACTAAACTTGCTTTAGGTTCAGCGTTTGTATGTATTTATATATATATATATATATATATATATATATATATATATATAAATATATATACACTAGCAAAAATGTGCCTGTTTGTGCACGGTGGGAATTATGGGTCCTATTTATAAATACGAGGTATCTTTAAGGATTGTATTTATGACCGAGGCCGTACTTTAATGAAATGCCGTACTTCAGTATCGTACGTTTCTGATAAAATACCGCTGCAGAGTTTTGAAGAATAAAAAAACAAAGGAAGAAGTTAAAGTGGAAGTTCAGTGCAAATACATATGCTTTACAGAAAAAAGAGAAGTATTTTTTTCATCCCAATGACCAAAAATTCAGCAAATGCCAATTCAGCATCAACTGATTTTTCAAAATGGGAGAGAATATGTAGAATAACTAAGAAGGCATTACACAAACTAACAATTTAACAAATATTGATAAATTCCACTAAACTGTCCCTTTAAAGGGTATGTCCACCACAAAATGCATAGTTTGCTGTAGTGTAGCCTCCCAACCGCATTGTCTATTTATAAAAATTAGATAACTTACTTACTAGCCTTCTTCCCAGGTGCAAGTGCAAATAGAAGTTTGTTACTTTGTTCTATGGGGGATTGTTACTTTGGTGTTACTTTGTTGGCTCTGACCTCTGTTAAACAGAGGTCAGATGAGTTTAACCTCTGCCTTTCTAATCACTCCAGCATTAACTGGTTCTTTACCTTGTAATCTCTGCAAAACCTACCGAGGCACCACAAGAGTTAAAGGGTCCACCCTTTATAAAAACTTTTTATATATGAAAGTTCTAGCTCCCCCAGCCCAAATCGCATTAGTATAATTTCAAGAAAGTGCCCCAATAGTTACTTACCTTACCTCTCTCCTTTGCCGCACAATCCCGGCCCTCTGCTTGCATAGAACTGCAAGCAGGGGGCGGGACCGGTGGGAGTGCTAAGTGCTACTTGCATGTATTTATTTATAGATTAAGATGGCACAAAGTTTTTTCATTATACATAGACTTTAAGGGTATAAAGGAGCAAAAAAAAAACCAACAGGGCATAAAATGAAATAGAACCTTCTTAAAGGGAATGCACAGTGTATATCAAAGTTGTTTCAGTATACATACACTTTAAGAGTTTAACCCTTTAACTGCCACAGATCGTATATTTACGATCTGTGCAGAGAATGCATTCAACTGCCCCCCTAGCCCCCTCGATCCCCCCTCGGTTGTGTCCAAATCCGAGGGGGGGATCGGAAGTTACGGTACCTTTTTGCCTTGACCGTATAGGGAGGAAGCCGATCCCACGTGGAGTTCTTCTAAATCTGGAAAGGGAGACCCCGGTGACGTCACAGAGCTTCCTCCTTCACCGGGGTCTTCCCTAGAAGTGGTAGGAGGCTAGTGGAGGTACTGCACTGCGATCTCCATTCAGATCACAGTACAGTACCTAGTATAGTAAAGCTGTCAGTGTGACAGCTTTACTATACTTTTTGTAATTGGAACTCAAAGTTCCATTCACAAATAGGATTTTTTCTAAGACTTTGCTAATTAGCAAAGACTTAAAAAAAAAAAAAGGGGACAGAGATCAAAATTTGGTGATCACTTCTGATCACCAAATTATTGATCTTTGCCAATGAATGAAAAATTACTTCCTGGAAAATGATTTTCAGGAAGTGATTTTTCCGATCTGATTTCGAATTGGAAAATGGGCATTTTTGCCTGTATTCCAAGTTCGTTATCATTTCCTAAGATGATCTGATGATTATCTTTGGGAATGATCGGTTAAAAAAAGGGGAAATACACACACAAAAATTCTTAAAGTGATACACACCCCTTTTTTTTTTTTACCCTAAAACTATAAATTAGAAAAAAACTTTGTCTTTTCCAAGCTTCCCAATGTCCCCGGTGATATCGGTAAACGCAGATACTTATTTTGTACAATTTCAAGGGAAACTAAGCCTATTTTTTACAAGGAAATTTTGCAGAGGTACTAAAAAAAGACCGTATTGAATTTTTAGGATCAGTAAAGTGTGCAAAAACGTGTGTGACTCTCCGTACTAACCGGTTTTCACTAAAATACCACTAAAAGGAGGAGAGTGTGTGTGTGGGGGGGTGGGTTGTGGCATTTTTAATTTTTTTTCTTGTAACTGCACTTCTACATGCAGCCCATTTGAGCTAGTTGGTGGCCTCGTCTCTGTTTGCACCCATGCAAATGGCACACCGTTTGATTCAGGACATGTGGGAGAATGCTATTTAGTGGGTTTTTTTGCTTGTCAAGTGGGTTTAGGTAGGATTTCAACCCTTGAATCATCTTATTTTATTTTTCACAAAACCTCCTTAAAACACAGAGTTCTTTGGATCACTGGGTCTGGAATTCTTCATGTATGTATGAAAGCATGGCACCGTAACGTAGCTGAAGGTGTGTAGATTCCAAAAATATATAGTTTGTGGGGGGAATTTCCATGTTTTGGGACTGTTTCCTTAGAAAAATGGTAGGCTGTTCAAATTACAGAGCACTTTGATTTTTTCTTGCAATTGCATTTGTGCATGCGTCCAATTTGAGCAAGTTGGTGACCACGTCTCTGTGTGCATCCACGCATATGGCATACCGTTTGACTCAGAACATGTGAAAGATTGCTATTTAGTTTGGGGTTTTATTTGTGGGGGGCATTTCCAAGTTTTAGGGCTGTTTGAAATTACAGAGCACTTTGAATTTTTTTATTGTAATTACACTTGTGCATGCGTCCCATTTGAGCTAGTTGGTGGCCATGTCCCTGTGTGCATCCACGCATATGGCATACCGTTTGATTCAGGGCATTTGGAAGATTGATAATTGACAAGTTTTTTTTACATGACATGGAAATTTGCCATGATTTTTAACTTTGAATTGTATTTTTATAAATTTTTCCTGAAAATCTGGTAAGAAAGCGAAATTGTACACGAAACTGCGCCCACACCATTGGTGGTATGCATAAAAGAATCACACCATTGTGTAGCTGAAGGTGTGTAGAATCCAAGAATATAGTTTTGGGGGGTATTTCTAATATAGAGGGGTGTTTAGTCTGACAAATCTGAAAAGTTGCTGTAATTGGGCCACTGTTCATTGGCTCACTTTGTGGCTAGTTGATTCCACGTCTGCGTGTGTAACCATACATAGGGCATACCGTTTGATTCAGAACATTTGGGAGATTGATAAAAATATTGATAAAAATATTTTAGAAAATCTGCTAAAACTGTGAACTTCTACGAAGAACTGCGCCCACACCATTGATGGTATGAATGAACAAACTACAGAATTAAGTAGATAAAGGTGTGTAGATTCGAGAAATATATGGTTTGTGGGGGTTATTTTGTGGGGGAAAACTGCAGACTGTTCAAATTCAGATTTGGCTGAAACTTTTTGCTGTTTCTGAGCTATTGTGCATTGTCTCAATTCATGGCCATTCGCTTCTACGTCCACGTGTGTAACCACACATATGGCATACCGTTTGATTCAGGACATTTGGGAGATTGATATTTTGTAACTTTTTTTTTACATTCCATGAGGTTTTGGCATGATTTCTACCTTTTGAAGTTGTTTTTTGTTAATTTTTTCAGACAAATGCAAAATTCTACGAAGAACTGTGCCCACACCATTGATGGTATGAATGAACAAACTACAGCGTTACATATCTGAAGGTATGTAGATTTCAGGAATATATAGTTTGTTGGTGTTATTTCTGAGTTATGGGGGTGTTTTGTAGAAAAAACTGCAGACTGGTCAAATTCAAAGTTGGCTAAATATTTTTGCTGTTTCTGAGCCATTGTGCATTGTTTCACTTTGTGGCTTTTCACTTCCACGTTCCGCGTGTGTAACCACACATATGGCATACCGTTTGATTCAGCACATTTGGGAAATTGATATTTAGTAACTTTTTTTTACATTCCATGGGGTTTTGGCATGATTTCTACCTTTTTGAATGTTGTTTGATGTTCATTTTTTTTGAAAATCTGGTAAAAGTGCAAATTTCTACGAAGAACTGTGCCCACACCATTGATGGTATGAATTAACGAACTACAGCGTTACATAACTGAAGGTGTGTTGATTTCAGGAATATATAGTTTGTGGGGGGTATTCCTGAGTTGGGGGGGTGTTTTGTGGAAAAACTGCAGACTGTTCAAATACAAAACTGGCTAATTTTTTTTTGCTGCTACTGACATTTGGCACTGGTCACGCTCTGGGTTAGTTGGTAGCCATGTCTTGGTAGCTGAAATTCGCATTTGATTTTGTCTCTGATTTTACAGTTGAGGAAAAAAAGGAAAATGTGAGAAAATAACTTACAATTGGACGAAGAGCTGCACCCGGGTATCTGCATTTTGATCGAAACTAACCTCACTCATAAATATAGTTCAGATTGGATATCTAAAGATAACTATTGTTTCAGTATAGACGTCCTTTTATACTTTTTACCTTAAAGTAAATGTGCAGAAAGAGATTGCAATAAACTTTGATTTTTGTTGCAGCATTTGAAATGTCTTTTTACTGATGTGCATCCTATTTGAGTGTTATATCCAATCATTCACTTTCTGTATAATGAGGTATCCAAGTTGATTTTTCCTGGCTATGCAAGGCTCTGGCTCAGGGATTTCCAACCTGCAGCCCTCTAGATTTTTGAAAACTACAATTCCCAGCATTCCTTCATTGCAGAAGAAACCAAGGAATACTGGGAGTTGTAGTTTTCCAATGTCTGCAGGTTGGACATCCCTGCTCTGGGCAACAGAGCAATAAATTGTAAGCGGGTATATATATATATATTTTTTTTTATACTGAAGTTTATTTATATATCCAATGGCATCACAATAGTTATACATTTGTACAATAAAGTTGCATTTTTCTTATTACATTTGTGTCATATTGTACTTTTCCAGACATTGGGTATATTTATTGCTTGTGAGTGGGAGAGGATTAGGGAGGGGTAACTTGGAACACGGGAAAAAGGGGAAAGAAGAAAAAGAACTTGTACAGTCACTTCATTGTATATTTTACACATTTTAAATCTACATTGACAGTCAATTAGTTGTTGTTTATCGTTGAATTAAATTAGTAACAATGTACCCTGTTTTATCATCCTACCTAGTCTCTCTTTTTACTTTTATTTCTGTTGGGTTTTTTTGTTTTTTGCTCGGGTACACCTCCGTCTCACATTTGTATATTAAAGGGTATCTCCACTCATAATTTCAAGGTTTAGGAATCCAGTTCTATTGAAGAACGGGAGGTAAAGGAGCTGTGCCTTACCTTCCGTTCTTCAATAGAACAAACAAGAGTCTGGTGAGCTCGCTCGCTCGCTCTCCCTGCACTTAGTCTGACAGGTCCCGACGGACCTTGTCTTCTATGCGCATAGATCGCGCATGCGCATAGAAGACAAGGTCCGTCCGGACCTGTCAGACTAAGAGCTGGGGGAGCGAGCGAGCGGGTAAGTTTCTTAACTGCTCACCAGTCTCTTGTTTGTTCTATTGAAGAACGGAAGGTAAGGCACAGCTCCTTTACCTCCCGTTCTTCAATAGAACTGGATTCCGAAACCTTGAAATTATGGAGTGGAGATACCCTTTAAAATAGTTACACCATAAAGACCAGGTTTTGTAAAATTTTCTAGGGCAGCCTCTGTTGAGATATATCAATCTGAGATGAGGGAGGGTAGTAGTTAACATTGTTTTCCAGTTGTTAAATTTAGGGGATGTAGGGGCCATCCAGGCCAAAATTATTATTCGTCTAGCGTAGAACAGGGATTCTCTTAAAAATGATGGTTGGGATTTGTCCCAGGCATCCATCTCCATTATTCCCAACACACACAGTTTAGGCTCTAGTGGCACATCACATCCCAGGACTTCACTTAAAAGTGTTATTACCTTGTTCCAATATCTATTGACACGGGGGTAAAGCCACATGAGGTGCCAGAAGTCTGCAGGGCTATATTGGCATTTAGGGCAGGAAGAGGAGTGTGTGGGAGATATACGTGTCATACGTGCTGGGGAAAGGTAGGATTTGTGTATTATATAGGACTGCATCAACTTGTTTGGTGCAGAGGGAGATACAGTAAGGTAAGATTCTGCCATATCTCCCCATTCTGCAGGGGTTAAGTTTGGGATACATGTCTGCCATTTGTTTAGTATCTTATCCGTGTCTTTTGCTAATGTTGCTCTAAGTAGGCATTCATATATCTTGGAGATCAGTCTCCTTTCGCCCCCATTTTTAATCAGTTGCATAATGGGGTGAGGTATGATGGGGATTGTGGTACTCTGAAATTCAGCGACTATACAGTATTGTAGTTGCAGGTAGCGGAACAGGGACATACGTGGGAGCCAGAACTTTTCTTGCATATCCGAGAAGGATATTAATTTGCCCTCGTTCGTAATTTGATTGAAATATCGTATGCCCTTACTTTCCCAATATTCGGATGGTGTAAAGGATGCTAATTGTGGGAATTTGGGGTTGTACCATAGGGTAGTTTCTCCAGGTATACCTGTATATTCAAGAATTTTGTTAGTTTGTTTCCAAATTTAGAACTGCTGATGGTGTAGGGGTGTCCCGCCAGAGGTGAGAATATTAGTTCGTCCATTTAGAAACGATATGGGGGAACTTGGGAGATATGAGAACAGCATATCTTCTGCTTCGTACATTGATTCAGGGTAATTGTTGTTAGTGGTATTGCTTGTTGGTAGTAACCAAGTCCTAAAGTACTTCAGTGCCCCGCTAAGTAGTATAGTTTAAAGTCAGGCATGGCTAGTCCTGCTTCAGTTTTAGGTCGTTGGAGTACTTTAAGTCGTACCCTATTGCGACCAGGGCCCCACAAGAAAGTTAATAGTAAGCTCTGTAGAGAGGTGAAGAAGGAT
Organism: Hymenochirus boettgeri; assembly: GCA_019447015.1. NCBI lineage: Eukaryota > Metazoa > Chordata > Amphibia > Anura > Pipidae > Hymenochirus > Hymenochirus boettgeri. Next base: position 204,779,518 of record CM033469.1, on the reverse strand, counting down.
TCTGGGATCAGGATCATACTCAGTGCTGGAGAGACTATAGAATCTTGGGAAGGAGGATGATTTTTACCAGATTTATTCTGCCAATTAGGTTAATAGGTAATGTGAAGTTTAGAGGGGTCGCAGCCAGCATGCAGTACACAGTTTTATAAAACAACAGTCCTTTTTATTTGCAGGGGTAACTTAAACAACTTTGTTCCAGCATAAAGGAATAAGTAAATGAAAAGGCTTACATTAGCTTTGGAATCCTTTAACATAAATAAACTCTCACAGTGCATTCAAACACCTTTGGGGCAGGAAATCAGCGGCACACACCCTTCCTACACCACATCTCCCAACATACTGCCCCAGCTGCTTCTGATATGCAAATCTTTACCAGAGCTCCTCTCTGCTTCCCAAAAACCCTGGTGTGTACCTGGGTGGAATGGGAAGGCCCACGCTTCCTTCCCTCCCATTCCAGGAGTCCGGCCCTAAAAAAAAACAACAAAGGCAGCAACTAGCTTGCTGCCAAACACTACCCGGATCCCTTCCCAGGTACACAAGAAGCTCTTAAAGGGACCAGAGACCAAATAATGGAGACAGATATCTCCATTAACTTATGTTTATTCGTTAACTTATCTAGGAGGGGGTCCATGGTCCAGTTGAAGTCTCCTACACATATCAATGGGGCCTGTGGATACTGGATTATGAACGGTAGGATCTCTTTAATAGGTTGTAAGGTAGCAGGGGGGGATCATATATGCCCACTATCACATACGATATTGATTCTATCAGTAAGGCGACACAGACATACTTCCCAGATCTATCTGTCTATCTGACCTCCTGAATTTTATATCTAAGTGATTTATTCAGTAAAATAGATACTCCCCTGGAATATGCGGAGTGGGTGCTATGTGCCATCCAGCTGAGCCAGGGTCTCAAGGTATAATGGGTGGTATCTTGGAGTAAGTTAGTTTCTTGTAAGCATATTAAATCTGGGCCAATTGATCTAATATATGAAAAGACCTCCAGTCTCTTCCTGGGATTATTAAGGCCCCTTACGTTCCATGAGAGTATTTTAAGTGGGCGAGTCATCTTGGTGTATTTTGATTTGCAGAGGAGGTATACCTTCAATCTCTGGATAGGGGTATTTCGTGTGTTTATAGATAAAGCTTTTATGGATTGGTCTTATAGTGCATGACTGTACATTTAACCATATAACAGTATAACTTTGATAAACATTATTAACATTACAAACTTTAATTAAGGGGTTGCACATTGTGCTGTTTCTGCAGGAGTTCAGAGAGCAACTAGGTAGGGGTAGGGAGGGAGGGAGGAGGTAACAGTGGAAGGGAAAAGGAGGACGTCGCAGCTCTCTTTACCGTTACTCCATTGAGTTTGGTTTAGGATATTGTGGTGGGCCTTTATTGTTTGCCCACCCAGGTACCTTGGTTGTTATTTGGTGTAAATCATAGTGTCGTCTCTTGTTGTTCCCTTTTGAGCCATACCAGTGTATTCGTATATAGAGTGGTAGTTCTCGGTAGTCCCATACCTAGAGTAAGGTGTGCTTTATGGTTGAGGCAGTAACGGTTTAATGTTTGGGTAGGCCATCACTGACATGTTTAATACCATTCACATTAACTGTTCACCTTGTGTGTCTATAGGCAGTGCCTGGTTAGGTATAGTGTTATAGCCCAGTTTATGTCATCTTAATCTGGGGGCGGTATTTCTGTTTGGGAGTTACCCAGTGTATGGTTTAACAAGGGTGATTTGTTTTGTTACACGTCTGCCTACACAGTTGGATTCAAATTATACTGGTTACCTCTATCTTATCAGCATCCCAGGTATTGGGTTTGTGTAGGGTGGGTGGGCTTGATTTACTATCAGGTATACATGTAGAGGCGGGTATCTCTTGTTAAGGATATCCCATCAATGGACAGACACAGCCTGCATGTCAGTGTGGGGTTTCTCATTTCCCATCGTCTGAGTATTTGGCAGTATCAGTGGGCATTTGTGGCATTAGGTCTTGGAGGTGGTATAGATTCGGGTGCTCCGACTCTTTGCATTTATCGCCAGGCTCAGTGTCTATGTAGGGTGTCTATACTTTATGTACAGGTGCCTGAATGTTCGGCATCTATCTTTCAATGGCTATGTCAAAGTGCACCACTCATCCACTTGGATGGAACAACTGAGTTGATTCAGTCACAAGGATACCTAGGTGAGGTTAAGTTACTTTACATTTTTAAAAGGTTGGTTTATACGTTACCGGTGTTCAAACCAGGAGTTAGCTTCTTCCGGGGTATCGAAAAATCGTACTTTACCATCTGTTACAATGCGTAGCCTCGCAGGGTAGGCCATAGAGTAGGTTATTCCCGCTCCCGCTAGTCTCCGTTTTATATCCAAGAAGGTTGCCCGTCGTTTTTGTAAATCCAAGAAATAATCCGGGAATATTTTAATATTTATATTCTCAAATTGTAAATCCCCAGCGGTGCGTGCTAGTCGAAGTATACCGTCTCTGTCCTTAGCGTTGAGGAGCCTTGCGATGAGTGGTCTTGGTCTTGCGCCGGGGATGGGGGCTTTTGCAGGGACTCGGTGTGCACGTTCGATGGTGAATTGTGCAGATAGGCCGTCGATACCCAAGTGGGCCCTGATCCACGTCTCCAGAAACGTTGCAGGGTCCTGGGCCTCTACTCCCTCTGGGAAGCCCAGGAAGCGAAAGTTCTGCCATCGAGATCTATTCTCTAGGCCATCCAGCTTATTTTGGGTGGTACGGAGATCTTTTTACAGGTCCATCACTGTCTGTGAGAGAGGGGATACAGAGTCTTCCAGCGTGGAAATGCGTGTTTCTGTCTCTCCCACTCTCTGACTGACTTTCTGTACATCCTGGCGAAGTATGGACATGTCTGCTTTTACCTCTTCCAACATCGAGGTGAGTGTCCGCTTGGTGTCCTGAATGGCTCCCATTGTCCAGGGTCAGCCGTGGTGCTTCCGCGATGGGTGGATGTTCCCCTACACTTTTCTGGGGTTTATGCTGGCCTTGTGTTTCAGCTGCCGCCATGTTTGAGGAAGGCCACGTGGTGTCAGAAGTCGGCGGGTCCGTGTTCCGCGTATATTTTTGGAGCGTCGCCCGAGCCAGCCCCGCTGATTTTTGTCCTTTACCTTGTGTCATGAGGTGTTGGCAGGTGTTTCTGGGGGTATTTAGTGCCGGTAAGTGCCCACCTTCTGGCTTAAATTGGAGTCGGGTCCGGAGCGGGTCTGAGATGCGTCCTACTCCATGCTCTGTCAGGCTCCGCCCCCAGTGGGTATATATTTAGTTTTCAGATCATCTCATAATTAGAGGACACTTATAATTAAGTAACAGGGCTGTGATAATTACAACCGGATTGTATATATATATATATACTGCAGTGATTCTGACAGCCTTGCTGCATGATTTCAATGTACAACCCCTAACTGCCCTTTGTTGTTTGAGAGTGCTTGTCAGAGAATGGTGGAACTAGTAGTGCAACTACATATGTATTAGAATTGCTCATAATTTTGCAGGCTATTTGACTAAAGTAAAGCAAATTCAGGTTCTGCGAACAAAACTATATTTTTTATCTTTTATCTGTTGTATCAAAATGTATGGCTGTTTATGGACTGCTACACTTGCCTATGGCAATAAACCTAGGAGCTAAAGATTATTTATTGTTGCAGTCCAACTAATCAACAAGCCACTTACTTGCAAATCTCTAACCTAAATACAAAGACAAGACCTGCTAGTTTGACTGCTGATTACAAACTGAGCTTCTCTGAGGATTTCATGAAGTTTTATAGTGTCTCATTAACACACCCCCAAAATCTGATTGGTCCAGAACAAATCTTAAATCTGATTGGCTTTTGTATTATTGACCAATCATATGTTGGGGGTGTGCCAAGGAGACAGTATAAAACAGCCAGAGGCCTTCAGCAAGTCCTAGTTCTGATTTAATAGCAGAGCTGCTAGTTTGCGCTGCAAGCATAGCAACTGTAAGATGTTTGGTGCCTCTTGGTTGCTTTATGTTTTGCTACTTAATTTATCATTGTTTGGCGCTTAGTGTATAAAAAAAGTTTCATATAGTTAGCTCAAAATTTAGTTGCCATGTATGAAGCCTGAATTTTTCTCAGCCTGATCAAATTCGCTGGCTTTGAACAAAATTGTTGTTGGTGTAGTTGAATTATATCTACCACCATTTCCTCTAAAGACACTCTCTAATAACAGAGGGCAGTCAGGGAATGGTTGGAGTTGTATATTGGAAACATGTAGAGAACTACTGGTTAATCAGGTAAAACCATGTAGCCAGGCTGAGTCAGAATGATCACAGTATAAAATACAATCAATTTACAATAATGCAGCCCTGCTAATTACATGAATCTGTCTGTCAGGCTCTGTATAATACAAGATTTGTCACCATATAACTTTCATTTATGGCTTTTACATGTGTGTGGGGAGAGATGGGATAAAAAGTTTTTTATTTGATTACAGAGTTTCTGAGAGTTTTACTCAGTATTTCCAGGGAATAACTGAAAGATTTATTGACTTTATTAATAATTATCATGTGGGACTAGAAGAGACTTCTTAGAACTTTCTACCATGATTTGCCGGTACACGCTTACTCTTGCTTACTGATTACTCTTAAGGTTCACACACACGTGCGATCGCGGGTCGGCGATAATCGTGATGTGTATGGGCACTTTATCGGGCAAAACTGCAGCTCGTTCTAAGATCCACCCTGACGATAAAGTGCTCATACATGCCACGATTATCATCTGAAATGTCCGTTCATACACATAGTGCGTCACGGGTCGTCAGCCGCAATCGCATGTGTGTATGAACCTTTACACATAGTTGCAGCATCTGTACTGTTTATAGTTAGAGGGATATGGTAATTTACTTCATAGGGAGGACTGTGGAAATGGTAATTCACAGCAGTAGGAGGGCGTGACTATATATGCCATTCACTTTGACAGTTCCTCCCTCTGAATCTTTAAAACTTATAAATCTAATATCTACAAAACAGGTGGACAGATTGGAAAGAGGAACACATGTTGGGGGATGAGATAAATTATAGTTTAATAGTATGAGGTTTTTAAAAGTTTGAATTTGGACACTATAGTTGCCCTTTAATATCCTGTAGCTAAGGGCATGTGTCGAGATGAAATACAGCATAATGTTATAGAGCAGGGGTGTTGAACTTGTGACCTTTGACATGTTTGAAAATTACAATTCCCAGCATTCTCTAACATGTTAAAGGTCACAAGTTCAACACCCCTGCTCTATATCATTAGGCTGTATTGCATCTTGACACATGCCTCAGCTACAGGACATTAAGAAGAAACTTACAGCAAAAAGAGAATGCTGGGAGTTGTAGTTTGAAACATCTGAAAGGTCCCAGGTTTACCGCCCCTGCTCTATTTCATTAGGCTCATTTCTGTAGATAAGCTAGGAGAGAGAAATATGTGTTTATTAGTAAGATTATTATACTCTGTGAGGAACTTTTAGCTCCTTCGACCCCAACTCAGCTTAACCTATAAAGCTAATCAGTGTCCTGTGCTCCCAAGTCCTAACCCTATAGCAACTGTAATTGTGAAACTTGCTGTGGTATACACTAACTGAACCTAGCATGGTAATCTGGATCCTCTAAAGGGTCTTAGGTTGTCTAATGGTGCTTTTAGTTTGAATTTCCACTGAATAATTTCCAATGTGCACCAACAGACACACTTTTGCTAGTATATATATATATATATATATATATATATATATATATATTTATATATAAAACAATATAGTGAACACTTGCACTCAGTCCATATGTCTTTGAATCAATGGGTGCTTCCAAGGATGCAGATGCCTGAATCTGCTGTTGAATATAATCACAAATTTCTGTCCCTATTTTGTGGATTAAAAATATTTCTGTCCCTTTTTACTGGTAAGGCCTGGTCTAGATTATGAAGTACAGCTTTGGGATCCTATATACAAAAGTAAAATCATGGGTCTGGAGAGAAGGAAAAATGAATTAAAGGGTCACTCACTCAAACAACTTTACATTTTCTGAAACTACAATTTGAAAGAAGTAAAATGGTGATACTCACATATTTATTTGTGCTTGTTTTGTCATAAAATTATTAATGTTTAGTGAGTACTCCTAATTGGCCCCCCACCTCCCTTACTCACTGCCTTCTTGTAGTGTCTGCGACACTTACAGCATAGGTTCTGCACAGCCTCACCATGGAGACTGCTCTGCTTACACATCTCCTCTTCCCTCCCCCCTGCCTTATATTTATTTGCCATGTTTAGTGATTACAATTTACCCTAATTGCCTGTCTAAGTCTTATTGCCATTGATTTTTTCACACTCTGTAAAGTGTAATTTTTTTGTGATAAACAATGCATGTTAATTAAGCAAAGCTTTTTTTTTTAATATCATTATTAGTGTCAATATGCACCTGCTCGTCACCATGTGACTTCCTCTAGCCAATACCCAAAGGTGGGTCCAGAAAGACCGCCACAGGGGTGTGCGTGTACACTGCACGAGCGGAGGTGGTGGAGTGCGCCACGGGGAGATTGTGTACAGAATAGGGGGATAACATGCCATGTTAAAAACGGCATGTCCAGCCTAAAAAAAAAGCAACCTTTACAAATATTAATCACCCTCCCAAACCACACTTTTGCATTATCTAAATGTTTCAAAGATGTCCCTGAAGTTCTTTACCTGACCCAGTCCATTGTAGCTCCTCCTCTGCTCTGTGGCTGACAGCCACTCTACTTCCTGGTTGTGGCTGTTAGTAAAGGTGTGACGTGACATCATGCCGAATCACCTGGCAGAGGCGAACAGGAAGTTGAGCAGCTGTCAGCGCAAAATCCCTCTGCTCCTATTTTTGCTCGAAACAAGCTTGAAACAGGAGCAGACAGGAGCAGGTGTAGGTGCCCAGGCAACGAGGGACCAGTGCAGGTAAATCCCTTCAGGGGAATCTTTGAAACATAGTTAATGCGAAAGTGGGATTTGGGGGGGTGATTAACATTTCTAAGGTAACTTTATTTTAGACTGAACTTGCCCTTTAAAGGGCATGTCCACCCCCCAAACTATAATTTAACCCACCACTGGCCCCACTACGTATTGTGTAAAAGTCCTTACTTCACATCCCAGCCCCAAATGGTTCTCCTGTAGTCCCCCCCCCAAAGTCCCAAAAACTGGCCAGCAAGAGTACTACAGAGTCCATATAGGACTCTGCCTCCTGTCTCCCCTCCGGGAGAAGTTTGGCATGCACACGGCAGCCATTCTCCTCCTCCCTCCCCCTAGCTCCAAACCCTTCTGAGATAATGTACTACTCCCTCCCCCAGCCCCAACCGCATTACTATTATTCACAGAAAGTGCCCCGATCTTTACTTACCATGCCTCTCTCCTTCGCCGGTCTGAACTCCCGGCAGCCGCGTCCGTGATTGGCTGCCTCTCATTTCTGTGCAAGCAGAGGGCCGGGGCAGTGCGGTGAAGGAGAGAGGCATGGTAAGTAAAGATTGGGGCACTTTCTGTGAATAATAGTTATGCGGTTGGGGCTGGGGGAGGGAGCAGTACATTATCTTAAAAGTTTATCAGAAGGGTGGACATGCCCTTTAAATGAGGAGGGAAAAATACCATTGGGTAGGGACAGATTAAAAAAAGAGGTTAGGGCAATAAAAATAATTGAAAATAAAATTTACGTAAAGGCTCAGTTGGCTTAGGAAGGATATTGGGAAGCTGTAGATACAAGTGATGGGGAGCATGGGTAAGGTCTGACTATCATTAATCTTTATATATATTTTTTGTCCATGATACACTTAATGGATTCAAATACAGCAAGGTACCTATAGGTGTCCAGCCCCTTTGTGGACACCTCACTGACACCAATACAGACTTAACAAAAATAAAATGAAAGGCTGTCCAGTCTTAAAGGGTATGTCCACCTGAAAAATTAACATTGCCTAAAGTAAAAGAGCCCATTTAAATATGCATGATACCTTTTATGGATTTTGTCTGTGTGCCCTAGTTTGTCCGATGTATGTGCTGTAAGATCCGCTTGGCACATTGAATATTCATGTTGCTGCCTTCCCAATAGCAGACAGTCCGACGTGCGCGCCATCCCGCACATGCGCAGATCCACCCATGCTGCGTCGGACTTGTCGACCCTGCCCGCCCGGCTGAGGGATTAAAACGGAACATCCCGTTCCGGAATGGATTTTTAGGTCTCGGGCACACACACACACACACACACACACACACACACACACACACACACACACACACACACACACACACCCGATTGGATATTTAGATCTTGTGTCTATCTACACACACTCTCCCTGCTCTATATGTAGAGTTGCTTAGTTGGTTACAGAGGGATGCTTGGCATTTACATTTTTAGAAGAATTTAAATATGTTACTCATGGCTATAAATCTACACAAACTACCCCACACTACTACACCAGGGACACCTTCCCATGGACTTACATGGGGTTGGCCATCCAGCTTCCTCTACACAGTACAATAGCTTATCCATTTCAAGTCACCTCAGCAGGACCTGGCAGTTACACGACCTAGAAAAAAAAATTCCAGCCAATACTACCTATCCTTGACAGGCATACCAAACAAGTGTACAATGCATTTCACTGATGACTTATTAAGAAAGGTGAGGGTATGATAAATAATGAGAAGCAGCCAATCACGGACGCGGCTGCCCCAATGCGGTTGGGGCTGGGGGAGGAAGCCCTACAACATATAAAAAGGGTTTTGTGCTAGGGGGAGGGAGACCAAAAGGGAGGGAGAGGGAGGGAGGGTAGGGCTGCAGTGTGCATGGCAAATGGGAGACAGGAGGCAGAGTCCTATATGGACTCTGCTAGGCTCCTGGTGGCCAGTTTTTTGGACTTTGGGGGAACATTGCAGGAGAACCATATGGAGCTGGGATGTAAGGTAAGGATTTTTATGCACTACAGAGTGGGGCCAGTTGTGGGAAATTATAGTTTTGGGGGTGGGCATGCCCTTTAATAAAAAAATGTTTAAATGGTCTAGGCTAGCTAGAATTTTTTCCTGTCTGCAAAAACAGATGACGGTAGGGTCATTTTCACACAGGCCGTAGCTTAACTTGTTTAATTTGCCCTGCAATAAAGATTAGTAACCATCAAATGAAGAATTTAATTATTTACTTTTGCAGAATGTAAAAGGAAATATCGCTTTTCTGCTTTTCCTTATATTTTGCTTAACAATCTAAACCAGAAAGTGTATTCAGTATTACAGAATCTCTACCCACATTGACTTTACAGGTCATAATTTTTATCAAAATAAAAAGAATGATAGGCACATGCATAGGAACAACTTCACAGTCTTTTGTCCTGCTAAACTAATACAGTAGATGGATTCCGGTAAATTCCTTATTAGTCTTATTCTTTGTCAGGATTTGGATATGTTAATTATATAGAGACAGTTATTACAGGCCTTTGACCCCTTAAATGCAGTTTCACACTTTCAGCGATTGGTTCCCAAGGTTTAAAAACTGATACGGTGAATAGTGGTAATTTACTGAATGACCTGCCACATGTAATGTTAATCACCACCAAAAACAGAGGGAAGGAGGGTGAAGGAGGGTGAAGGAAGTCTTGACACTGAAAGTGACACTCCCTTTAAGGATTAGCTACACATGCCTATTATTATTATCTCTTTTTGATTAATACAATGTATTATATATTGAATAAAGAAAAGGGGTAAATGCATTAAAAAGAGTAAGGATTCCCAGATTACAATTAAATCACAAGCCTTGAATAAAAATTATTAGTTGCAATTAAAGTTTTTCTATATGAACAATATGTCATTTTTATTTTACTTTTGACACTCACTTGCAAATTCACATCTTTATGCCAAACTAATTGTACAAATAAGTAGCAAATTTTTTTTTCTTTTTTAAAAAGGAAACTTTAACGTGTGAATGGATTGATGTGGCCTAGTCCTCAGAAAGGATTGAACGCACTAAGGGGCATATTTATAAAGGTTCGTTAACTTTTCGCGGCCGTTTTCGCGGACATTAACGCATAAATCACGTTTACCGCGAGTCATTGCTTGAATGTGAGATTAGAACACTGCACTGATTGGGCTACCGAAATAGTTTTGATGTTGATTGGCTAGTTTGGGTTCATAGATGCAGTAACTGGTCCAAACCTTGAATAGAATATTTGCAGTTCTTAAAGGGTATGTCCACCTGAAAAATTAACATTGCCTAAAGTAAAAGAGCCCATTTAAATATGCATGATACCTTTTATGGATTTTGTCTGTGTGCCCTAGTTTGTCCGATGTATGTGCTGTAAGATCCGCTTGGCACATTGAATATTCATGTTGCTGCCTTCCCAATAGCAGGTAGTCCGACGTGCTTGCCATCTCGCACATGCGCAGATCCACCTATGCTGCGTCGGACTCGTCGACCCTGCCCGGCTGAGGGATTAAAACGGAACATCCCGTTTCGGAATGAATTTGTAGGTCTCGGGGACGGATGGACGGACGGACGGACGGACGGACACACACACACACACACACACACACACACACACACACACACACACACACCTCTCTCTATCTATCTCTCTATCTATCTCTCTATCTATCTCTATCTATCTCTCTATCTATCTCTCTCTATCTCTCTCTATCTCTCTATCTCTCTATCTCTCTCTATCTCTCTCTATCTCTCTATCTCTCTATCTCTGAAAGCTAACATCTGATTGGTTGGGGCAAAATTAGCACCATTTTATTAGAACTTTTATTGAATAACCCTGTATGTTTCGCCCGCGAGGCACTGACTCTGTAACACTTGACAAAGGCCTCAACACTTAAGTGATAATAATGTGTGTATAAAGTTCTTTTTAAAACAGTTAAAATGAAAAGTAATTCCTACCTCCCAATATTGTTTCTGTGAGGAGCACCAGCCCAAAGAAAACTGATTCTGACAGTCTTCCTCCTGGGTTCATCACTATCTTTAATAAAGTATCCAGGGCTAACCTGGCAAATGAAAACTGTATGCTCTGTAGCTCCTTAACGAAATAATATTGTGAGGTAGGAATAATCAATCCTACCTCCCTGCCCCAGGTGCTTTCCATTTATCAATGTTATCAATGTATTTTAAGCACCAAATGAACCCAATCATTGACCCAATCTAGCATGTTCTCATACAGTACACTCCAATAGAAGGGGGGGTTAGCATAGACATAGAGTTTGGGGAACAAATTATGCACAATGCTCACTGATTAAAGCTTTGAAAATTGTCATTATGATTTAGTTGCTCTTTAATATATGTAGAGTTGCTTAGTTGGTTACAGAGGGATGCTTGGCATTTATATTTTAGAAGAATTTAAATATGTTATATGGCTATAAATCTCAACCAACTACCCCACACTCACTACAACCCAGGGGCACCTCCTCCATGGTTTACAGCGGGGTGGCCATCCAGCTTCCTCTACACAGTACAATAGCTTATCCATTTCAAGTCACCTCACAGGACCTGCAGTTACACGACCTAAAAAAAAAAATTCCAGCCAATACTACCTATCCTTGCAGGCATACAAACAAGTGTCAACATATTTCAACGGATGACTTATTAAGAACAGGTGAGGGTTAATGATAAATAATGAGAAGCAGCCATCACGGAACGCGGCTGCCCCAATGGGCGGTTGGGGCTGGGAGGAGGAAGCCCTACCAACAATAGAAATGAGGGTTTTGGTGCTAGGGCGGAGGGAGACCAAAAGGAGAGGGGAGAGGGAGGGGGTAGGAGCTGAGTGGACTGGCAAATGGAGAGACAGGAGGCACGAGTCCTATATGGACTCTGCTAGGCTCCTGGTGGCCATTTTTTTTGGGACTTGTGGGGGGAGGGGAACATTGCAGGAGAACCATCATGGAGCTGGGATGTAAGGTTTAGGATTTTTATGCACAAGAGTGGGGCGTTGTGGGATAATTATAGTGTTTTGGGGGTGGCACGCCCTTTAATAAAAAAAGGTTATAATGGTCTAGGCTAGTAGAAATTTTGTATCGTCTGCAAAAACAGATGACGGTATATGTCATGTTCACCGGCCGTAGATTAACTTGGTTTAATTGCCTGCAATAAAGATTAGGTAACCATCAAATAAGAATTTAAATTATTTTACTTTTGCAGAATGTTAAAAGGAATATCGGCTTTTCGTCTTTTCCTTATATTTTGTTAACAATTAAACCAGAAAGGGTTGTCAGTCTTATCAGGAATCTCTACCCACATTGACTTACAGGGTCATAATTTTTATCAAAATAAAGAATATAGGCACATGCATAGCCGAAACCACTCACTCACCTCCCCCCCCCTGCCCTGATCCATTACCTTCGCTATTTTCGCGGCCGCGATGTGCGGCGGTAATTTTTTAGAGCTATTATCGTTGCTTTATAAATATGCCCCTAAGAGTCACTACAAAAGATAACGAAGCAAAGAAGTCTCCTGGATTGTTAAAAAATCTCCAAAAGTTTTCATATTTGATTTTTAATAGCCATTTACCCTTTGACTTAAATCAACGGTTAAATACAGAAATCAAAATACTTTAGTGTTCAGACCTCACTGATCCTGTACCATAAATTAAGAGTCCTGAATAATTCAGGTAACACATAGAAGGTATGATAAAAACTCACAGAACTGTTTTTTTAAGACATTCTGCATAAACAATATCTGCTGAGGTTTTGTGTGCATGCCAATAAAAACAATAACATGTATATCAATTTCTACAAATATCCCAGTTGTTTTAGTTAGCTCTGGTATGAAATGAGTTTGCATAACTGAAATAAATGGACCAGATGTGATTATTAGACAAACTGATTTAGACCCTGCTTGATTTCACTGCAGTCTTTTAATAACATGAAGTCATGTTTGGCTCTAACAGAATAAAAATTTGGATTGCACAGTTTCTATTAATACATACAACTATTCAAATACTACTCTATTGTACTTGCTCTGGTTCTTAGAACTGTTCTTGTGGCTGCCATAGGAAGGTAAAGATTTAAAATATTGAAAAGGAAATTTGAGGCAAAAGACTTGAAAAAAACAACTGGCAAGGGAAAGAATTATCAAAGAGCCTAGAATGGCACAGATGGATAGGGTGTAACAGAAGCAAACTAGATTGGGAATGTTTAAGTATAAACTTGAAAGGCCGAATTTTGAAAGGTAATGTGTGTGTTTGTGCTGCAGATTTTAAAACTCAATAATGCCAATGATGAGGACATTGTTGTTTTATACTTAACCTTTTTAAAGCTCGAAGAACAACGATGCAACATCATCTGGATCATAAAAAACTTTGGATTTTGGTTTTGTTTTCTTGCCTGAAAGAGAAAGTCATTCAATATTCCTCATTCATGAATAACAGAACAGCTACAGCCATCTTTTTATAGCAGCCAACAGTCAGATTTTATATTACGTCTTGCTAATTAGATGCATTTACTTTGCCAGCCCATATTCAGGGTGACCTGAGCAGCAGATTACAAGGCTATTCAAACTTTATGAAATTTTTTTTTTGTCATTTAAAGGGACAGTTTCATGGAAATGATCAATATTTTGTGTAAATTGTTAGTTTGTGTCATGCCTTCTAGTAATGTGTACATAATCTCTCCCATTTTGAAAAATCCTAGTTGATTCATAACCCTTTGCTGTTTCCCTGCTGTTAATGTCCCACCCCTAAATTCGAATTTTAATATTCTGCTCCCCCATGTCCCCCCAGCCCCAACCGCATATTTTTTTTGTTCAGAAAGCCCCCAAACTCTTACTACCCTCCCCTCGATCCTCCGCCGCACTGCCGGCCCTCTGCTTGCGAGAATGCAAGCAGAGGGCGGGACCGGCAGTCCGCGTCTGTGATTGGCTGACGGCAGCCATCACGGACGTGCTGCCGGTCATTCAGTGCAGCGAGGAAAGCGGAGAGGTAAGTAAGAAGTTTGGGCTTTTTTAAAAAAAAAACATGCGGTTGGGGCTGGGGGACATGGGGGAGCAGATATTATGGGTTTAATGCTAGGGGGAGGATAGTAGAAGGGAGGAGAGGGGAGGGGAGGGGAGGGAGGGGGGAGAAGGGCTGCAGCACGCAGGGCAGGAATCTCCGGGAGGCCAGGTAGCAGGCTTGTCCTATATGGAACCTGCAGCCTCCTGGTGTCAGTTTTTTGGAATTTGGGGGGGGCCTACAGGGAACCAGATGGTTGGGATGTGAGGTAAGGATTAAACTACACTACTTGGTGGGGCGAGTAGTTGGGGGGATTATAGTTTTGGGGGTGGACATGCCCTTTAACATTAGTGAGCTGAAATTTCAGGTTCTAACGGTCCTTCTTCTTCCCAGGATGCACCACTTCCTTGGAATGTTCCTAACAGTTATTTCTACTGATTGGCTGTTGGATGGGTCAAGGATGCTCAGATCTCTACTGAGCAACTGAATCAACCTAGGTGATCAAGAGCAAAACCCTAAGGCTGAGGCCACACTGCAATGCACAGGAATCACATACAAAATCGCGAGCGTTATCGTTGTGTGCGCTTTTCTTGTGCGTTTGCGTTTTGCGCATGGGTTTTCGCCATTTTGCGTTATGGAAACGCTGCGTTAACGCACCAAAAATGGTGAATGCATGCGTTACCAAAACGCGAACGGACGCGCAATCGCATGCGCATCGGAGATCATGGGAATTTTCGCCTTCCCGCAATTTCAATTTTAGCAGAAAAACACGGGCGCAATCGCGAGCGCGAAACGCGTGCGCAAACGCGAGAAAAACATGTTAGTGTGGCCTAGCCCTAACAGTGTCTATTAGAGGTCCTGCAAACAGGAATTCAGTATTTCGGTTGCATTTCTTTTTACATAGACAAAATTTTGAATGGGCAGTTAAGCTCATTGGGATTGAAAATTACTGCACTTTTTTCTCAACTTCCCCTTTAAGCATTAAAACTTTTCTCATAATAAAATAGCAGGCATACAGATATCACAGCTGGATGAGTTTCTAAAAATAAAGAATATTGCAGGTTACTGGTATTGATACATAAAGTAGAGTTGATCCAGGGTTATTTCCGATTGCCACTTGGAGTCAGGAAGGAATTTTTTCCCCCCACCATACTGTTTCCCCCCCCCCTCTGGTCAACTATTAGGAGGGAAATGTGGGTATTGCTTTATTCAAGGGTGTATCAGAAGTGCCAGACTTACAAAAGCTGTATCGCAGCTCCAAGAGGAATCGTAGGCAGAGGAGGGGATAAAGGGCTGGTGCAAGCTTTAAGATTCGTTTTTTGCCATACCGACCTCCTAGAATCTAATGTCCAGTCACTTTCCAATAATATGGATGAAGTTATATTAAACATCAACTATTCTTACAGATATTGCAATATCCAAATATTGATAAAATCCTGGCTTACTGAGAAAATTTTATTTAACCAGTTTGGAACTTTTTCTTGAATAGCCAAATAGTTACTTTTAAACAATAAAATCTGGTCTATAGTCTGTTATATCTGTTATACAGTAAGACCCTGGTCTATAGTCTGTTATATCTGTTATACAGTAAGACCCTGGTCTATAGTCTGTTTTATCTGTTATACGGTAAGTCCCTGGTCTATAGTCTGTTATATCTGTTATACGGTAAGACCCTGGTTGCTAGTCTGTTATATCTGTTATACTTAAGACACTGGTCTATAGTCCAATATATGTGTTATACGTTAAGACCCTGGGCTATAGTCTGTTATATATGTTATACGGAAAGACCCTGGTCTATAGTCTGTTATACGGTAAGACCCTGGTTTATAGTCAGTTATATCTGTTATACGGTAAGACCCTGGTCTATAGTCTTGTTATATCTGTTATCGGTAAACCCCGGTCTATAGTCCGTTATATCTGTTATAACGGTGAGACCCTGGTCTACAGTCCGTTATATCTGTTATTTGGTGACCTGGTATACAGTCGTTATATCTGTTATACGGTGAGACCCTGGTCTACAGTCCGTTTATATCTGTATACGGTAAGACCCTGGTCTATAGTCCGTGACATCTGTTATACGGTAACCCTGGTCTATAGTCCGTTATATCTGTTATAATGGTAAGACACTGGTCTATAGGCTATTATATCTGTTATACGGTAAGACCCTGGTCTGTAGTCTGTTATATCTGTTTATGATAAGAGACCCTGGTCTAGACCGTTATATCTGTTATACAGTAAGACCCTGATCTATAGTCTTTATATCTGTTATACGGTAAGACCCTGGTCTAACCGTTATAATCTGTTACACGGTAAGACCCTGGTCTATAGTCGTTATATCTGTTATACAGTAGTCCCTGGTCTATGTCTGTTATTCTGTTATACGGTATGACCCTGGTTGCTAGTCTGTTTATATCTGTTTATACTTAAGACACTGGGCTATAGTCCAATATATGTGTTATACGTTAAGACCCTGGGCTATAGTCTGTTATATATGTTATACGTAAAGACCCTGGTCTTATCCTGTTAACTGTAAGACCCTGGTTTATAGTCCGTTTATCTGTTAAACGGTAAGACCTGGTCTATAGTCTGTTTATATCTGTTTATAACGGTAAACCCCTGGTCTATAGTCCGTTATATCTGTTTATACGGTGAGACCCTGGTCTACAGTCCGTTATATCTGTTATATGGTAAGACCCTGGTCTACCGTCTGTTATATCTGTTATACGGTGAGACCCTGGTCTACAGTCCGTTATATCTGTTTATAACGGTAAGACCCCTGGTCTATAGTCCGTGACATCTGTTATACGGTAAGACCTGGTCTATAGTCCGTTATATCTGTTATATGGTAAGACCCTGGTCTATAGGGCTATTATATCTGTTATACGGTAAGACCCTGGTCTGTAGTCGTTTTATCGTTATATGATAAGACCCTGGTCTAGACCGTATATATCTGTTATACAGTAGACCCTGATCTATAGTCTGTTTATCTGTTATACGGTAAGACCCTGGTCTAGACCGTTATATCTGTTACAACGGTAAGACCCTGGTCTATAGTCTGTTATATCTGTTATATGGTAAGACCCTGGTCTATAGTCTGTTATATCTGTTATACTGTAAGAACCTGGTTGCTAGTCTGTTATATCTGTTATAACTTAAGACCCTGGTCTATAGTCCGTTATACTTATACGGTAGACCGTCTATCTGGTATATACTGTTTTAGTAAGACCCTGGTCTATAGTCCGTTATATCTGTTTATACGGTAAGACCCTGGTCTATAGTCTGTTATAATCTGTTATACAGTAAGACCCTGGTTGCCAGTCCGTTATATCTGTTATACGGTAAGACCCTGGTCTATAGTCTGTTATATCTGTTATACGGTAAGACCCTGGTCTACGTTCCGTTATATCTATTATACACGGTAAGACCCTGGTCTACGTTCCGTTATATCTATTATACACGGTAAGACCCTGGTCTATAGTCCGTTATATCTGTTATACGGTAAGACCCTGGTCTATAGTCTGGTATATCGTTTAACGGTAAGACCCTGGTCTATAGTCCTTTATATCTGTTATACGTAAGACCCTGGTCATAGTCTTTATATCTGTTTACGTAAGACCCTGGTCTTAGTCCGTTATATCTGTTTAAACGGTAAGACCCCTGGTCTATAGTCTGTTATATCTGTTATACGGTAAGACCCTGGTCTACATTCCGTTATATCTATTATACACGGTAAGACCCTGCTATAGCTGCAGGGAAGACAGGGAGAAATTTAGATACAAGTTATTGCTCTATTATTATGCAAAATTGTATGGAAGAGCTAGTAACCAAAATAATGCAACATTATTGCTTCTTATATACAAATGTAATCAGGTATTAAATTCAAGTTACCATAAATATATATTATTTGAGCAATGTGGTGATATACAAACATTTATTACTTGTTATTAAATCAACCACAATAAATAAGTTGTAATACTCAGATAAAAATATCTGAGTATTAAAATATTTAGATAGAAAAAATATATATAGTGTACTAGTTGCCATGTCCATACAGAGGAAAGTTAAATCAATAATGCAATATCCCATCTACTTAAGCTCTTTGGGGGATCTGGTATCCTGTTCCAAGATCAGAAAGCTTCCCTTTTATTAAGGTGAACCAAAGGGTCACCTCCCTCTAATGCTTCTTTTTACATGTTCAACCCCTTGGAATTGACAAAATGAGGGATCCCCCCAGTACACTCTTAAAATATCGTCCAACAGGGGTCTGATGCCACTCTTTTTGAATGCTGTTTAAATGTTCTCGAATCCACTCTTTTAAAGGGCATATTGTGCCACCACATATTGTGTGTTTGCACTACTCCGCAGGTGCAACAATTTATGAAATTACGTATTTCTATGTTTTTCCCCATAGCCTAGATTTGAACAAGGACCTGTTTTAACAACTTTTACACGATTTGCACCATGTGGTGACCACATTTAAAGGTACCAGTGTAGACAACCAAGTTTTCTGCCTGTTCTTTTTCCTCTTGGCCAACATAAACTGGGGGCTGTCAAATCCCCTATTGTTTTTCACCTCCTTGCTAACCATTCCATGCCTCCACGCAACATTTCCTCTTTTTCCTGTCTCTATGGCGGATATGTAGATTCCGGATGTAATATGCTTTAATTTCCTCAAACTCCACGCTATATTGGGTCACAAAAAAGAGGGAATTATTAATTTCTTTTTTTTTTTTTTCTATTAGTTTTCTTAGGTTCTTTTATACTGATAGATATCTGGTCTACTCTTTCCTTTTACTGTTCTGTATGCTCCATCTATCATTTCTTTTTTTGTATCCCCTTTTCAAAATCTCAGATTGGGGGTTAAAAAAACACCACACTTTTTTGATGATTGGTCAAAATTTGTTTTTTTTTTATACTTTAGTTTACCTTTTAAGTATGGCTGCCACAGTTAATCAGGGGTAGGTCAGTAGGTGTGTGTACCTGTGTCAGTTTGGGGGTTAAAAAAACAAGTTTTTTAATGCTTAGTCAAAATTTTTTTTTGAGATGGCAATCGGAATTGAAAGTAGGTCATAGGTGGGTGTACTTAGTATCTGGTGGGGGGTTTGGGGGTATCAGTGTTTGTGTTTATGACCACAAAACAAACTGTTTTGCATGCGGCTCCAGCTCCAGAATTTTCCAGGGGCACAACATGGGCACAAAGGCTAACAAAGGGACACATTAAAAAACAACCAATAATCTATTGTCAGTATAATGTAAGGTGTACAAAACAGCTATTACACACCTTACAGTGAGAGAGAGAGAGAGATAGCAGTATACTGCTATAGCTGTAATAGATAGCTAGATGCTAAAGATAGCTAGATAATAGAAACTATCGTATATAGATAGATGACGACAGATAATGATAGATAAAGATCGCAGATAGTAGATGATAGATAGACAAGACAGATAAATAGATGATAGATAGTAGATAGAGATAGATAGATAGACTCGATGACTATAGATAGATAAGATAATGATACGATAGTAATAGATGAGATAGTGAAGGATCATATTGAGATGATTAGTAGCAGATAGAGATAGCTAGAGAGAGATTTAGATACATATGGATATAGATAGATAGATATAGTAAGATAGCAAGATCGACGCTAGATGATAGATAGATAGATAGGATGATAGATAGACAGACAGATAAATAGATATGATAGATAGATAGATCTATAGAAGGATAGATATGAGATAGATCGATGCCGAGAGAGAACGAGAGAGAGATATGAAAATATGGGTGATGATGTATATAGATAGATGATAGATAGATATTGATAGAGAGATAGATGTAGATAGATAGATGATTGGAA
Organism: Hymenochirus boettgeri; assembly: GCA_019447015.1. Classification (NCBI taxonomy): domain Eukaryota; kingdom Metazoa; phylum Chordata; class Amphibia; order Anura; family Pipidae; genus Hymenochirus; species Hymenochirus boettgeri. The sequence continues at coordinate 204,759,719 of CM033469.1, read as the reverse complement.
TGGTAGAATTACTAATGGAGATGGAGATAGATAGATAGATAGATAGATAGATAGATAGATAGATAGATAGATAGATAGATAGCAAGAATAGATCGCTAGTTAGAAAGATAGATAGATAGATAGATAGACAGACACATAAATAGCTAGATAGGAGATAGATAGTAGATAGATAGATAGTAGATAGTAGATAGATAGATAGATAGATAGTAGATCGATAGATAGATAGATAGAATAGATATATAGATAGAGGATAGTATGGAGATAGATTTAGCCAGAGAGGAACGAGAGAGAGATATAGTATAAATATGGGATGATAGATGATGATAGATAGAGTAGATAGATACAGATAGATGCTAGATAGATAGATAGATAGATAGATAGATAGATAGATAGATAGACAGACAGATAGATAGATAGATAGATAGATAGATAGATAGATAGATAGATAGAAGGATAGATATGGAGATAGATAGATAGCCAGAGAGAGAACGAGAGAGAGATATAGATAAATATGGAGATGATAGATAGATAATATAGATAATAATAGAAGATGGGAGGTAGAAATAAATAATTATGGAGATGGTAGATTAGACGATAAGATAGTAGATAGATAGATAGATAGATAGAATAGATAGATAGGAGATGATAGATAGATAGATGATAGATAGATAGATAGATAGATAGATAGATGATAGTATATGAGATAGACAGAGACAGACAGACAGACAGACAGATAGATAGTAGAGATAGATAGATATGAGATAGATATAGATATAATATGGAGTAGATATATAGGATCATAGATAGATATATATATAGATAGATATGGTAGTAAATAACAGATAGATATGGAGATAGATAGGTAGATAGGGAGGGAGATGATAGATAGATAGATAGATAGATAGATAGATAGATGATAATAGATAGAAAACTCCAAGCAGCAGCAACAACAGCCCACCACGCACTGGGCCTAAGGTAAGATAAGGATAAGGAATTTAAAAAAAACAGCCAGTGGACCCACCAACAACCTACCCCAGTGACAATATATACAATAAAAGACTCATGCTATCCCACTGGGATGGTGCTAGTAGGAAATAAATAATCCAAAAAAACATAATAGGACAAAGACGTCCGTATACAGACTCCTAATTAGCGCTCCCGCACTTTAACCCACCTAGTGACCCCACGCTTCTTCTTAATAACCTGTCCCGGTATAATCATGTTTGCCCACAGTACTGCATAAGTTAAGTTTGCCCACTGGTATAATCAAGTTGTGCCCACAGTAAATGGTATATTCAGTTTGCCCACAGTGACTGGGATAATTAAGTTTGCCCACAGTAACTGGTATAGTCCATTTTGCCCACAGTAACTGGTATAATCAAGTTTGCCCACAGTGACTGGTATAAAAAAAAAAAAAAATTTTGTATTTCTGGGGTGGACTTGCCCTTATCTAGAACCCCCCCCCCCCCACACACACACCCCCACTCACACACACATTGCTCTGCTCTCAATATGCTTGTGAAGGTTCTCATTCATCCAGTCATGGTATATATCTGTTGTATTCAATTTGATCAACTTTGACTCCCACCACCCTTTAATCACAAGCTGGGTATCATCAGAACCCTGCACACACAGACTGAGACATCCCCACTAGCACAGAGGCGAAAGTTAAAGAAATGAAACATCTCATCAGAGGAGCCCTTAAAACTTGTGGATATACAGACTGGGCCTTTGTAAAAGAAGTAGAAGGAAAGAAAGAAACACGAATACCACAGTGAAGGGGAAAAGCAAGAACGGAGGAAGAACTGGTCATCCCATATGTAGCAGGGGTCTCCGAGAAATTAAGAAGAATTTCAAAAAACCCCTTATCCCTGTCTGATTTAACTGAACAACACACTGAGGCAGCAATTGTACATCCAAAAGACCCAATACGAAACACAAGAAAATCAACATCATATACGCATTGCAGTGTAGTAAAGAATGCTCTGATTTGTATGTGGGGGAGACCAAACACAACTGCATCAACATATGGCCCAGCACAGAAGAGCCAAATCCTCGGTCCGGACTCAGCCGTGTACCCGCATCTTAAGGATAAAGGACATACCTTTGAACATTGTAATGTTAACATATTGGCAAAGGAAAGTGACTGGTTCAAGAGAGGTGTGTCAAGGAGGCCATTTATGTGAAAATAAAGAAACGAAGGCTAAATAGAGGTGGGGGGGTTCACACCAAACGGTCTGCCATGTACATGCTTGTTTTGACACCTTACTCTGGGTTCCTATAACACCTCTTACCCACTATCCAATCACCGCCTTAACACCTGGCTGTCATATGCTAATTGGGATTTTCCAGGTACATAATTGCCACAGATTCTTGTACAAGTCATTCTGAATTGAGAAAGCCAGTCGGATGACTAGTGAAACGTCTTCAAAACTAAACTTCAGTCCAGTTGATCTAATGAATACAACAGATATCTCTCTCAATACAGACTAGCAGCTAACTTTTATTTCAAGTTAACTCTGCACTGCCTTGGCTGACAGTCTGGTAAATGTGCATGGCATGGGGGGGGGCTAATATTCTCATTTACCATACTGTCAGCCGAGGCAGCACAGAGTTATCTTATAAGACAGAGAGCACAGTGTCTCCCACATGCAAGGGCCTCTCCTTCATTATTGCTCCGCTCTCCCTGTTCTTCAGCCCTGCTTTCCTACCACTGCAGAGAACTGGCAAAATTGGGATGGTTGTGACATCAACACATGGAAAGCCAGTTGCTTTGGAACTTGGAAGGGGGCACTTGGGGGCACTGCATCTGTCAACTGGGGCACGTGCCCCATTGTGCCCCGGTGAAGCGCTGCCACTGCGTTTTGAAATACCACATTTGAGGATGTTACCATTATAGTCTATGGGGAAAAAATCCCGAAATTCGCAGATAACGCCGTAACGTTTCCGCGGATCCTTAGCTAGATAATAGCACACTTCTCTATATGCCCCGCAGTCTGTATCATCTCGAGCTCTTCATGTCTCTAGCTCAAAAAACTGTGAGGAGATACAGTCCAAAAAAGCAGAAGAATAAACAGAAGAAGAAATAGAAAGAACAGTAATTGGCTCTTCAACCAAATGAATGAGCAAAACAGTGCCTGTGCATGTATACTTTTAGTTATTAAGTGCTAGGATAATAAATTAATACATAAATCAGTAGACAAATATCAGGAGTGTTAGTTCTGGACGTCAATAACATTAGCAATAAAGTTTACTCTGATAAGATTACTTAGGCTGTGTACACAACACCGATATTTTTGCTGACTGACCGATCCACTGCACTTGGTCCCTCAGCCTCGTGTGTACCAGCCTAAGTGTTAGACCTGGCACATGTAGGGAGATAGGAAATGCTTTTGATAAAGTGCTTGGGGAACAATGTGGGTGAGGAGGTGGAAACTGTTAGAAAAATAGGTGTTATTGGAACATAAGGTTAGTAAAAGCGAAATAGAGGGTGGATTTGGATAGATGGATCAGTATAAGATGAGATAAGTAGAGCAATTGGATAAGAGAAAAAGAATCAGAAGAAGAAAAAGTGTAACTGGAATCTTGCAAAATAGCAAGCTGTAAAGGATAGTAAATAGTTCTAATATCTTTAAGCCTTAAAGGGCATGTACACCCTTTTACCACTCACCATATATCTCTCACCTTCAAAGTTTTTTTTTCCCTGGCATTTTATACTTCTAATTTAAATAACATCCAGTGTTTCAGCCTGTATTTATGTGTTTGGTGTCTTAAAGAAGAGGTGCCAACTTGGTGTCTAAAACAAATGTGACATGGCTGAATTAGAATTATTGATGTTTAAATGTAACACTTTGCCACCAGAAGCAGCACTACTAATCATTTATTATAGGGCATGTTCACCCCCTAATAACCTTTAAGCATAACCTAATACTCTTCAAAACCCCTTTTTCCCAATGCTTAACTTCTCTCCCTGTGCTCCTGAGTGAAGGTATCTTACCTTGAATGTATCGGTCCTAGCTGCACTCTGATGCCTCCTTTTGTTTTGTGAACTCAAGACAGGCCGTAGAACAATGGTTTGTGCAGCCATCATAAGTCAATGCTGTGACATCACTGTCACAACATGTGTGATGGCTAGTACCGGAAGAGCTACAAGAGAACATCTCACTCCCTGGTAGAGAGGTATTTGGAAAATGGATTTGAGAGGATGCTGAGTGTATGCTTAGAAGTTTTGTAACTGTGGCCCTATAAACCAAATGATCTGGCAACCCAGTTGTCACAATACACAAAAAATCTACAAGCTAAAAGGGCTGGTTGGTATTTGATGCAGGTAGCATTGATTTATGTAGCCATACATCATGTATTAATGAACTGCAACATAGCCTTGTATATGTGATTTCATGTGTTCAGCGCTCAATCTGTCACAAGCTCCCCCAACATTGTCATTAATCTGCCCCAGTCTCCTAGATATTGCTTTTAATCTTCCCAAATCTTACTAAAAATTGCTTTAAATTTGCCACAGTCTCACACATATTGCATTCCATCTGCACATCCTTCAACTTAAGTTACTCTTATGAAACAACATAACACAGAGCTTCATGGGAGAAAAATAAAGTAAAACCTGATCTTAGCACAGCTCTGTGCAATGCATTTCTTAATAGTGTACCTATTTAAAGGTAAATGTTGGAGGGTATACATCTGATCTGACACAATCTCCCTAATCCCACCCCTTTTGTGTTTTCGTAAGATATTTGCTGGCACATAAATATGAGAAGTTCAGAGCGAAATTAATCCGACTCCACATTATTGAAATATCCCATCCAGTAAAGTGAAGTTCAGACCCTCACGGAGATTCAATAAAGTCTTAAAATGCTGCTAAGTTTGCTCAAACCAATCATATTTATTTAACATTTAAAAGCGAACTCTGATTGGTTGGGGCAAAATTAGCACCATTTTAACGACAAGAACGATAAGAATTTTATTGAATCTCCCTGACTGTCTCTCAAAATCCAGTGGGAGTAGGCTCGTTCCTATCTTACTAGAGCTTTTACAATTACAGGGATACATCACATCAGGCCCTGCCCCAAAGAGCTTACAATCTAAGCACATTTATTTAACACCAAAAACCAGTATGTCTTTAGGATTGTGGGCAGGGACGGATTTATACTTTTTTTTCTCCCCTATGCCAGCTAACTTGTACTCCTGTTCCCCCTCCCCCCCGTACGCGGTAATTCATTGGCTGAAGCGGACTTGTGAGAGGGAGAGGGACCTGGCGCCCATAGCAAATCAGCAATCGCTGCACATTTAACAGAGACTGGTAAGGCCTGTTTGTGCTAAATAATGTGCGTTGTGTAAATTTAATATGGGGATGCAATACAGCCTAACTTGGGGAAAAATTTTTTATTTGGCCGCCCTGGTGGCTGTGCCGCCCTAGGCGCGGCCTAGGGGCCTAGTGGGAAATCCATCCGATTGTGGGGGAACCAGAGTGTGAGGAGGAAACCCACGCAAGCACGGGGAGAACATAAAAACTCCTTGCAGATGTTTCCATGGTGGAATCGAACCAGGACTTCAGCCCTTCAAAGCATCAGTGCTAACCACTGAGCAACCATGCTGCCCAATACAGCATATGGGAGGTTGGTCAGGTCTGTGTATGATTTAACACATCATACTGTGATAATTGCATGTGTATGGCCACCTTTACTTTTTAAACTATACTTTTCTAGTATTTAAGTTAGCTAAATAATCTCAGAAACATTCTCTTTCCAAGCAGCAATCATCTCATGATGTGCTGTAATGTCACATGGTTGCAATGTCAATCTGAGCTCAGTGACTGGTCCCAGGTAGAAATAACCTAATGAAGCTAGCGCCTGTGTGTTTCTGTGAATAAATTTTTTGGTTATTAAATAAGAATCATCATTTAAAACCAGAAAATAATTGCAGTAATGAAAACTTCTTTTATTCTCCCTTGCCTGTACTGTAAAGAAATTCCTACATTACAAATTAATGTTTTTCATACCATCATACTTTCCATGGCATTCACTTAATATTGCCAGCACTGTTTAGCTTCAACTATAAATTATTTTCATTCATAAAGCACTTAAGAATTTAAAATCGTTTAATTGGGAGTTAGATTTGTTTTTCTTTCCCAAATCAAACTCAACAAAGACCAGAACTTTCATAATCATTGAAGGCGTAAATGTTATAATGCACATTCACTGCAATTTACATTGCTACTGCTATAACATGTAATATTGTGTGTTTATATTTATATATGGCAGTTACTAACAAGAAAACTTAATAAACTAACATAAAAAAAAGTTCTGGTCTAAAGCTGTACACGTGTTAAATAGTTATGATAACAGGATAATATAATTTGAACAATAGGTAGGACTGCGGACGATCGTGCATCCACATAGGGAAATACTGTGATTTACCAACAGCCTGGCACCCGTTTGTCTGATCCAGATGAACGGGCATCTGAGCTTGGTAGTGGCTGCCCCCACCCACACCATGCGATATTTCCGGCTGACTGGACTACCAATACACGGCCGAAAATATTGTATGGTGTGTACTCAGCCTAAGTTGCTTGACTGAGATTTACAGGGATTCAATAAAAGTTCGTATCCTTAAAAATGGTTCTAATTTGCCCCAACCAATCAGATCCTATTTAACATTTCAAAGCGAACATCTGATTGGTTGGGGAAAAAATTAGCATAATTTTTAACCATTAGAACTTTTATTGAATCTCCCTGTAAGAATATAAAAAAATGGGGGAGGGAACAACAGCCATTAGCAGGCGTCCTAAGGCCATCCCTTTAGACTTGAGGAAAAGCCATAGTTTAACATTCTCAAAAAAATGTAGGGACACATTTTTTAAATTGTTTGTGCCGCCACAAGTTTTAGCCCCTGCCCAAAATCTGTTGTATTCAATTAGATCAACTGGACTTAAAGTTTAATCCTGTAGACGATTGGCTAGTCATCGACTGGCTTTCTCAATTCAGAATGACTTGTACAAGAATCTTTTGGCAATATAAGATAGATCTTAGCCACAATGCATCCACACTTTGCATTTAGAAGGTCCCTAACTCCTGGCTGTCATATGCCAATTTGGACAGGTCATTCTGTGTTGAGAAAGCAAGTAGGATACTAGCGAAACGTCTTCAAGAACAACTGAATACACAGATATACCATGACCTGGATAATGAGAAATTTCACAAGCAGCCCCTGCCCAACTTTCAGAAAGACAGAGCTAGATAGACAGACCCACTAGCTACATAGACAGACAAAGCTAGATAGACAAGGACAGCTAGAGGAAACAGACAGAGCTAGAGAGACAGAGAACTAGAAAGACAGATAGATCTATATAGTCATACAGAGCTAGAAAGTCAGACAGACTAGATAGACAACACTAGAGGAACGACAGACAGCTAGAAAGACAGACGAGAGAGTGAGAGGAACAGACAGACAGCGCTATATAGACAGATCTACATAGCTAACTAGACAGAAAAGCTAGATAGAACAAAGAGACAGCTAGAGGAACAGATTGAAGCCCCTCGTACCTGCCGCAGTGCTGTGAACCGGGGCATTGACGGGCCTGGGAGAGGAGAACCAGAGTCCCCTCACTCTCCAATGATCTTTGTCCGTCCACATCTGGAGCCGGCTGGCACTTCCGGGTCACGGGCGGATGACGCATTAGGTGCACAGCTGGGAAGAGGGAGATTTTGTGAGACCCCTGTAGCATGGGCTGTGCACTTCTTCCTTCCAGCCCAGTTACGGCTGCTCTGATTTCACATGGGCACAAGCATGGCAGCTCCAGTACCCCTAGAGGAACTAACCCAACAATTCAGGCTTGCAGCACAGCAACATGGTCCAGGTTGGATCAGGACCCAGCTGGATGACCTACTTAGTGGGGAAAGCAACTACCATGTGAGGTGTGTGTACTGAATGGGTTAGTAGCCACCAATGTGTCTTTCAGCAGAGCAAGCTAAGCAGCAGGAAAAAGGCAGCCTGTGCGCGGAAGGGCTCGGTTCCAACAAGAGGAGGATCCGTAAACATTCACGGCAGGCTGGAGCGAATGAATTTCCTTTGGATTACCATCCCAAGCAAGTATCCAGTTTCTTAGTTTCTCCTATTCCTAGTTCTTCCTTAGCATGTCCCAGGGCGGCCACTCCCCAACTCCTACCCCTACAGCGGACAAAGGCACCAAGGGTCCAGGTCCCTCAGGGTCAGGACACAGTGACGGTGGCGGGTAGGCAGCAGTGGCCGACATGTTAGAAATGGCAACCCCAAATCCGTTTACAATGGGGAAACCATGTACATCTCAACTGATCATGATCATTACCTCTAGACAGTCAGGCACCCCCAGAACTCAGGGAAACGAGGGCTTCCCACAGGAGCAGGAACAGAAGCAGGAATAGAAGCAGGAACAGATTCATAGACATAGGTCCAGGGATAGAAGGAGGTGTTCAGTCTACAAGTGGTAGAAACATGTCTCGCAGCCAGGAGAGGCAGACATGATACAGCTCACAGGAGCTTGAAAAACAACTTCAAACATCACTCGTCAGAAACATAATGACCCTCTAGGTGTTCAGTTGGCAAACACGATGGTCACAGTTGACCACTCCACCAGGAATGATAAAGTACCCTGTTCATTAGCTAGGAGCCATGGAACTGGTTTCTTTCCCCCTCTTTTGTTTCCTCTAGGGCTTCTTCCAGATCTCACCTCGGCATCACAGAATCCACAACTGGACGGGTCCCCTGCGAGTGCAAATCCACATCGACTTACCCTCCTTGATAAGACTAGCACCATCTGCTTCCGACCACCAGGACACCAGAACACAACATCAGAAGAATTCTAACGGCCCCTTCAGCTCCTGCTGCTGGGCCTAGGGTGGGAATTTACAATCATTTGTGGGATCATCAGGAGCCAATTCAACACTACTTCTGGGGTTTAAAACAACTTCTTCATCTAGGGAGGCAGGTACTAGTCTCCCATTGCCAGAAGTACACCAAATAGATGCATCCCATACAGGTGCAGCCCAGTATGGCTACAATGGCAAACACCGTGGCTTTTGGTGCGGGGCACCATGGCTCCAACAACCCTCCACCCTCCCCTAGAGCCTAATATAACACAGTTTGATCGCAGAGTCGGTGGTGTTATTGCCACTCCCGCTGATAATATGTTACAGTAGATAGTGGTCAATTAGCTAATGTGGTTGATAGGGAGGATGGTGGGGGCCCCTTTCAAACATTACCTCTTTCCAAATTGCGTGTCTCCCCTTTGGGGTTGTCCCAAAGAAAGAACCTTGTAAGTTTCGACTTATACACCATCTTTCTTACCTGCGGGGCTCCTCTGTCAATGACGATATTGATGAGGAATCTCGTGCAGAATCCTAGACATCTTTCGATGGGGCGACTTCCTTGGTCAGGAAAGCTGGGAAGGGAGCACTTATAGCAGGCAGACTAGAGGCAGCCTTCGCCTCCTGCCTATCTATGCTGATTGCCATCACCGTTAGTTTGTGCATTTGAAGGCATTTTACGTGGACCTTTGTCTTCCCATGGCTGCGCTATTCCGTGCACCTACTTCGAAGCATTTAGTACCTTCCTGGAGTGGTAGTACGACAAAGCACAGCTTCTTCTTCCATCGTCCATTATCTGGGACGACTTCCTCGGTGTCGGCCCAGTAATTCGGGACCTTTGCTTCCACTCTCATGGATACACTCACATGGTGCCACTTTGCGACCAGTTTTGGCGTGCCATTGTCTCCGCACAAATTTGAAGGCCCAACGACTTGCTTGACCTTTTTGGGCTTGGAGATTATTTGGTGGTAGGGGATACCGGATACCCAAGACCATATTGGATGATTTAAAAGCAATAATAACCACTATTTCCTGGCCGCAAGGCCACACTGCACTAGGTTCAGTCCTTGTAAGTTGAATTTTGTCTGTAGGATAATTTCCGTTTTAACAGGCGACTGCAGGGCTGACCTTGTGGTCGCGTGCTCTACATCATCATATTCGAATTAACAAGAGATCAAGGATGATTTACGGGTATGGAACACTTTTCTCCAGTCCTTTCAATGGTAAACGCCCTCATTCTGAATCCAGAACCGTCTACTATGAATTACAATTGTTCACCGACGCCACAGCCAGCATAGGCTTTGGAGCCTTCCTAGCAGGCCAATAGTGTGTGAGGAATGGCCATCTGCTTGGCGGGCCTCGGATTTGATCCACAATTTGGCCTTTCTGGAATTGTTTCCAATCCTTGTAGCCTTATTTCAAGAGCGGGAGTATTGTTCTGTTCTCAGATAATTTAAGTGTGGTGGCTGGGATTAATAACTGTTGCTTAGATGCCTGCAATTAAACATCCACTGCAGAGCGACCCATATAGAAGTAGTAGAAAAACGTTATTGCTGATGCCCTCTCCTGCTTTCGGTGGGAGCGATTCCCGCGCGGCCTCCACAGGCAGATGCAGTTGGACGGCCGTTCCTTGGCCAGTTCTAGCAGATTGGGACATCAGATTCTTTCACACCTGGTAAGATCTTCTGTCGCAGCATCCACTTGGAGTGCATACGCACAGGCCTGGAAAGATTGGTAGGGTTTTGAGCAAGGGCAGAGGTTTCCACGACAACGGGGAGTGGCTGGCGGGCTTGGTCTGGTACCTACTTGGTTGGAACAACCTGGCCTTTCTCGAGTTTTTCTAAAAAAATAACTGGCTATCCTTTTGGTTCAAGTTGTTGGGTCTTCCAACCTGACTAAGGATTTCTGGTACAACCAGCTTCAAAGGGTTAATAATCTATGTCAGTATAATGTAAGGTGTACAAAACAGCTATTACACACCTTACAGTGAGAGAGAGAGAGAGAGAGATAGCAGTGATAGCTAGCTAGATAGATAGCTAGATAGATAGCTAGATAGATAGATAACTAGATAGATAGATAGATAGATAGATAGATAGATAGATAGATAGATAGATTGCAAGATAGATCGCTAGATAGATAGATAGATAGATAGATAGATAGATAGATAGATAGATAGAAGGATAGATATGGAGATAGATAGATAGCCAGAGAGAGAACGAGAGAGAGATATAGATAAATATGGAGATGATAGATAGATAGATAGATAGATAGATAGATAGATAGAGAGATAGATAGATAGATATGGAGATGGTAGATAAATAAATAGATATGGAGATGGTAGATAGATAGATAGATAGATATGGAGATGATAGATAGATAGATAGATAGATAGATAGATAGATAGATATGGAGATAGACAGAGACAGACAGACAGACAGACAGAGACCGACAGACAGACAGATAGATAGATAGATATAGATAGATAGATAGATAGATAGATATGGAGATAGATATATAGATACATAGATAGATATGATATATAGATAGATATGGTATGTAAATAAACAGATAGATATGGAGATAGATAGGTAGATAGGGAGGGAGATGATAGATAGATAGATAGATAGATAGATGATAGATAGATAGATAGAAATCGCAAGCAGCAGCAACAAGAGCCCACCACAGGCACTGGGCCTAAGGTAAGATAAGGATAAGGAATTTAAAAAAACAGCCAGTGGACAGCACCAACAACCTACCCCAGTGACAATATATACAATAAAAGACTCATGCTATCCCACTGGGATGGTGCTAGTAGGAAATAAATAATCCAAAAAAACATAATAGGACAAAAGACGTCCGTATACAGACTCCTAAATTAGCGCTCCCGCACTTTAACCCACCCTAGTGACCCCACGCTCTTCTTAATAACACTGTCCCGGTATAATCATGTTTGCCCACAGTGACTGGCATAATTAAGTTTGCCCACTGGTATAATCAAGTTTGCCCACAGTAAATGGTATATTCAAGTTTGCCCACAGTGACTGGGATAATTAAGTTTGCCCACAGTAACTGGTATAGTCAATTTTGCCCACAGTAACTGGTATAATCAAGTTTGACCCCCCGTGATGGTATCAAAAAAAAAAAAAAATTGTAATTTCTGGGGTGGACTTGCCCTTTATCTATTAGACCCCCCCCCCCACACACACACACACACACTCACACACACATTGCTCTGCTCTCAATATGCTTGTGAAGGTTCTCATTCATCCAGGTCATGGTATATCTGTTGTATTCAATTTGATCAACTTTGACTCCCACCACCCTTTAGATCACAAGCTGGGTATCATCAGAACCCTGCAACACAGAGCTGAGAACATCCCCACTAGCACAGACGAAAGTTAAAGAAATGAAACATCTCAGAGAGCCCTTAAAACTTGTGGATATACAGACTGGGCCTTTGTAAAAGAAGTAGAAGGAAAGAAAAGACACGAATACCACTAAAAATGGGGAAAAGCAAGACAGGAGGAAGAACATGGTCATCCCATATGTAGCAGGGGTCTCCGAGAAATTAAGAAGAATTTTCAAAAAAACCCTTATCCCTGTCTGATTTAAACTGAACAACACACTGAGGCAGCAATTGGTACATCCAAAAGACCCAATAGCGAAACACAAGAAAATCAACATCATATACGCATTGCAGTGTAGTAAAGAATGCTCTGATTTGTATGTGGGGGAGACCAAACAGCAACTGCATCAACATATGGCCCAGCACAGAAGAGCCAAATCCTCGGGTCCGGACTCAGCCGTGTACCCGCATCTTAAGGATAAAGGACATACCTTTGAACATTGTAATGTTAACATATTGGCAAAGGAAAGTGACTGGTTCAAGAGAGGTGTCAAGGAGGCCATTTATGTGAAAATAAAGAAACGAAGGCTAAATAGAGGTGGGGGGGTTCGACACCAACTGTCTGCCATGTACAATGCTGTTTTGACACCTTACTCTGGGTGTTCCTATAACACCTCTTAGCCACTATCCAATCACGCCCTTAACACCTGGCTGTCATATGCTAATTGGGATTTTCCAGGGTACATAATTGCCACAGATTCTTGTACAAGTCATTCTGAATTGAGAAAGCCAGTCGGATGACTAGTGAAACGTCTTCAAGAACTAAACTTCAAGTCCAGTTGATCTAATTGAATACAACAGATATCTGCTCTCAATACAGACTAGCAGCTAACTTTTTATTTCAAGTTAACTCTGCACTGCCTTGGCTGACAGTCTGGTAAATGTGCATGGCATGGGGGGGGGGCTATATTCTCATTTACCATACTGTCAGCCGAGGCAGCACAGAGTTATCTTTAAAGACAGAGAGCAGCAGTGTCTCCCACATTCAAGGGCCTCTCCTTCATTATTGCTCCGCTCTCCCTGTTTCTTCAGCCCTGCTTTCCTACCAGCCGGCTGTGCAGAGAAACTGGCAAAATTGGGATGGTTGTGAGCATCAACACAATGGAAAGCCAGTATGCTTTGGAACTTGGAAGGGGGGCACTTGGGGGGGCACTGCATCTGTCAACTGGGGCACGTGCCCCATTGTGCCACAGTGAAGCGCTGCCACTGCTGTTTTGAAATATCCACATTTGAGGATTGTTATCATTATAGTCTATGGGGAAAAAAATCCCGAAATTCGCAGATAACGCCGTAACGTTTTTGCGGATTCCTTAGCTAGATAATAGCACACTCCTCCTATATGCCCCGCACGTCTGTATCATCTCTAGCTCTTCATGTCTCTAGCTCAAAAACTGTGGGAGGAGATACAGTCCAAAAAAGCAGAAGAATAAAACAGAAGAAGAAATAGAAAGGACAGTAATTTGGCTCTTCAAGCCAAATTAATGAGCAAAACAGTGCCTGTGCATGTATATTTTTAGTTATTAAGTGCTAGGATAAAATGAATACATAAATCAGTAGACAAATATCAGGAGTGTTAGGTTCTGGACGTCAATAACATTAGCAATAAAGTTTTCACTCTGATAAGATTACTTAGGCTGTGTACACAACAGCCGATATTTTTGCTGACTGACCGATTCACTGCACATTCGGTCCCTCGGCCTCAGTGTGTACCCAGCCTAAGTGTTAAGATACTGGCACATATAGGGAGATAGGAAATGCTTTTGATAAAAGTGCTTGGGGAACAATGATGGGTGAGGAGGTGGAAACTGTTAGAAAAATAGGTGTTATTGGAACATAAGGTTAGTAAAAGCGAAATAGATAGGGTGGATTTGGATAGATGGAATCAGTATAAGATAGAGAAAGTAAAGAGCAATTGGATAAGAGAAAAAGAATCAGAAGAAGGAAAAAGTGTAACTGGAATCTTGCAAAATAGCAAGCTGTAAAGGAATAGTAAATAGTTCTAATATCTTTAAGCCTTAAAGGGCATGTACACCCTTTTACCACTCACCATATATCTCTCACCTTCAAAGTATTTTTTTATTTCCCTGGCATTTTATACTTCTAATGTAAATAACATCCAGTGTTTCAGCCTGTATTTATGTGTTTGTGTCTTAAAGAAGAGGTGCCAACTTGGTTGTCTAAAACAAATGTGACATGGCTGAATTAGAATTATTGATGTTTAAATGTAAACACTTTGCCACCAAAGCAGCACTACTAATTACATTTATTATAGGGCATGTTCAACCCCCTAATAAACATTTAAGCATAACCTAATACTCTTCAAAACCCCTTTTTCCCAATGCTTAACTTTCTCCCCTGTGCTCCTGAGTGAAGGTATCTTACCTTGAAATGTATCGGTCCTCAGCTGCACTCTGATGCCTCCTTTATTGTTTTGTGAACTCAGACAGCCGTAGAACAGATGGTTTGTGCAGCCATCATAAGTCAATGCCTGTGACATCACTGTCACAAACATGTGTGATGGCTAGTACCCGGAAGAGCTACAAGAGAACATCTCACTCCCTGGTAGAGAGGTATTTGGAAAATAGGATTTTGAGGGATGCTGAGTGTATGCTTAGAAGTTTGTTAACTGTGGCCCTATAACCAAATGATCTGGCAACCCAGTTGTCACAAATACACAAAAAATCTACAAGCTAAAAGGCTGGTTGGTATTTGATGCAGGTAGCATTGATTTAAATGTAGCCATACATCATGTATTAAATGAACTGCAACATAGCCTTGTAATATGTAGATTTCATGTGTTCAGGCTCAATCTGTCACAAGCTCCACAACATTGTCATTAATCTGCCCCAGTCTCCTAGATATTGCTTTTAATCTTCCCAAATCTTACTAAAAATTGCTTTAAATTTGCCACAGTCTCACACATATTGCATTCCATCTGCACATCCTTCAACTTAAGTTACTCTTATAGAAACAACATAACACAGAGCTTCATGGGAGAAAAATAAAGTAAACCTGATCTTAGCACAGCTCTGTGCAATGCATTTCTTAATAGTGTACCTATTTAAAGGTAAATGTTGGAGGGTATACATCTGATCTGACACAATCTCCCTAATCCCACCCCTTTTGTGTTTTCGTAAAGATATTTGCTGGCACATAAATATGAGAAGTTCAGAGCAGATCAATCCGACTCCACATTATTGAAATATCCCAATCCAGTAAAGTGAAGTGCAGACCCTCACGGAGATTCAATAAAAGTCTTAAAAATGCTGCTAACTTTGCTCAAACCAATCAGATTTTATTTAACATTTAAAAGCGAACATCTGATTGGTTGGGGCAAAATTAGCACCATTTTAAACGACAAGAACGATAAGAAATTTTATTGAATCTCCCTGACTGTCTCTCAAAATCCAGTGGGAGTAGGCTCGTTCCTATCTTACCTAGAGCTTTTACAATTACAGGGATACATTCACATCAGGCCCTGCCCCAAAGAGCTTACAATCTAAGCACATTTATTTAACACCAAAAACCAGTATGTCTTTAGGATTGTGGGCAGGGACAGATTTATACTTTTTTCTCCCCTATGCCAGCTAACTTGTACTTCCTGTTCCCCCTCCCCTCCCGTACGCGGTAATTCATTGGCTGAAGCGGAGCTTTGTGAGAGGGAGAGGGACCTGGCGCCCATAGCAAATCAGCAATCGCTGCACATTTAACAGAGACTGGTAAGGCTCTGTTGTGTGCTAAATAATGTGCGTTGTGTAAATTTAATATGGGGATGCAATACTGCCTAACTTGGGGGAAAAAAATTAATTTTGCCGCCCCTGGTGGCTGTGCCGCCCTAGGCTGCGGCCTAGGTGGCCTAGTGGGAAATCCGTCCCTGATTGTGGGGGAAACCAGAGTGTGAGGAGGAAACCCACGCAAGCACGGGGAGAACATAAAAACTCCTTGCAGATGTGTCCATTGGTGGAATCGAACTCAGGACTTCAGCCCTTCAAAGCATCAGTGCTAACCACTGAGCAACCATGCTGCCCAATACAGCATATGGGAGGTTGGTCAGGTCTGTGTATGGATTTAACACATCATACTGTGATAATTGCATGTGTATGGCCACCTTTACTTTTTAAACTATACTTTTCTAGTATTTAAGTTAGCTAAATAATCTTCAGAAACATTCTCTTTCCAAGCAGCAATCATCTCATGATGTGCTGTAATGTCACATGGTTGCAATGTACATCTGAGCTCAGTGACTGGTCCCAGGTAGAAATAACCCTAATGATAGCGGCCCTGTGTGTTTCTGTGTATAAATTTTTTGGTTATTAAATAAGAATCATCATTTAAAACCAGAAAATAATTGCAGTAATGAAAACTTCTTTTATTCTCCTTGCCTGTACTGTAAAGTAAATTTCCTACATTACAAATTAATGTTTTTCATACCATTATACTTTCCATGGCATTCACTTAATATTGCCAGCACTGTTTAGCTTCAACTATAAATTATTTTCATTCATAAAGCACTTAAGAATTTAAAATCGTTTAATTGGGAGTTAGATTTGTTTTTCTTTCCCAAATCAAACTCAACAAAGACCTAGAACTTTCATAATCAACGAAGGCGTAAATGTTATAATGCAATTCACTGCAATTTACAGTGCTACTGCTATAACATGTAATATTGTGTGTTTATATTTATATATGGCAGTTACTAACAAGAAAACTTAATAAAACTAACATTAAAAAAAGTTCTGGTCTAAAGCTGTACACGTGTTAAATAGTTATGATAACAGGATAATATAATAATATGAACAAATAGGTAGGACGATCGTGCATCCACATAGGGAAATTACTGTGATTTACCAACAGGCCTGGCCACCCGTTTGTCTGATCCAGATGAACGGGCATCTGAGCTTGGTAGTGGCTGCCCCCACCCACACCATGCGATATTTCCGGCTGACTGACTGACCAATACACGGCCGAAAATATTGTATGGTGTGTACTCAGCCTAAGTTGCTTGACTGAGAATTTACAGGGATTCAATAAAAGTTCGTATCCTTAAAAATGGTGCTAATTTTGCCCCAACCAATCAGATCCTATTTAACATTTCAAAGCGAACATCTGATTGGTTGGGGAAAAATTAGCATAATTTTTAACCATTAGAACTTTTATTGAATCTCCCTGTAAGAATATTAACAAAAATGGGGGAGGGAACAACAGCCAATTAGCAGGGGTCCTAAAGGCCATCCCTTTAGACTTGAGGAAAAGCCATAGTTACTAACATTCTCAAAAAAAATGTAGGGACACATTTTTTAAATTGTTATGTGCCGCCACAAGTTTTAGCCCCTGCCCAAAATCTGTTGTATTCAATTAGATCAACTGGACTTAAAGTTTAATCCTTGTAGACGATTGGCTAGTCATCCGACTGGCTTTCTCAATTCAGAATGACTTGTACAAGAATCTGTTGGCAATATAAGATAGATCTTAGCCACAATGCATCCACACTTTGCATTTAGAAGGTCCCTAACTCCTGGCTGTCATATGCCAATTTGGACAAGTCATTCTGTGTTGAGAAAGCAAGTAGGATTACTAGCGAAACGTCTTCAAGAACTAACTGAATACAACAGATATACCATGACCTGGATAAATGAGAAATTTCACAAGCAGCCCCTGCCCAACTTTCAGAAAGACAGAGCTAGATAGACAGACCCACATAGCTACATAGACAGACAAAGCTAGATAGACAAAAGGACAGCTAGAGGAACAGACAGAGCTAGAGAGACAGAGAACTAGAAAGACAGATAGATCTATATAGTCATACAGAGCTAGAAAGTCAGACAGAGCTAGATAGACAAACAGCTAGAGGAACAGACAGACAGCTAGAAAGACAGACAGAGAGAGTGAGAGGAACAGACAGACAGAGCTATATAGACAGATCTACATAGCTACATAGACAGAAAGAGCTAGATAGACAAAGAGACAGCTAGAGGAACAGATTGAAGCCCCTCGTACCTGCCGCAGTGCTGTGAACCGGGGCATTGACGGGGCTGGGAGAGGAGAACCAGAGTCCCCTCACTCTCCAATGATCTTTGTCCGTCCACATCTGGGAGCCGGCTGGCACTTCCGGGTCACGGGCGGATGACGCATTAGGTGCACAGCTGGGAAGAGGGAGATTTTGTGAGACCCCTGTAGCATGGGCTGTGCACTTCTCTCCTTCCAGCCCAGTTAACGGCTGCTCTGATTTCACATGGGCAGCAAGCATGGCAGCTCCAGTACCCCTAGAGGAACTAACCCAACAATTCAGGCTTGCAGCACAGCAACATGGTCCAGGTTGGATCAGGACCCAGCTGGATGACCTACTTAGTGGGGAAAGCAACTTACCATGTGAGGTGTGGTGTACTGAATGGGTTAGTAGGCCACCAATGTGTCTTTCAGCAGAGCAAGCTAGAGCAGCCAGGAAAAAGGCAGCCTGTGCGCGGAAGGGCTCGGTTCCAACAAGAGGAGGATCCGGTAAACATTCACGGCAGGCTGGAGCGGATGAATTTCCTTTGGATTACCATCCCAAGCAAGTATCCAGTTCTTAGGTTTCTCCTATTCCTAGTTCTTCCTTAGCATGTCCCAGGGCGGCCACTCCCCAACTCCTACCCCTACAGCGGACAAAGGCAACAAGGGATCCAGGTCCCTCAGGGTCCAGGACACAAGTGACGGTGGCGGGTGGGCAGCAGTGGCCGACATGTTAGAAATGGCAACCCCAAATCCGTTTACAATGGGGAAAACATGTACATCTCAACTGATCATGATCATTACCTCTAGACAGTCAGGCACCCCCAGATACTCAGGGAAACAGAGGGCTTCCCACAGGAGCAGGAACAGAAGCAGGAATAGAAGCAGGGAACAGATTCATAGACATAGGTCCAGGGATAGAAGGAGGTGTTCAAGGTCTACAAGTGGTAGGAAACATGCTCGCAGCCAGGAGGAGGCAGACATGATACAGCTCACAGGAGCTTGAAAACACACTTCAACATCTACTCGTCAGAAACATAATGACCCTCATGTGTTCAGTTGAAGGCAAACATCGATGGTCACAGTTGACCAGCTCCACCAGGAATGATAAAGTCACCCACTGTTCATTAGCTAGGAGCCATGGAACTGGTTTCTTTCCCCCTCTTTTGTTTCCTCTAGGGCTTCTTCCAGATCTCACTCGGCATCACAGAATCCACAACTGGACGGGTCCCCTGCGAGTGCAAATCCACATCGACTTACCTCCGTGATAAGACTAGCACCATCTGCTTCCGACACACAGGACACCAGAACACAACATCAGAAGAATTCTACGGCCCCTTCAGCTCCTGCTGCTGGGCCTAGAGGTGGGAATTTACAATCATTTGTGGGATCATCAGGAGCCAATTCAACACTACTTCTGGGGTTAAAACAACTTCTTTCATCTAGGGAGGCAGGTACTAGTCTCCCATTGCCAGAAGTACACCAAATAGATGCATCCCATACAGGTGCAGCCCAAGTATGGGCTACAATGGCAAACACCGTGGGCAATTTTGGTGCTGGGGCACCATTGGCTCCAACAACCCTCCACCCTCCCCTAGAGCCTAATATAACACAGTTTGATCGCAGAGTCGGTGGTGTTATTGCCACTCCCGCTGATAATATGGTTACAGTAGATAGTGGTCAATTAGCTAATGTGGTTGATAGGGAGGATGGTGGGGGCCCCTTTCAAACATTACCTCTTTCCAAATTGCGTGTCTCCCCTTTGGGGGTTGTCCCAAAGAAAGAACCTTGTAAGTTTCGACTTATACACCATCTTTCTTACCTGCGGGGCTCCTCTGTCAATGACGATATTGATGAGGATCTCTGTGCAGAATCCTAGACATCTTTCGATGGGGCGACTTCCTTGGTCAGGAAAGCTGGGAAGGGAGCACTTATAGCAAAGGCAGACATAGAGGCAGCCTTTCGCCTCCTGCCTATCTATGCTGATTGCCATCACCTGTTAGGTTGTGCATTTGAAGGGGCATTTTACGTGGACCTTTGTCTTCCCATGGGCTGCGCTATCTCGTGCACCTACTTCGAAGCATTTAGTACCTTCCTGGAGTGGGTAGTACGACAAAGCACAGCTTCTTCTTCCATCGTCCATTATCTGGACGACTTCCTCTGTGTCGGCCCAGGTAATTCGGGACCTTTGCTTCCACCTCATGGATACACTCACATGGATGCCACATTTGCGACCAGTTTGGCGTGCCATTGTCTCCGCACAAATTTGAAGGCCCAACGACTTGCTTGACCTTTTTGGGCTTGGAGATTGATTTGGTGGTAGGGGAGTACCGGATACCCAAGACCATATTGGATGATTTAAAAGCAATAATAACCACTATTTTCCTGGCCCGCAAGGCCACACTGCACTAGGTTCAGTCCTTGGTAAGTTGAATTTTGTCTGTAGGATAATTTCCGTTTTAACAGGCGACTTGCATGGCTGACCTTTGGGTCGCTTGCTCTACATCATCATATTCGAATTACCAAGGAGATCAAGGATGATTTACGGGTATGGAACACTTTTCTCCAGTCTTTCAATGGTAAACGCCTCATTCTGAATCCAGAACCGTCTACTGATGAATTACAATTGTTCACCGACGCCACAGCCAGCATAGGCTTTGGAGCCTTCCTAGCAGGCCAATAGTGTGTGGAGGAATGGCCATCTGCTTGGCGGGCCTCGGATTTGATCCACAATTTGGCCTTTCTGGAATTGTTTCCAATCCTTGTAGCCTTATTTCAGAGCGGGAGTATTGTTCTGTTCTCAGATAATTTAAGTGTGGTGGCTGGGATTAATAACTGTTGCTTAGATGCCTGCAATTAAACATCCACTGCAGAGCGACCCATATAGAAGGTAGTAAAAACGTTATTGCTGATGCCCTCTCCTGCTTTCGGTGGGAGCGATTCCGCCGCGCGGCTCCACAGGCAGATGCAGTTGGACGGCCGTTCCTTGGCCAGGTTCTAGCAGATTGGGACATCAGATTCTTTCACCTGGTAAGATCTTCTGTCGCAGCATCCACTTGGAGTGCATACGCACAGGCCTGGAAAGATTGGTAGGGTTTTGAGCAGAGGGTCAGAGGTTTCCACGACAACGGGGAGTGGCTGGCGGGCTTGGTCTGGTACCTACTTTGGTTGGTGGAACAACATGGTCCTTTCTCGAGTTTTTCTAAAAAAATAACTGGTTTATCCTTTTGGTTCAAGTTGTTGGGTCTTCCAGACCTGACTAAGGATTTCTTGGTACACCAAGCTTTAAAGGGTTTACGGCGGACTAAGGTCAGCCAGGACACTCGACAGCCAGTATCACTCCAGCTCAGACCTGATCGATCAGCTCGATTCCCTCTGCTATTCCCCCTTTGAAGTCCTTCTGTTTCAGGCAAGTTTCGCACTTGAATTTTTCGGTGCATTTCGCATTGGGGAACTGGTATCGAGGAGCAAAAGCAAGGCTGGTGGTTTGTTTTTTTAAGACGTGGCTTGTCTCGGACGCTACCTAGCTGTTCGGCCATCAAAGTGCTCAGTTTTATTGATACATGAGGATTGGTCATTTCTCACTAAATTTCAGTTAAGAGATTATTTCAATTGGCTTTGAGGGCGCTAAGTGACAGCATGGGGGTTGTAATCCCAGAAAGCAAGCTAGGGTGCTGCACTAGATTAGTTAAGAACAACAGTTAGCAAGGTACAGTATCGGTTAATATATTTGTTAATATATTGTTAATATATTTGTTGCCATATCTGTTAATATATTTGTTAAATTATGATTTGTTACTTATTAAGACTGTATGGATACTTTGCACAAATTCTTACCAGTTAAAAGTTATTTTGGGTGACAAAATATTTAGTAAAACAATGCTGCGGCCATTTATTAACCCAAAAAGTTGTTGTGTTTTATTTGGGGGTTGGAGATGGATCGGGTGGTGGTTTATAGGGGACAAAAGGAGGTCCGGTGTCGACCGTGCCGTCAAGAGCATGAGAGACAGACAGAGAGCTAGAGAGACAGATAGAGCAAGACAGACAGAGCTAAAGGAACAGACAGACAGAGCTAGATAGACAGACCCACATAGCTACATAGACAGACAAAGCTAGACAAAAGGACAGCTAAAGGAACAGACAGAGAGCTAGAAAGACAGATAGAGCTAGAGAGACAGAAAGAGATCTAGAAAGAGCGATAGAGTACCTGGCGTCTGGAGTAAGTGTGGACAATGGCAGAGTAAGGACGATCATTGGTAGCTTCTACCGCTCTACTGTGTGGAGTGCTTCGGGCGGTTTAGAGGTTGGGAGAGTCGGGAACCTAATTGGGAGCATTGTTACTTACCTGACTCTTTCCTTTGGCTTTGTTCGTCAGTGTGGATTTCGTTCCCAGTCTAGGGTGTGTGGGTCTGTGTCCTTGGCTGGTGCTGGTTTTCATGGGCTACAAACACAGGTAGAACCTCGCCATTTTGTGGTTATATATACTGAAGACTTTATATACTACAGTATATGCCCATAGTATATGCTGCTGGAAATTTAATTTATATTTTTGTATATTGTTTATATATTTATTGTTTGTATGTGCCTTGTATTTATATGAGAACATTCCTATATCATTGAATTTTATCAATAAATAGTGATTTTTTGTGGCTAATATCCTGCTATTTACTATTGTTGCACTTTATTGGAGGGCTTGTCCTCCTTATTTTTGCTGTGTGTGGGACCCACGCAGTTGCTTAGCAGGTAGCCATACTTGCTATACGTATTTATATTGTATTACGTGCCATTGTATTTATATTGTAGAAAGACAGATAGAGCTAGATAGATAGACAGAGCTAGATAGACAGACAGAGCTAGATAGACAGCTAGAAAGACAGACAGACATCGCTAGAGGAAAAGACAGCTAGATAGACAAATCTACATAGCTACACAGACAGACAGAGCTAGATAGACAAAGAGACAGAGCTAGAAAGGCAGACAGACAGCTAGATAGACAGACAGACAGAGCTAGAGGAACAGATAGACAACTAGATAGACAGACAGTGCTAGAGAGACAGAGCTAGAGAGACAGACAGACAGAGCTAGATATACAGACAGAGTAAGACAAACAGACAGACAGAGCTAAAGAAACAGACAGAAAGAGCTAGATAGAAAGACAGACAGAGCTAGATAGATAGACCGAGCTAGACAGACAGACAGAGCTAGATAAACAGACATAGGTAGATAGACAGAGAGAGCTAGAAAGACAGACAGATAGAGCTAGATAGACAGGCAGTGCTACATAGTAAAATAGTTGAGGTTGAATAAAGACATACGTCCATCAAGTCCAACCTATTTTTTTTTTTTAAAACACTTCCTAACAGTTGATCCAGAGGAGGCCAAAACCCCAGCTAAAAGGAGGGGGGGGGTTTCCTTCCCGACTCGACTAGTGTAGAAACTTTCCAGGCCCTTTTTAAAGCTATTCAATGAACTTGCCATTACCACACTCGCTGGAAAACAGTTCCTTAGCAATTATATGTTTGAAGAACGCATCCTGTAGACCTTGCTCTTTCTTTATATGTTTATTAGTGACATGCTGTGCACAATGTTTCGGCACCTGAGGAAGGGGGACACACCCCGAAACGTTGTGCACGCATGTCACTATAAACATATAAAGAAAGAGCAAGGTCTACAGGAGTGCGTTCTTCAAACTATATATTGCTAAAGAATATTTAACCCTGTATGTGGTGGACAGGATTTGAGGAACAGCACCCAGTAAATCTCTGAAGGAAAGGAGTGCGGGGATTAACTAAAACGTGTGGAAAACAGTTCCACAGTTTCACCGTTCTCACTGTAAAGAAACCTTTACTAACCTGAAGATGAAACTTCTTTTCTTCCAACCTTAAAGTATGTCCACGAGTCCTCTGATATGACCTGTTAGTGAACAATGCACCAGAGAGTTCATTGTATGGGCCATTAATATATTTGTATAAGGTTATCATATCCCCACGCAAACATTCAATTCTCCAATGTAAACAGCCCTAACTTGTCTAATCTGCCTGCATATTTAAGCCCCTCCATTCCACTTATTAATTTAGTTGCCCTTCTCTGAACTGCTTTCATTTCCAAGATGTCCCTTTTGTATATGGGATTCCAAAACTGCACCATATTTCCAAATGAGGCCTTACCGTGCCTTGTAAAGAGGGAGAATATATTTTTTTTCTATTGAATCTATTCCCCTCTTATACAAGACAATATCTTGCTATCTCTAGCCGTGGCTGTCTGTTTGCTACAGCTAATTCTGTTATCTACCAGAACCCCCAAATCTTTTTCCATTACAGATTCACTTAATACAGTTATTTATGGTGTAGGTGGCACAGGGATTTTTTTTAACAATTTGTTTTTATTGAAAGCCAAAAAAGAACAGACAAAGTATTTATCTTAACAAAAGCATAGTTATATAGTAAAGTTATATTAAACAGTAACATTGTGTCTACCTGTTCCGTTCTCTCAGTTTTTTATTTTCATCTAGTAGGAGGAAGGGAAAAGAGGAGAGAGAGGGGGAAGGAAGGGGGGAAAAAAAGGGGGGGGAAGATTCAATAGAAGAAAAATACTGGCAATATTTACATCTTTGTTGATACGGATTGTTATATAAACAATGGAGAAATTATATATACAATAAATCAGATAATAGAGTGTCTACAGTTATCAGATGTTATTGTTACTCTCTAGGTATTCATCAAATGGGAACCATGTGGTGAGGAATTTGTTATCCTCTTTCATCTGTAAATGCTTGATGCATACCATGGTTCGTATAAATTTTGCTTTTAATATAGTTTTTTGGATAGAAGGTGTCGTTTCCAGCTCTGTGCTATAGCTGTTTTTGTTGAAAGGAGGATTTTGTTGTTAGATTTTGTTGTTGTTTGTTGAAGAGTTCTGGGAATGGGAGGCCCAGAGGAAATGTTTCTGGTTTTAGGTTAAGTTTGGTTCTGAATAGTTTTTCCAGTAAAAGTTGGGTTTGTGTCCATATGTTTTTTAGGACTGGGCATCTCCACCACATATGTAGGTAGGATCCTGTTTCTGGGCATCCTCTAAAAATTTTTTGGAGTAATAAGATGATATGTGATGTAGTTTTTCTGGCATGATGTACCATCTATATATTATTTTGTAGGATCTTTCCATATCTGTGATGCATATTGAGGATCCTTTTGCTTCCGACCATATGTCAGACCATTGTTGTTCGGTTAGAGGGGATTCCAGTTCATTGTTCCAGGTTTGGATGTATTTTTCTTGGTAGACCTTTTCCTGTGTGACTGTTTGGTTTGATAGTATTTTATAGAGGGTTGAGATCAATTGTATAGGTGAAGGAGATGATTTTACTTTGTTGATGAGTTCTGGATAGTTGACCTGTTTAGATTGGGTGGTTTGTTGTTGTAGATAGCTTTTTATTTGAAGATGTTGGAATGCTAAACCTGAAGGTAGGTTTAGTTTTTGTTGTAATTGGTTCCATGGTATAAGGTGTTTTTTTCGTCTAGTAGTTGATTGATTTGCCATATTCCTTTGGATATCCAAGGTTTGTAGAATGTTGGTGATACACTGGGTGGAAAGTCTTTGTTGAAGAATATTGGGTGTAGAGATGGAGGTAGGGTTGGTAATTTGTGCTGTTTAATGGTTCTGTCCCAAATTGCGAAAGTTTGTGAGACTGAGGGTGGTAGAGTTTTTGGTAAGGCTCGTTTTTGTGGATGTAGCCATATGTATATATAAAACGGGGTCTTGTGGAAGTAGGAGTTCAGAATTTGAGACCAGTATTGTCCACTTTGCATTTTAGCAGCTTGTTGGAGAGTTGTAAGTTGGGCTGCCGTATAATAGCTTTGAAAATTTGGTAGGCTAAGTCCTCCTTTTCCTTTGGATTTAGTTAAAATTCTAAAGTTAACTCTAGCTTTGCGATGTGACCAATCGAAGGTTCCTATCTCCTTTTTAGGGGTTTGGAAAATTTTGGGGTTATGGCTATCGGTAGAGAACGGAACAGGTATAACAGTCGTGGTAGGGTATTCATTTTTATTAGATTTATTCTTCCCAACCAGGAGATGTATGAGTTCCATTTTAGAAGTTCTTGTTTTATAGTTTGTAGTAGATGATTATAGTTTTCGTTATATAAGGAATGAGCATAGGGATTTTTAAATCCCAATCAAACAGAACCGGTCTGACTCCCTTAATTACTAACAAGGTGGGTCCTGAACCTTGCAACAAATATAGATAGGAAAAAATGTCACTATCTATATATAAAACTCAAAAAAAAAGGGGAAAGTAATAAGGGATAATTTATAGAGTAATATAAAATCGGAATATTCCTTTATTTTGCACAATTTATCCATAACAAACATATATATGTTACACAATAATACAAGTGAAAATCCTTAAATTCCTTAATATATGACACAAAGCAAAAAGACTATCCAGCCAAAAATCGTCGTGCAACCAAATTAAAGTCTTAGTGATTAAGTAAAGCACCACGTTACCTTAAAAGGTACAAACAGTCCCGTATCAGCAACCACTGTGTACCAGACCCTCCAATCCCATTTTCCCCAGAGCTCGTCTCCCGATACCTCTCACAAATCAGACAGGTAGCTGGGGTCGTCACATGGATCTCCAATCTTCTGCGCTGTAGCAGGCATACATGATGGGTAATACAGTACCTTTTTCAAAACATTTTACACTCTTTTCTATCCCTCTCTTAAGAGGGGATAGAAAAGAGTGTAAAATGTTTTGAAATAGGTACTGTATTACCCATCATATATAATCATTATAGACTAGCCCATAGGGATTCGTTTAAAGAAAGCAAAGTTCTTATATTGGGCTATCTAGATAGTAAACACTGTAAGAGAGGGAGAGATATGAATAACAAACTTAAGAATGGAGCAAAGATTCATATTTAATTTTGATACAATGTGCCCAAAAGGGCTAAATGATAGGATTGAACTTGGTCCATTTACCCAGGAGCTCCGGTGAAGTGTTGGTGATCACGTGACAAAGGACACAGAAGTTAGAGCAGCCGCAAGGGAGCCAGGCGGTGGATGTGCCTGCTACAGCGCGGAAGACTGGAGATCCATGTGACGACCCCAGCTACCTGTCAGATTTGTGAGAGGAACCCTGAGGCAAGCGGCGTGCCCACATAGATGTAGCTCCATTTACCACCACTCTCTGCTTGCGATCTAATAACCAATTCTCTATCCATGAACAAATGTTTTCCTTTAAGGCCAACAGTCCTCAGTTTATACATTAGTCACCTATGTGGCACAGTATCAAAAGCTTTCGCAAAATCCAAGTATACCACATCCACTGCTGTGCCTGAATCCAAATTCTTACTCACTTCTTTGTCTGGCATGATCTATTTCTCATAAATCCATGCTGACTACTACTAATAAGATCAGTTCTGGAGACAAAGTCAAGTATATGATCCCGTAACAACGTGCTAGATAGATATATAGACAGACAGAGCTAGAGAGACAGATAGACAGAGTTAGTTAGATAAATAGACAGACAGAGCTAGAGAAACAGACAGACAGCTAGAAAGACAGACAGATAGAGCTAGATTGACAGACAGTGTTAGACAGAGCTAGAGAGACAGAAAGACAGAGCTAGAGAGACAGACAGACAGAGCTAGAGAGACAGACAGACAGAGCTAGAGAGACAGATAGGCAGAGTTAGTTAGATTAATAGACAAACAGATTTAGAGAAACAGACAGACAGGGCTAGAAAGTCATACAGAATTAGATAGATAGACAGAGCTAGATAGACAGATTGAGCTAGACAGACAGAGCTAGAGAGACAGATAGACTGAGTTAGTTAGATAAATAGACAAACAGAGCTGGAGAAACACAGAGCTAGAAAGACAGACAGATAGAGCTAGATTGACAGGCAGTGCTAGATAGACAGACAGACAGAGCTAGAGAGACAGACAAACAGATCTAGAGAGACAGTGAGACAGAGTTAGTTAGATAAATAGACAGACAGAGCTAGAGAAACAGACAGACAAAGCTAGAGAGATAGGCAGAGTTAGTTAGATAAATAGACAGACAGAGCTAGAGAGATAGACAGAGCAAGAGAAACAGAGTTAGAGAGACAGCTTAAGAAACAGACAGATATATAGAGACAGATAGGCAGAACTAGAGAGACAGACAGGCAGAGCTAAATAGATAGACAGACAGACAGAGATTGATCACTAACCTCCTCCAAGTGTGTAGGAAGAGAGATCGTACTCACCCCGACTCCCTCCCCTTCCTAACATGCACAGTATGTGAGCCTGACAGTGTAATTTCATCTTTCTCCTGCAGGAGTCAGGATCTGATAGTGCTAACAGTGCCGCAAAGGCTTTAAATTTTAAAGCTACATGCGCGCAGCTCCAGATCGGGATTTTTACTGGGATATCAGAAGGTTGAGGCTGCATCAGGGGAGGACTGGCCCAGTAGGCTGAGGGGCAAATTCCCTCCGGGCTGGTCTCCAATGAAAAATTTGGGCTGCCGCAGAAGCTTTTAGTAAGTTACGTGCTTGAAAGGCACAACACGCGCCTATAGCTCTAACATGGGCAAGGAACAGGAAACTCCTCATCCTTCAGTTCATTTAAGTCAGCCCACAAATCCATTAACAGAGTCGGCCCTCCAATTCATTGGCAAGTGTTATCAGCCCTCAAGATCATTAACCGGTTTTGTCAGTCCTTCAGATTATTAGCCACTGTAAGTCAGCCATCCAGTTCATTAGCCAGTATTGCCAGCACTCCAGTTCATTAGCCAGTGTTGAAAGACCTTCAGATCCTAAGCCAGTGTCGTCAGCCCTCCAGTTCATTAGCTAGTGTTGTCAGTCCTTCAATTCATTAGCCAGTATTGTTAGCCCTCCAGTTCATTAGCCAATGTTGTCAGCCCTTCAGATTGTTAGCCAGTGTTTGCCAGTCCTCCAGTTTATTAGCTGGTATTAGTTAGCACTTCAGTTCATGAGCCAATGTTAGTCAGCCCTCCAGTTTATTAGTAACAAAGGAAACTTTGGGTAAGTATTATTAAGTGTACCCAGGGGTGAGGACTTAGCGATTCAGGTCCTCACACCGGTAAGGGGAAAGGTGGAGATTTTTATCCTTTAACCACATCATACACTTAAAAAAATTGAAGGAAACAATGTGAAATAGTGATCTTAAAAATGGGCGTTACAAACAAAGTGTGTGACCTTAGCAAAGTGGGCTTGGTCAAAAATGTTGTGATCGACTGTGAAAGGGACACTTGGTTGTATTTGCCCCCTCGGCCAAAAGGTCCCAGTCCTCCCCTGGGCTGCATTCTACAGTCCGAGACTCTTGGCAACAATGGAAACGCCATTTCATCTTAGGCAACATAAATAGTTCTTCATTATGAGGAAAATAAGGTTGTGGAATTTTTTGCCTGAAAATATGCATTTGGAGCTTTCCTTTGCTAGTTTGCTGTACTGAGGGCCATGCATCATTTAAATGGGGAAGACTGCTTTTTTGTTTTGCTGGGGACGCTAAGTTACTTTTTGTGTGTGGAGAGGTTGAACTTAATGGTCTGTTTTTGGGGGCGGGGGGGGTTAAACGGCCACACTGCAACGCAAACACAATTGCACACAGAATCGCATGCAATTTCATGTGCGATTTCGTTACATTTGCGCATGCGTTTTTTTCCATTAAGTATTAAAAAACGCATGTGATTGCGATTTAAAATGTGGAATGCAAATCCCAATCGCAACGCACCCAAAAACGCGCGTTTTCGGTGCGTTGCCGCGTTTTCAATGATAGGAAACAAAACGCAAGTGCAAATGCATAAAAATCACAGTAGTGTGGCCTAGCCCTAACTATGCTCTGGTGGTTTCATTTACCTTAAGATATGTACACTATTGTAAAATGCATTGCACAGAGCGAATAAACACTAGAAAATGGAAATAAAAGAATCCCAGAACCCATTGGGATCAGACTCGACATTTACTGACATAAACATATATAACAATATTATTAACATATTGAATATTTTGGTGGCAGTGGCGTAGCTAGATATAACAGGGCCCCATAGCAAGATTTTAGACATAAACTTCACATAAAAATCAGTTTGATTCAACCTCACCTAGCCAAACTGCAGCAAGGTTTTTTATAGAACATGTCCACCCTGCTAAGGAAAATTTACCTCGCATAGTTCAGCCCCACAAACCCTGTTTTCATTTTACTTAAATCTAGGGGCATCTTTGAAAGGTTTAAGTAAAACGAAAATGGGGTTTGTGGGGCTGAACTCTGTGACGTTAAAATTTTCTTAGGAAGGTGGACATGCCTGCAGGGGACCCAGATGGGGCCCTCTTTGGCTCTGGGCCCCATAGCAGCTGCTATGGTTGTTATAGTGATTCCTACTCACATGTTTGGTGGGTACCTGTATGTAAGTTTTCATTTTGGGACTGGACTTGCCCTTTAAAACATTCTCAAATCATTTTGAGTATAAACATAACTTTCCAACAAATAAACATGCAAAAAAATGAGATTTTTGCTAATTTGATTTATTCATTTTTATAAAAAAAAATTAAAAAATATATATATATTTTCACACACAATTTCAGATTATTCTCCTGAAAAGTTTGCTTTTTGAAGTATAGTTTGGAATGGAGGAAAAAACGTTCTTCTTGTTGGATTTCACACTGTAAAGTAAAGGGGAACCAATCAAATGAACGCTGAATGATGGAAATTCTTCTGCCAACTGGCACGTACAAAGCTGATTTTCTGCCGGCACCGAAAGAGTCAAAACAAATCCCGTCAGCTGGGCAGATGGAGTTTAGAATCACAGGAAACAGGAAACCGAACGTTGGTGGAAGAGGCTTTTTAAAGACGTGTCTGTAAGATTAGGATCCGGAAATGGGACATCTTTGGTTTCCCCATAATTGTTAAGGGCAAGATCCTTTTTATAAAGACAAGGCGAGAAATTCGCACCAAATGTGTAACGCAAGACTAATGTAGGCTAATAAAGAACAAGTATTACAAACGTACAAAGACTTTGTTTCGAGCCGCAATTAAAGTTCTCGCTTTCCCATATAGTTAATGGAGCCTGGCGTTGTCGCGAAAGACGTCATCATCATGCGACACTCCAAGTAGGTTCTACCGAGTCCTACAGCTTCTGGCTAATTTTGAAAATGGCGAGCTCCGGTGGTGGGACAGGGCCGACTCCCCTGGCTTCTCTTTGGAGCGACGTGAATAAATCTGGGCAAAACGGAGATTTTACCAGGGCACTAAAATCACTGAACAAGAGTAAGAGATCTGCCTTGAATTGGGTTTCATTTTACCTTGCACTTGCATTAGTCAGTGAACAGTAGTTTAGGACTGAGCTATGTTTATGGATTGGCACCATAAAATCAACACATACCTTTCTGTGCCCTGCAATATAGAGAGGTAGTGGCATAACACAGGGAAACAACATTAAAGGCCGTATTTATAAAGCCATGGTATTGCTTTTTAGCGATACTGTGACATTAACGATCCAATTAATTTTCAATCGTTGATCTCCGATCGTTAGTTAACGGTACCAATTGTAAATTTACGATAACGAAATCGTAGATTTACGATTCCCATAGAATACTATTGCGGTAGTTTACTACGGTATTCTACGACCGAACGTTTGGTAATCAACAAATGTTCGGTCGTACATGTACGATCGCCATTGTACATTTACGAACACGATCGTACATTAACTAACCCGCGGTATCGCTAAAAAGCAATATCACATTTTTATAAATACTGCCCTAATTGTAAGTGTGGATTTAAGAATTGTTTTTTTTTCCTGCTATAATTTAGTTCATAAAATAATGGCACTGCAGAAAAAATACAACTATTTGTGTTTTATACCAACCCTATATACGTTTGTTTATGGAATACATAAATTGCAAAATGCAGCTATGGCTGGTTGTTGTAGTTCTAAACCTCTGGGGTGCCAGGGTTCATCATCACTAGTGTATCACTATAACATATACTTCCGTTCTAAAATACATGTTTTATAACATTTGAAATGTGAAGAACAAAACCTTGGGTGAGGAAAGTAGGATTTACCTGAATTTAAGGAAGCAAACCAACTTCTACTCTAATAATATTTTTATAAACAGAAAGGGTAAGTTCTCCGGGACCATGATATAAATGTATTATTTTGTGACATCCACCTAATATTTGCTTTAAAGGGTATGTCCACCCTTAATTTACATTTTTAGTATAAAATAGTAAATGTGCCCCCAGCCCCAACTGCTATAATTAATTTTCGTAGAAAGTCCCCAGATAGTTACTTACCATGCCTCGCTCCATCGCCGCACTGCCCCGGCCCTCTGCTTGCACGGAAATGCAATCAGGGCGGGACCGGCAGACGCGGCTGTCGGCTTCTCAGTGCGGCGAAGGAGTAAGGCATGGTAAATAACTATCTGGGGACTTTTATAGCAGTTGGGGCTGGGGGCACATTTACTATTATATACATAAAGGGTTTTTACGCTAGGGGGAAGGAGACCAGAGGGGGAGGGAGGGGGTGAAGTGCTGCACTGTCTCCCGGAGTGGAGACAGGAGGCCGAGTCCTATATGGACTCTGCTCTCCTTCTGGTGGCAACTTTTTTGGACTTAGGGGGGATTACTGGAAAACCACTCATTAGGGCCATGTAGTGGGGGGGATTATAGTTTTGAGGGTGGACATGCCCTTTAAGATCAACAGGAGTCATTTACCACTAAGCTGTGCATGTTCACAAATCTTGGTAAACTTGCGCACACAGGTGGTTATTCAATAAGAGTTCTTATCGTTTAAAATGGTGCTAATTTTGCCCCAACCAATCAGATGTTGGCTTTCAAATGTTAAATAAGATCTGATTGGTTGGGGCAAAATTAGCACCATTAAATGATAAGAACTTTTATTGAATCTCCCTGACAGTCGTTTAAAAACAAAAAACAACAATATATGCATTTTAGTATGTAGAACACAACATTTAATTTTGCATGTTTGACATTAAATGAAATTGAATTGTGCACCAGTCTTCTTGTGTCTACAGGAAGCACCAAATTATAATGCATGACCCGAATCCCTCTGTTAACCAAAAATGTGGGGAGGGGAACTCTACTAATGGTAAAATACAAATATTATAATTGTATAGGCCTTTTCACTCTTGATTCTGCATAATTATACTTTAAAATATTTCTTTAAGCTAACAACGTAGTTAACATTGTCTATACCTTGGGGAGGGGAACTTTAACATTTACTTTACCATTCTAGGAAGACTATTTGGTGCCTTATTGTTAACATTGATTTTTTTTCAGCTTCAATTCTCTATTAAATGTATTATTTTCAAAGCTGACTTTAACTTCATGGAAGCTTTATTTGATTTTTTACATATAAGTGTACCGTACTTATCCTTAATCTTTACTTTTTTTCGGATACGTGTTAAGAACTTTCCAACAGGCCTTTCGAATATATAAATAACATTTGACTTTTAAGTCTTGCAGGTAGCAAAGGATGATGTTACAGCTCTGCATTGTAAAGTTGTTTGTTTAATCCAGAATGGAAACTTTAAAGAAGCTCTTAGTGTAATCCACAGCAACACTAAAGTTCTTACAAGGTATTATATTTTGTTTTAATGGGACACTAAACTGAAAAAAATGACTTACCTTTATCTATATTTATATTTTAAGTGCTGCCAGGTACTTGATCCCTTTTTGCTCTCAGTGCTTCCTGTCACTAGATCTCCTCATGTCCTGTTCAGCTCACTCCTAGTTAGTATGTATTTCTCCTCTCTGTATATCCACCCCTTCCCAAAACTGAGGCAGAAATGGAGTGTGGAGCATGTGCAGTGTGGATGATCTGTGCTTTACTACAGCCAATAGCATTCACCCAGTGATTTTGTGTTATAGTGAAACTGCTTTGCTATGGGAAGGTAAGCAGCACTGGGAGCTGTAATCACTGCTTGAATCAAGTAAGATTTTAGCTGTAGGAGTTTGAAGGTGTGTGTGCTTTGTAATCGATTTTTTTAGGTACAGTGCTACATTGGGACTTTATCTGCACAGAAAGAATAGAGAGCAACAGAAAATGCTTATTCCCTTTTCTGATCTTAATGCCAAATCAATTATGCATGCAGTGCCAGAGAAATAAGCTTTACTTTTAAAGAATGGATAGTTTTACATGTAGTGTGCCAGGGGGAGGGTCTGGGTGATTGACAGTTCTTTACTGACTAGCTGTGCCCCGCCCCCTTTAAAAAGTAAAACTCCCAGAGCTAAAAAAAACAAGGGATAGGAAGGTCAGAGAAGCAGATTTAAGATTGGTGGTAAAAAATCCTAATTACTGTGTGATTAGTTAAAAAATTAGCTTTAACATAAGTATTCACATCCAATAAAGACTGCACAAGATTTATGAGCTTATACAAAACCAGTGTTCTTCCTAGTGTCTTTTAGCCAGATGGCCTACCTGGCTACTTTTTCATGCCACCCAGCTGGAAAAAATGTCTTGAGAGAATACTTGTGATTTAAAAGAATTTAGATGTGGGTTTAATAGGTGTGCCAATATGTCAGTAAAAACTTCCGCCACAACTGCCCAGTTCAGTCCCCTTTTTTACACTTGCAAGATCATTTTAGCACATGTTAACTAGCTTTTCCAAGATGCGCACAGCCACAAAAAGGTGGCACGTGTGCTTGTGCTGCCATGTTACAACTGGGTTACGTTCAAATGTTGCAGAACTACATCTCCCCTACAACCGCAACTCCCCGCGGCAGGACCGCAACTCCCCGCGGCAGGACCGCAACTCCCCGCGGCAGGACCACAACTTCCCGCATTCTACAACCACAATGCTGAGTCATGCTTTTCAAACATCTAGTTAGACGAAAGTTAGACATCCCTGACCTATGTAATGAGCATGATGCAAGGTTGTTCAGTATTCCCATTAGAATATGAACTAGGCTGTATTTACTTCAATGTAGTTATGCTGCATGAGTTTAAAGGGCATGTCAAACCTTAATTGAAAATAATTAATAATACTTAACTAGTAAAAATAGTGCACATTTTCCCCCACAGCCAAATTTCCCCGGCCCGCCCCACCCCACTTGGCTTCTTTTTCATGCCCATCCGGCTGGAAAGAATTTCTTGAGAGAACACTTGTCATTTAAAAGAATTTAGATGTAGGTTTAATAGCTGTTAATAGGTCAGTAAAAACTCCTGCAAAAGCTGCCCAGTCCAGACCCTTTTTTTACACTTGTAAGATTACCGTATATACTCGAGTATAAACCAACATTTTTAACCTTTAAAATCATCCTGAAGGTCTCCCCTCGTATGGGACTTTCTACGGGGCCGTGTATGGGACTTTCTACGGGGCCGTGTATGGGACTTTCTACGGGGCCGTGTAGGGCACTTTCTACAGGGCTGTCTCTGGAACTATCTATAGGGCTTCTTATGGGACAATCTCAACCCTCGGTTTATACTCGAGTCAAGCAGTTTTCCTAGTTTATCGGTTAAAAGTAAGTACCTCTGTTTATACTCGAGTATATACGGTATTTTAGAAAATGTTAACTAGCTTTTCCAAGATCCCCAAGGCCACAAAAGGTTGGCACATGTGCCTGAGCTGCAATGTTATATGGGTTACCTTCAAATGTAACTCCCTGCAGATGTTGAGGAACTACAACTCCCTGCATTCTACAACCATGGAATGCTGGGAGTCATACTTTTCAAACATCTAGTGGGACAAAAGTTAGACCTCCCTGACCTATATAATGAGCATGATGCAGTGCACATTTTTCCCCACCCCACCCGGCTACTTTTTCATGCCACCAGACTGGAAAAAAATTCTGGGATGAACTCTGCAAAATTGAACCTGTGGATCAACTTTGTGTTTGTATAATAGCTGCAGGAATAACTATCTTGCTTCATTTATGTGCATTTCACATATCATTGTTTCTCTTTGAGCACTTGTATTATATTGTTTGAGGTCATACAGACGAAGAATGCTTGTTTGCTGCCATTCAATATCTGAACATTTGAATATTGTAACATAGCATTCTTTGCATGTATGGCCACCTTTAATTTTTAACTTTCTCTGTAATCTGCCTTTTATAGAGTGCCTTCAGTTTGGCAATATTTTGTGTTTTTTTTCACTTGTAGTGATGTGATTGCATTTGAAAAAGCATACTGTGAGTACCGGTTAAACAGAATTGAGACTGCCTTGAAAACTATAGAAGGAGCTTCAGAAAAGACAGAAAAATTGAAGGAGCTCCAAGGACAAGTAGTAAGCATGGATAATCTCCTACACGGCAAATAAATATAACTATTTGTTTTAACTGTTTTGGTGATTTCAAAAACTAAAATGCTTTTTTTTTTAAAGTTATATAGGCTGGAACAGTACAATGATTGTTTATCTGTGTATCGAGATATCATTCGTAATTCTCAAGATGATTATGATGAAGAAAGAAAAACAAACTTGTCGGCTGTAGTGGCTGCAATGAATGTTTGGGAACAAAAGGAACCTGTAAGTTGTGAAATTTCCTGTTGCCATGTTTTTATATTGTCTATATTTCATATTGATTATGTTAAGCTGGATACAGTTTCTTCAAGCTGGCTCGCATATAAAATAAATTTAGCAAATGACAGGCCATTGCATGCAATTGGCCGTCAGGAAAAGGTACCTCTACACACATTCCCAATATTTTCTCCCTCATAGAGAGATCATTTACCGTAATCATTCATAGTCAAAGTACAGGGTCTGACAAATTTTTTAGTCACGTCCAAATGAGTATTCCATTTCTTTAAAAACATAGTATACTTGAATACACCCTGTTTACATAATAGAAGAACACTAAACCTCCATATCTATTGTCACTTATTTTAGATTTCCTTATGCTTTTTTATTACCTTTTTTGGTGTTGAAATATTTACATATTCATTAACCATTGCAGTGAGAATACAACTCCCATTTTAACCGTTTTTATCTTATGATCCTAATGGTCATTACTCCCAAAAACAGCTGTTCAAAAATATATTCAAACAGCCTGATATATTTAGTCCTCACTCTTGATTACCATTGTATTGCTGCATTATAGCCTGACAATTTATAAGCATATATTAACACAATTGGTTAATGGAAAAAGCTGAGGGCCACTGCGTCATTGTTTAATAGTTTTTCAGGCTTTAATGAGCATGTTCAACACCCACAACATAAATCTATACTAGCCATCCCAACCCCCCAAATCTTGAGATTTTTATAGTTACTTACCACCCTATGGTTTCTGGAACCCATTAGCCTTTTTTCTGCTGGATTTGTCTTCCAATATCTTTGCCTCCTCTGCAAACAGAGAGCTTAAACAGAGCAGGTACATAGGACAGATGAGGAACAAAAACCGATAATGCTTGGTCAAACCTATAAAATGACACACAATGTATAAAATTGAGGTTCTTTAAAGGGCATCTATAGTGAAAAAAACCCATTGCCCCTTTGCAAAGTTAAATTCATGTACTCTGTGCTGCCCTAATCCTATCTATGTCAGTGACTCTGTTTAACCATGGTGCCAGATCTGTGTGCAGCACTCCCCCCCTTCCCCCTCCCTTCTGTTACCTCCTCCATGTCTCAACTTCGGCTAACCGACAAGCTTATCGTGTGCAGTAGGAGTTAAAAGTTCAACATCCTGAAAAACAAACCCACACACAGTGGCCAATAGAAAGCAAGCTGTCCTGGAGGCACGGAAGAAGAAGGAGAACAGTACAGTTTACGATCTCTCACTTTGTGACCCATCATCAATCCGTGAAGTCTATCAAGAAGGGGGGTTAAATGCAGCCTGATATCTACTATCGTATCTCTATGTTTATTACAGAGCAGGGAGGGGGGATCATGTCACAGGGATTTGATTGACAGTCCAAGTAGGAGTAGAGGAATGCAATCACGTATTCTTCTAACTGGTGTATCTCAGGACAGAGAGGGAATCTGAACAAAGTGATGACACTCTGGGGTTTGTGGGGAATTATAGAACACATGGAAAGAAAGAAAAAAAAAGTTCATTTTCCCACTAGATGCCCTTTAAATCTATAGCGTATGAAGAGCAACTAGTAACCATAATCATAACTGTATTTAAGTCAATCTTTTCAGAAAAAGGCATGACAGGTTTTAAGCACATCAGATGTATGTACTATAGTGCTAGTAATCCACTAACAACACGGGAAGTTAAGCACACTTTCTTCTACCTGAATGGATCCACCTGTACCTTGGGGATATCCCTCTGCCCCATCCACAAAGTTCAATTGTAACATATCAATTGAGCAATAAAGCATTCATGGCTTTGAAGATATATCTTGTGTCCTGTACAATTTTTTGATTTGTTTTAATCCACTAACCAAAGCAATTTGGATATGCTTATTGTAAATTTGCTAATTTAAAAGTCAATTGCTTTCATTAATCCATAGAGAATGACAAGCTATAATACTGCATCAAAAATGCTAAAATAGACTGTAAGCATTTGAATTTTATGTCTGCTAATTTCCTGTTTTGTTTGTAGAAGTACTGTTGTGCTGTAAACTAAGCAATATGTTGGCTGGCCTGCTCTAAAATTGGTGCGTTATTAAAATGGTGACATTTTTTAGGTGCAGACATACTCATGTAAGAAAGATGATATTTGAGCTCTTAATGTTTTATTTGCTTTATTTTGTTTGATTTTTCATATTTTGTTTTCTTCATTCAGGAAGACTTTGGTTTGCAGGAGACCAGCTATGAGCTATGCTACAATTTGGCTTGCACATTAATAGGTCAGGGAAAAATGAACAACGCTATGTCAAAGCTGCGAGAAGCTGAAGGTGGGAACTTCTTTAAAAAAAAAAAAAAAAAATTACTGTAGATTTTGTAATTTACATTGAAATTAAGGTTTTTGGCAATTCAAGATATGGCTGTATCTTTCTTTTTGGCTTTAAATTCCTATTTTAATATTAAAGAGTGTTGATAAAGTCTGATTCTAATCCATAATATTTAATGGCTTTTGAAAATATATTTGTGTCCATTATGTAGTAATGTAGCATTGCTTAAAGGGTATGTCCAGCAAAATTTTTTGTTTGTTTCTAACTGATTTACTGAAGAACAGGAGGTAAATGCACTATCTCTTACCTCCCGTTCTTCAGTAAATCTTACAGGAAAAAAGGAAAAATTTAGCCGGACCTACCCTTTAATTAGTATGTGTATCAGTGTCTTGGACACTAAAGCTGCGTACACACATTACTGATCCCGTTGACCCTATTGCTAATGTGTGTATGGCCAAAATGATTGTTTCCGATGCCGACGGACGTTCCTCAGCCGTGGTCAGCCCCCTGTACTAAAGTATAGGGGATTGGCCACGATAGGAGGGAGGTTGGCAGTCGGGAATAGCAATGATAGTGGTCATAAGACTGAAAACATATTGTGAAGTTTTTTGTTTAGTAAACACACAAATGTTTTCAAATCTGGTTTAGTGCTTATTGAAAGTTTACAAATTAAAATAATACTACTTTTAATCTACTTGCATCAGAAACTTTTTTTTAGCCATTGTTTATCATAGACTATATCTGGCTGGGGCCAGAGAAGACCATTGAGCAAATTTGTGAAAATGATGGGAAAGATAAAAAAAAACTCCAGTGTTTATACAAAGCAATGTCTGGGTCTTGTCTTAAGGCCCTTTCACAGTGTAATTTATGTAGGATGCAAACTATGATCTAGCCGGGAAAAGATGTCAGGAACATCAGCAGGAAAAAAACATTGATGTTCAAGGTGTTACTATTCTTTTAATGGCTGTTTTGGGTCAGTGTATGCTTGGCTTTCAACTAAGTTTAGTTAAGGTAGTACATCTATAGTTTCAATTAAATCCACTGGACTTAAAATGTTTCGCTAGTCATCTGACTGGCTTTCTCAATTTAAATTAAACTGTTCTGAAATTGTGAAGCTGTCATTTGACTAGCTTTCAAGAACTATATACAAATGCCAGTTTTAAATACCTAGATCTACCATGACCTGGAAGACCATAATATTAAATGTATCTGCTGCGCAAGAGCAACCATCTAAAACAGAGGATGGCTTTCTTCCAGTTTGCAGCAGTCAGTCACTGCCATGAAGGTGACTTTATGGCCCATGATTGACTCTTCTTTCTCTCTATTAAAGCTCTCTGAAGGAAGTGAATTGCTACCACAGTTTAGACTGAAAAAGTGAAGTTCTTCTATAAATGTATTGGCCTTAGCATTGGTTTTCATTTGCAATGGGAATTTTTTCCCCAGCTACTTCAGATATGCTACTTTTTGAGTTTTTTAATAAATAAAAATATTCCATCAGTCAGGTTTTTTGAATCCACTTAATATAGTTCTATTTTTTTTCCTTTTTAGCACTTTGCAGACAATCCATTTCAGAGGATACGGTGAGTATGTCTAATCAGTTAAACCCTCTCAATGGCTTGTGACTTTGGGCTGAAACAATGTTTTAACTCTGTAATTTAAGTTCCAACATTCGGATATTCCATTTTTTTAGTGACAAACTAGAGGCTTATAATGCTCACAATTTTTTGGAAATCTTAGCAGGTGCCCAAGCCAAGGTTTAATACTCTAAGCTTAAATTAATTCGATTTGTACTGGGCTAATCAGTTGGAGGCAGTGTGACTCTATTTTGCATGGGAGATTTGTAATGGGTTCAGTGTAAAAAGGTTCATTTTTATTATATACAAACTAGATGAGCGAGGTACATGTGTTTAATGGGGACCATTAAACACATGCAACTTTGGAGTGCGACTCTCTCATCTAGTTTGTATACTGTTTTCCTAAACCCCTAGGGGTGGGGGTTTGAGACATCTGCATCCTACCAGGTGTGAGTGCATTTGGGAATTTGCTTCTATATTGGTCATTTTTATTTCAGGCGTTTTACATTCCAGACACATTGAAATGTTTTAATTACCCTAACTCAGGGATTCTCAAACTATGGATGTTTTAAAACTACAACTCCCTGGATTCCCTCTGTAGTTGAGGAATGCTGTGAGCTGTAGTATTCAAACATCTGAAGGGCCATAGTTTAAGGATCCCTGTCTAACTAGACTTGTGCTTTCAGGATTTAACTGAAGAAGATATAGAGGCAGAACTGGCTATAATTCATGGTCAAATGGCCTATGTCATGCAGCTGCAAGGAAACACTGATGATGCTCTTCAACTCTACAATCAAATCATTAAGTTAAAGTAAGAATTTTGAAAGCACATTCTTTTTATATATACACTAGCAAAAGTGTGCCCGTTGGTGCACAGTGGGTTTTTTATGTGTTAATTTTATATAGTTTAATTTGCTGGAGTTTTAGTTACATATATTTATTAAAATATATTAATATATAATAAGTGTAAGCTACCCGACACTTACAAGGCCCTCCATATTAGGGTAGTCCTATCTAAGAATGACATATTTTAAGTAATAATGCTGTTATTTTTGTAGTGTAATTATTATGTTTAAGATACGTTTTTACCTAATGATAACTTCCCGCAGCACTTGGAGCCTTTCCCGGTAGTTCCGTCTTCCAGGGGTAGTTTGCGGCTGGAAACCAGGCCCTGCCGCGAGTGTTGGGAGGCTCCGCGGGGCTTCCCGTGGCACTTGGAGCCCTTCCCGGTAGTTCCGTCTTCCAGGGGTAGTTTGTGGTTGTCCGCGGCCGAAAACCAGGCTCCCAGGCCCCGCCGCGAGTGTTGGGAGTGTATTCCTATTGGCTGCTAGAATACAGTCGGCCACTATTACAGTAATGTGACAATTTATAATGATAGTACTAACCTGGAAGCTGATCATTGTGAGCACTGCTGCTAACAGAATAAGAGAGAGAGAGAGAGAGACAGACAGACAGAGAGAGAGACAGACAGAGACAGAGGGAGAGACAGAGAGAGAGAGAGACAGGGAGAGACAGAGAGAGAGACAAACAGAGAGACAGACAGAGAGAGAGACAGACAGTGTCGTTTGGCCACGCCCACCCGCTTCCACTACACATTGCATCAGGATGTGAAGTTCTCTCCCACAATGCAATACAGCTGGATATCATCTACACTTACTGGGACTTCCTGGGAAAGCAACTTTCTTTTGATTGGCCATTAACTCGCACATGCTCAGTAAGTCTCTCCCACAATGCTATCAGCTGGATATCATCTACACTTACTGGGAAAGCAAACTTTCTTTTGATTGGCCATAACTCGCACATGCTCAGTAAGTCTCTCCCACATCAATACAGCTGGATATCATCTACACTTACTGGGAAAGCAAACTTTCTTTTGATTGGCCATTAACTCGCACATGCTCAGTAAGTCTCGCATGCATTGCGTCAGGATGTGATGTAGTGCTACAGCAGCTACCAGAAGCACACCTATTGCATAATAAGGACAATAAGGAAATGACAGCAAACTTCCATGCAGAATTTAATCCATTTGAGAGTGTGTCTATAGCTCCCATTTTGACCAGTCCATTCAAACGTGGGGAGATTCGTAGGTTAGTACTTTTTTATTTTTCATTTCATATGCCATTTACACACTTGTACACACTTATATATCTTATTTTGTACATATTATAAACTAATTCATTTATACCTTTAATACAAATACACTTTTACTATGTATATATTATTTTAGCCTACCCCCACCTACATAGTACAGTCTAAACTCAATGCAATCCCACAAAATGGAATATTTATATAAAGGAAGGATATATGGATCAGGTTTAAAATAGGTTTGGCAATTGCCAAACCTGGTAGAGCTGCGGAGTCTAATTGGGGAATTTCATCTGCAGGTACAAGGACAGGAGAATTTAAATCAATACATCAGTAGCAGCCTCCATAGCTTAATACAGAACAAATATACAAAGAAACAGGGAGAATAAATGGTATTACCAGCACCACTGCCACATTTGTACCAGATCACTGCTTTATGGAGGGATTATAGGTAGCATGCACAAAGGGTTACTCTGGTGGTATGGCACAAAGCAGACAGTGCACAAAACAGGTCCCCACTTAACGTGCAGTAATCAGGGGTGTCTATGGTCACCACTTTACCTTTATTTTTGTGTGTCCTTGTAAGTTGGTGTACACTTATCTGTTGCCTCAGAGTTTGTATCCAATAAAGTAAATTGTCTGTCCAATATCTGTCCTCCAAACAGGTGGTAACGATCTATACACAGGGTTTTATGTTGCAGTCAATATCACTCCATAACACACACCACAATCCACTTTCACTTTATCTCCTCCTACCATAGAGAGCGGGATGTCTTGCATTTTATCACTCACTGACACCACCTGCAGGCTGAAGGTGGTATATAAGAATCCTGGTGTAACCATATATTTTGATATAAACCAGTTTTTAAGGTTAAAAAAATACCTTAAAAACCGTGGCTCGGTTTATACTCGAGTCATAGGAGTATAAAAAAACCATAAAAAGCACTGAGATCGCAAAATGTACTATAAAAGTACCGTAGCTGTACCTCACTGTGTCCAGAACATACCAGTAGGTGTGAAGAGGACCGGGACCACCACCGGCACAGGCAGAGCGCACGGGACGTGCGTAATGTACGTGCCCGCTCGCTCCGCTAACATCAGCCCGCACTACCGTATATGGCCAAATGGAGGAGCCTTCACCCAGCCAGACCGGAGGACCGGTCCAACACTACCTACCAGCACTCAGCCCTCCACCAGTAAGCCCACAACGGCATGGGGTGGTTTAGGGGGGAGGGCTAAAATACTATTCAATTGAATTAAGAGGGTGGGGGGTTGGCTGCTGGTGGCACACTATAATGTAGATTTATAACAATTTATTATTTAAAGGGCATGTCCACCCCCAAAACTATAATCCCCCCACTAATGGCCCCATCATGTAGTGTAATAAAATCCTTACCTCACATCCCAGCTCCATATGGTTCTCCTGTAGTCCCCCCTAAAGTCCCAAAAACTGCCCACCAGGAGGATAGCAGAGTCCATATAGACTCTGCCTCCTATCTAGCCTCTGGAAGAAGTTGGCATGCATACTGCAGCCCTTCTCCCCCTCCCTCTCCCTCCTGATTAGGATTCCCCCCCCTAGTGTAAAAACCTTTTTACATAATAATCCCCCTCCCCCCAGCCCCAACCGCTAATTGTTATTATCAGAAAATGCCCAAAACATTACTTAAGTTCCCTCTTTCCTCC
This sequence comes from Hymenochirus boettgeri, assembly GCA_019447015.1. NCBI lineage: Eukaryota > Metazoa > Chordata > Amphibia > Anura > Pipidae > Hymenochirus > Hymenochirus boettgeri. The sequence goes on along the minus strand of CM033469.1, from coordinate 204,715,342 downwards.
GCCGCACTGAACTCCCGGCAGCCGCGTCCGTGGTTGCTGCCGCTCAGCCAATCACAGACCGACTGCCGGTCCCACCCCTCTGCTTGCATTTTCTCGCAAGCAGAGGGCCTGGCAGCGCGGCGGAGGAAAGAGGGAAGGTAAGTAATGTTTTGGGCATTTTCTGATAAAAAAAATATAGCGGTTGGGGCTGGGGGGACGGGATTATTATGTAAAATTTTTTTTAAAAGGGTGGACATACTATTTAAAGAAGCATTCCAGCATTCTAAACAAAAAACTGGGATGCTGGGAGTTGTAGTTTACAAACATCTGAAGTGCAATGGAAGGTAGTTGGTTAATAGATTATTATAACAGGTATTGGGGCCAATAGGCTCTTCAACTGCTGTATGAAACTTGTAAGTCAGTTTAAAGGGCAACTTAATCCTCAGAACAATACTGAATCAGAAGGCAGAACACCTTGATATAAAAGCAGTAATCAGTGCCTCACTTCTAATTTCTAATGGTTGCTGAGAAATTGTGCAGATCATATGACGCTGGCTTTAAACTAACTCTGTCAAGAGCAGAAGAAAGCAATAATTCTGTTGCAGGCCAGGAATTTGGCGTTGATGAAAGACAGGTGCGAAACTGCGAAAAATGAAGACTGATTTGGGAAAGATGCCAAAGTAAAAAAAGGCTTGTCATGGTTTAACAACCTCATATGGGGCTCTAGAGACTGACTTGCATAAATGGGTTGTGGAATGTCGTCAAAATGGATACTGCGTAACACGCATAATTCGTTTACATGCCCTTCAAATGGCTAAAGATGAGCAATATAAAACAGTGGTATTGAGAAATTTGTTGCATCAGCTGGATGGGTACACGCTTCATAAATAGTTTTGGACTTTGCTTGCACCAGAGAACGAAGATATGCCAAAAGCTGCCACAGAATCTTGAAGAAAAGGTCATGTCATTCCATCAATTCATTATAAAACAAAGCTTTATATTATGACCTCGGAAGTATTGGGAATATGTATGAGACTGCAATGACTTTTGATCTTCCAAGCAACAGGACCGTGGCATCCTTGGGAGAAAAACATTTTTCCTTGGAACAACCTGGATGAAAAAATCATTTCACAGTGGTTCTGGCATGTTTGACCAAAGGAAGACCTTGCCTAAAATGCCAAATTCCCCCCAGAATCACTGTCCGTCCACATGTTAAAGGTTGGATGGATGAACAAGGAAAAAATGGCTAGAAGATTTGGAATGGACGACCAGGAGTTTAAAAAAAAAAAAAAAACCTCACTGCTAGTTTGGGATATGTTTAGAGGCCATATATGTGAAGATGTCAAAACAATGGCGAAAAATGTGGCACGAATGTGGTCGTTAGGTCAAGCCAAATTGACAAAAGGTGGAAATGTTTTGAAGCCTGACATAGAATTAGTAGCAAAGTGGGTACGAGATGCATGGGAGTACATTCCAGAAGACCTCAACAACGTGCTTTTCAGAAATGCGGTATAAGTAATGCCATGGATGGTAGCGAAGACAGTTTTTTGTTTCAGCACAGCAGCAGTGATGAAGATGATGGAGATATTGATGATGGGTGATGACAATGTCTAGCAGATGACATTACATCAGCTCAATTTGAGGCACTATTTGAGAAACCGATGATGAGGAATCCGACTTTTAGGGTTATTGCTGTTCAAGCCATTGAACTTTGGGTCCCCCAGTTAAAATATTACGTACCATTACAGTACTAGTTTACCATACCATAGTTACGGGTACCGGTTATTAGATGTTCCTACATACGGTAGTTTTGTGACTTTACTTATGCTGCTTAGTGCATATTGTTCGAAGTGAACGACTACTGAACAAGTTGTTTTTATTTAAAATAAATACTTTAATGAACCTCCTGTTTATTCATGTTCATTTTTTAATCATTTTTACTAATTACAGGTTTGCATTAGTGTTCATATTTTTTACCCTTGGTTTATAATTGAGTCAATCATTTTTACTAGTTTTTCCAAGTAAAAATAAGTACCTTGGTTTATACGCGGGTCGGTTTATACTCGGGTATATATAGTATGTCCATTCAATACACATCATATCCTGTGTAGCAGACAGAAACTTTTTCTGGATTACACTTCCTTTCACATGGATCAGACCCAGGGATGTTGTTAAGCTGCCATTGACCATTCCATTTTAAAATAGGGATCTCAGCTCTGTAAGTAAGTTTATGTATTTTGTATATTTTGTGTTGTACCTAATATAAGTCAGTGAAATTTTATATACATTTACTGATGGTCTTTAAATGGTAACAGTGAGATATACACCTTTCCTATGTGTAATAACCTATACCCCCACCACATTGGTAGCTCCTAAAAACTCAATGCAATCTCCTATGGATATATAAAATATTGATATAATATGAGGGATATTTTTTCTTTTTAATATGCAATATAGTCAGCTCCTGTTATTTCTCACACCTACTGATGTTGGATTACTGGCTGTTGTTGCAAACAATATCATCACTATTAACAAGGTATGTTTGATTATGAAAAATGTGCAAAGGTAAGTAGAATTTTTTTAAATATACAGCGAGAGTAAGACTGTTAGTGAACTTTCACATCTGGTTCCTGTTGAGTGTGTATTAGTAATTTAAGTAATCTGAAATAATAATACTAATCTACAAGAAGAACGGCTAAATTATATTTTTCTGCTTATAGCCCATAATGTGCAGATTATGTTGATACGTCACTCTCCTTTTTAGTCTCATTAAGGTTAGTAATACATTTTAAAGCAAGAAGCTGGTTTGGCTGTGTCTTAATACAATCCTGTCATGTCTTATCAGTTTTATCATATAGGTGAGTTAAAGGGGAACTGTTTCCAATATGAAAAGGGCTTTCCTACCTTTCCATTGATCTACCGGCAACTCATTGCCCTGCAGAGAGAAAGAGAGTCTGAGGAATGCTGATGGTTGTCATTTGGCTTCCATACAGATGGTTATGGCATGCACCATGCTACTTCACAATTGGAAAAGAACAATGGTTCATGTCCATGATGTCAATGGAATGTAACCGGGCTTATAGAAAAGACGTTGGTGTCAGAATAGTGATATATTTTTATTCTTCAGACATTCCGATCATCTTTTTCTGCAGAGAGAGAGCATGCTGTTGGATCAATGTAAAGGTAGACAAAAGCTTTGTGTAGTAATGTCCTTTGTATTTTGCCACTGTTGCCTTTCAAGTCCACCATTTTAATGTAATGGGAATGTCCACCCCCAAAACGAAATTTGTAAAACTCTTATCACCCCTAAAGTTTCATCGAGGCTTCTAAATACGGTTGGATTTTCGTAACTTCAATAAGATCAGTTTTTTTCTGTTCTAAGCAATTGAATAAAAGTATACCTGAGAACCTGATGCACCCAACTTAGGACTTTATTCCACATAGATGAGCTCCATTGACAACCACTCCTTGAACCAATTCTCTATTCTTGTACAAATGTGTTTTTTTTAGACCAAAATACAGTGCCATCTATGTGGCACAGTATCAAAACTCTTAGCAAAATACTACATTCACTATACTATTCACTGTGGCTATGCCAGTATCTAATATAATGCTCATGTTATTCAGCAAAAGCAATGTTAGGTATCCTAAATGTCAAAATCCGTTTCTCGCTCCACATTTTGCCATAGCTGTAGGAGTTTCTCATTGTTCTTATCACTAACATTTAAAAGCCAACTATACCTAGAAAACCCACCATGTATACGGATCGGTTTCGGGTTTGTTTTGAAACTGATAGTTTTGAAATTTCAATAACTTTTCGGATTCTGATAATCGAATATCCGTCTCCCATTGTCTTCTATTGGGTTTTGAACATCTCTACCCATGAATAGTACCCAGTGAGGATCTAATCCGCTAGGTCCTCACCCCTGGGTTTACCATTAATATTCCACTAAGATGCAAAATTATGCTTACTGGTAGGCTTTGTTCTGCCCCCTCCTTCAGCCTATGGCCTTACCACATCTTCCTATTAGACAGGACCAAAACTAAGGTGAGGGTGGTGCAAGAAAACATGGCAAGCACAAATTCCTGCATTTTAAGTAAACACAGGAGCAAGGACCTAGTGGATTGGGCCCTTTTGTTTGGTACAATTTATGGGTGGATCCGGTGGATGGTGGGTTTTCAAGGTATAGTTGGCCTTTTTTATATTTATGTAGTTATCTTGTTTTACACAACTCGTTTTGGATGACATCCTTTTTTATTTAGGACCAAAATGTGGTTTGACTCGAAGAAAAAAGTGAAACTTACAAACGCTGAAGGAGTAGAGCACAAACTTTCTAAGAAACAAATTCAGGCCATTGAGTTTTCACAGGCTTTGCTGTCAATGTATACAAATCAGTAATGTAAGAACAGATTTTTTTGTAGTTTCTTGCTTTTTAAACAGGTGCACAACCATGTTCTAATGATTTTTTGTTGAACATTTTACCTTGAAGTACATCTCCACCCTTTAAACAAAATATGGTCACTCAGGGACAAAGTGGCATTTTGTCACAATGTGTGTAGGTAAAACCTCAAAGTCCTTTACCCTGGGTCTACAAGCTAAGATCACAGGTGCACACTACTAGAAATGTTTACAGGTTTTTTTGTGAATCACGCACATGTGCGTGCTTTACAAATAAACACCTATAATCACTACTAGTTGTGTGTACCTTTGATCTTTTTTTTTTTCCCCTGCTGTCTAGTTTGCACATGCTCAAGCTTATAAAAAGATCATTGAGCATAGTAAAATAGCAGTTGGGGCTCCGAACAGAAAACTGAAATGTCACTAGTTTTTTGTTCTAAGGGCGGGCATGTCCTTTAAAGTAACTGTTTCAATAATTTTGAGTTTTGCACAGCTTATTACTTGTGTCTTTTATTCCTATACAAAATGTTGTCAGCAGGGAAGCCTGGATCCAATTGTGGGGTGGATTGTGGAAACCTAGCAATATCTATTTTTTTGCTTATATGCAGCAATGGAAGTAATTACTCCTGTTTTGAAACAAAGCCTTGGATAACATTGAGGCTTTCCTTACTTATGGTGTCTGCAGCTCTCCAACTGGCTAAATATTCATTCTGCTGTCTGTTTACTTGTGATCCAGCATATGGATCATGACTGTTAAGTGATTTTAGCACACGGTTCGTTATTATCAACATGAATTAACAACAAATTTGTTTGATTGTCATCATCTCTACATTTCTAGGCTAGCAATGTCGAAAATTGTCATCAAACCTACAATCTCAGAACCCAGAGCACCTGCTACCTGTTCTTATCCAAGCTGCCCAGCTCTGTCGGGAAAAGCAGCATACAAAGCTGTAGAGCTCTTCAGGTAAAATAATTCCTTAAATCTATTTCTTTTATTTCTTCTCTTTATACTTTTTGAAATAAACTGACAGATCTCTTTGATCTGTTTTGCTTTTCAGGGTATTTACTGGGCTTGTTTTGACTTTTTTTTAATTGTGCATAACGGAATTTGTATAGGTTTTTTTCTTCAATTCATTTTCTTAGGAATTTGCAGATCAACATCCTAATAATGCGGCACAAATTAAACTTACCATGGCACACTAAACTTGTACAGGGTAAGGAGATTTTCTTGTGTATTCTAGAAAAGGTGTTCATTTTTAGGGGGTGGTCTAATATACTGTTTTGGACCTTGTTTTCTAGGAAATGTGACAAAGGCTGTATGATTCTCAAAAGTATCAAGAGTTGGAACATAAACCAGCATGTTGGTTTTTCATGTGCTGTTACTTAAAAGGGAACTGGAATTAGGTTAAATGAGCCTGCAGTATTAACTTTAAAGACACTCCTCAATCACACCTCGAACTGTAGCCTTTGAGAAGTTATATTTCTAAAAATATTACAATATTTATTTTAAATGTAGGACTTAAGGTTTTTATCTGACCCGAACTTGTTTGGAGCCACAGGTCCTGTTTAGGTGCAAAAATTGTGTAAGCTACAATTCAGCAATAATAATAGCAATAGACTTACCCACTTACACATTATGCCCAACCTTTACAAAATACTCACGGTTTGCGGATCAGGACATACTGCTCAATGAAAAAAAAAGTGGGGTCACTTCCAGCGCTCACAAGCACCCCGAGAAAAGCCGGCTCCCAGAAAGCCCATAAAAATCAGTCTTTATTAGTATCATGTAAAAACAGCACATCGGATCCAAACTAACACCCACACTCTCATCTATAAGCTCCACCCAACATGTTTCGTGATCTCTCGTCACTCCTATTATATGTGACACTCTGGTGTTATTTAAATCTACCTTTCTTATGATTCTGCATTTTTTTTACTACTGTAAGGTTTTTTTTTGTTTCGTAGTGTGATTTTTTTTTTTATCTCATCAATAAGTAGCTATTATACAAGAGATAATCTACTGTGTAATTAGGATTAAAGTCACAGAGGATTTCTCTGCTACGTAGCTAAATGTTTTTAGAATAATTATACCACTATACTTCTATTTATTTTCCACAGCCTTATCCCCCCAACAAAATAAAGAACAAAACCAGCACTATCTGTTTAAATATGACCAAAGTGTTTTGGTTCTTTAAGTTCATTAACTGAGCCAAATTCAGTTAGTTAAAAGGCAGATGATCTGGTCCAATTCAGTGAAAACGGCCCTTCATGATACTGAAATAAAGAATGGAAAAAAATACCTTAACTTGGGTATTATAAAAATAATTCTCCCATTAACTTAAATATTATGATATTACGTCAACTCTGAGTTACCTGCCCTGTATAAAAGCACTCTGCCTGTGGCCTTGTGCTTTTTATGGCCAGGGAATTCCTTTTGACATAATATTCTTATAATACATTTAGAATGGGGAGGTGCAGTGGCGAGAATCTTTTTACAGTCACTGAGTTCTCCACTGCACCTTCCCATTCCTGTGCACACACTGACGTCCCTTCTTCCTGCCTGCAGTATTATCTATGTGCTCTTACAGAAAATCCTTTTATGCCACAGCTGGTTAACCTCGGTCTCTTTGAACGCGAAAAAACTCCGTTCCTCTCTCCCTGATAGATTAACTTCCTGAAACAGACACTGCAGGCAGGATGGCGTGACTTCATAAGGAGTTGCTTGAATGTATCAGAAAGTTAATCGGTCAGGGTGAAAGGGGGGGGTTTTATCCCTTATTCACCTGAAGTTAACTTCCCAATACAGACAGGAGCTGCAGTGTCTGTATCTGGACATTAAACTCACATTCTAAGTAAAGGGTTTTGCCCATTCGCTTTCTTTAAATGGAAAAAAAATCCTATTATTGTAAGAAATAATACGCTACCTACAGTGTAATATACAGATTTACTTTACCTTAGCGTTCCATCCCTGTATAAAAGCACGCAGCCTGCGTTCTGCGTGCTTCACGTAGTCATGGATCTCCTTGTTGGCATAATCCTTATTAACACTGAAGTAGTGTATTATGCCTTACTATTACACTGTAAGAGGTGCATTATCCCTTATTATTTATTTGTAAAGGAGCGTTTCATTTTTTCCAACATAAGGCAAATTAATTTTTTCAAAAAAAAAATTCTTTGAGCTGTGAATTTTTTTTTCTTTGCTCCTCCCCATTCCCGTACACACACCTGTCACACTTAACAACAAATAAATTCTGCAGTGTGTAATCAAGATAATAAGATTTCTTTTTTTATATAGAGTTTAAAGAGCAGGTCACCCCTCATAAAATGTTAGTTCTTTCCCCACCTCCAAAAACTTTAAACCTCACAATAATTACCCTCCCTGGTTTCCTGAAGTATGACATTCAGTGTGCGTTCCACTGTCATTTTCAGTGTTGTTTCCACCGAAATCTTAAAGCTTTGCAAGCTTGTTAAGAGCTTGCCAATGTGCAGGGAAAGTGGCTCTCGCCGTGACGTTCATTGTCTTGTACATCTACCAGAGTGGCAGAATATCCAACTTCAGGAATGATAGGAAGGTTTTTTGCAAGGTCTGGTTTTTCAGCGTGTAGTTGGTAAGTAAAAAATATAGAGGAAGGATGGACGGTGCTTTAATGTGTATTATTTTTGTTCCTTATACTACCCCTTTATATAATAAAAAAAAAAAATTGCGTTTGGAGGACTGTATTTAATACACTACTCTTGCTTCAATATGTGTAGGTGTCGGCTCTAGTTACAATGCACAGCTATGATGAGGATATAGACAGTGCTATTGAAGTGTTTTTCAAAGGCTATCCTGGTACCAGGAAAATCAAGTAAGTCAAACATTTCTCAAGAAAATAAAAAGTAACAGCTTAATTAATTTGTAATGTGGTAGAGATTAAAAGGTATTCTTTGAAGTTGCTGACATGGGTATGTTATCTGACAGTTTGAGTCTCTAGTTATATTGTCGTCGCTTTAATATATTAACAGGACCAGTCATATCAGGTGGATTAGGGTCAAACACAATCTCCTTGGATTTAGGATATTATTTCTGATACAGATATACACAAGTGGTTGCAACATTACTTTTCTAATGAGTCACTTTAGTTTTATGCACAAAGGCATGAAGTTTACAGCTGGTGCCTTTTATATGGATTTTTCACTGAAATTAGGGAGTCTGTAGGGTAATTCATACATGGTTTTAACATTTAAGAATGGTCTAGAGAAGATTGGGTTTACCGGTAAGATTAATTTAATAGTGAGAGGGTGCCCCATTTTTTTTTTTTTTTTGTAATTCAACTATTGTGAATTGCAAAAATGAAGAAAAAATCATTAAAAAGTTTCTACCAGCCAGAAACATTAGCTAGTCTAGACCTTTCTCAGTCTATGGATCTATTTTTGTTTTGGTGAAACTGTTGATATTCATCTCAAATTAATTTAGTTTTTATGAATTATTTTTTTAGAGCGAATAATAAAAAAGTAACGTTAGATGTAATCTACACACTAAATCCCCACTACACTACAGAAAGGAACACGGAACTGATCCGGAGTGAGGCAGGCAGGCGGAAGGGAGGGAGGGTGGTGTGTGTGTGAGGGCTTGGGATATTTTGTGCCCAATATGCATCACCCCCTAATTGTTTGTTGGTATGTTCCAGTTTTTAGAGTGAAGTCATATTAAGTCTATGTGTAGGTTGGGGCAGATTGGAGTAGGTTGTTTAATGGTAGTAGTAACATTAGCATGGTCCACCAGCTATGTTATAGCTGACATACCGATCAGCTATGTTATAGCTGACATAGTGGCACCGATAAGGGATGGTAGCAATGATATATGAAATTCTATAAGGATAATGCGCCCCTTACAATGCAATATATGGATTTCTCTGACAGCCTCAGGGGGACCCAGGGAACGCAGTGGGTTAAGCACCTTCTCCAGGAGCGGACACTTTAATTTGTAAGGAAGTGAGGCTCCGGTGCTCCTCCCCTCAGGTATATACCTCCTAGCACCGGAAGCCTCCTCCAGTTTTTAAGTGTCCGCTCAGGAGAAGGACCCTGCAAAGACAAGATTACCTTTACAGGAGCCGGTGGTTTCCAGGCCCCACGCACTCACGAGTGCGGCGAGGGGCTGCTCATTATGTCCCTCGGGACTAAAATGGGCAGATCTCCCCCCTCTGCTGGGCAGTTAACCAGCGGTCATCCGCTGCTTACCACCGGAACTGCTAGGCAGCTGTACAGGAGCGGGCTGGCTGGCAGGGGCAGACTTCCTCCTTCTTTCTCTTCTCGGGCTCATCGGGGGCGGGACTTCCGGATCCGATCCTCTCCTCTGGCACGCCGTATCGGGAGTCTCCTCCAGTGCAGGAATCAGCTTCCTTCTACCTACAGCTAAGTCCTTTTCTTTATCAGGTTTCCCTAGCCAGGCAGCCTCTTTTCCACCTTACCTGTGGAACTCTTCTGGCCCCGCTTTTTCTTCCTTTTTTTTTCTGGGGCCCAGTACTGGGAACCCCTATCCAGGCCCCTTTAAATCTATATATAAGGGGCAGCAAGGTGGCTCAGTAGTTAGCAACTCAGTTCCTGAACTCTCTAAGTTCTGTTCTTTATTTAAAAAAATAAAAAAAATATTTTTCTTTCTTTTCCTGTCCAAAGCCAGTCATGTTCTTCAAGGAGAAGTCCGTTCCTGCTCAAATCAAGCCAAGTCGCCCAGTCATATCCTATGTTTGTGCGCTATGCAGACTAAGTTGCCAGACGTCACTCTGGACCATTCGAACCAAGACCTCCAGCCTGCGCAGACTGCACTTTCCAGTCAGGAACCCGAATGGGCCAGAACACTCTGGCTTCCATCGATTCTCTACAGAATCCTTCTCCTGGTCGGTCTTGTCCCGAGAATCTCCGGGGGTCACCCCCCAAGAGCCTGAACCAGCTGGCAAAATCAGCGACAATTCTATGTCAGTGTTGTCGGCCTCTATTTCTCAAGTCTAACAGTCGGTACATCTCCGCTGGAACGGAAGCCAGGCCCGCAAAGAGCTCCAGAACTTTAGAGCCCCCATTGGCGACTTCAATGGAATATACCTCTCTGGAAGAAAGAGAGGAATCGGAAGATGGAGAACTGGACCTTAGATTCTGAACTGGAAGTCCAGACCACCTTCACCCCGGAAACAATCGATGAGCTGATTAGATCAGTCGTACAAGTTCTAACATCCAAGATCCAGGGGAACCAGCAGACCCGTCCAAATCCTTATTCAGTCGCCCGAAGAAAACAACAGCGACTTTCCCTTCGTACGATCAGTTAGAACAGATCGTCCTGGAGGAATGGGCCTCTCCGGAAAAGAAATTCCATCATTCAAGGAATTTCCAAAACAATTTCCCTTTTCCCAGTCGGACGTGGATAAGTGGTCCATGCCTCCAGTAGTCGATCCCCCAGTGGAGAGACTCTCCAGGGCCACAGCTATTCCTCTGGCCAAGGCAGCCACTTTCAAAGATCCCACCGATAGATGACTGGAGGTATTTTGAGAACATCCTTTGCGCTTTCTGGTGCGGCCCTACGCCCACTTCGCCTCTGCTTGGGTGGCTAAGGCTATGGAACAGCCACTAGTTGAAATATTCAACAGTTGTCAGACGCAGCCATATATACGGGGACGCTGCCCTAGAATCTAGCAGTCTTATAGCCGATCATCGGCAGCCGCTACGGCGGCCAGGAGATCCTTATGGCTCAAGGTGCAGGGTGGCAGATCTGCATCAAAAGGTGCTCACCAAACCTACCCTTCTTGGACGTCTCCTGTTCGGAACTTTCTTTTGATTGGCCATTAACTCGCACATGCTCAGTAAGTCTCGCATGCATTGCGTCAGGATGTGATGTAGTGCTACAGCAGCTACCAGAAGCACACCTATTGCATAATAAGGACAATAAGGAAATGACAGCAAACTTCCATGCAGAATTTAATCCATTTGAGAGGTGTGTCTATAGCTCCCATTTTGACCAGTCCATTCAAACGTGGGGAGATTCTGTAGGTTAGTACTTTTTTATTTTTCATTTCATATGCCATTTACACACTGTTACACACTTATATATCTTTATTTTGTACATATTAATAAACTAATTCATGTTATACCTTTTACATTACAATATACACTTTTACTATGTATAATATTAAAACCTGGTAGAGCTGCTGAGTCTAATTGGGGAATTCATCTGCAGGTACAAGGACAGGAGAATTTAAACAATACTATCAGTAGCAGCCTCCATAGCTTAATACAGAGAACAAATATACAAAGCAAAAGGGAGAATAAATGGTATTACCAGCACCACTGCCACAATTTGTACCAGATCACTGCTTTATGGAGGGATTATAGGTAGCATGGCACAAAGTGGGTTACTCTGGTGGTATGGCACAAAGCAGACAGTGCACATAAACAGGTCCCCACTTAACGTGCAGTAATCAGGGGTGTCTATGGTGCACCACTTTGACCTGTATTTTGTGTGTCCTTGTAAGTTGGTGTACACTTATCTGTTGCCTCAGAGTTTGTATCCAATAAAGTAAATTGTCTGTCCAATAATCTGTCCTCCAAACAGGTCGTAACAGGATCTTATACACAGGGTTTTATGTTGCAGTCAATATCACTCCATAACACACACCACAATCCACTTTCACTTTATCTCCTCCTACCATAGAGAGCAGGGATGTCTTGCATTTTATCACTCACTGACACCACCTGCAGGCTGAAGGTGGTATATAAGAATCCTTGGTGTATACCATATATATTTGAATATAAACCGAGTTTTTAAGGTTAAAAAAATACCTTAAAAACCTGGGCTCGGTTTATACTCGAGTCATAGGGAGTATAAAAAACCATAAAAAGCACTGAGATCGCAAAATGTACTATAATAAAAGTACCGTAGCTGGTACCTCACTGTGTCCAGAGACATACCAGTAGGTGTGAAGAGGACCGGGACCACCACCGGAGCACAGGCAGAGCGCACGGGACGTGCGTAAGTGACGTGCCCGCTCGCTCAGCTAACATCAGCCCAGCACTACCGTATATGGCCAAATGGAGGAGCCTTCACACAGCCAGACCGGAGGACCGGTCCAACAACCTACCAGCACTCAGCCCTCCACCAGTAAGCCCACAACGTGCATGGGGTGGTTTAGGGGGGAGGGCTAAAATACTATTCAATTGGAATATTAAAGAGGGGTGGGGGGGTTGGCTGCTGGGTGGCACACTATGAATGTAGATTTATAACAATTTATTATTTAAAGGGCATGTCCACCCCCAAAACTATAATCCCCCCCACTAATGGCCCCATCATGTAGTGTAATAAAATCCTTACCTCACATCCCAGCTCCATATGGTTCTCCTGTAGTCCCCCCCAAAGTCCCAAAAACTGCCCACCAGGAGGAAGGCAGAACACCTTGATATAAAAGCAGTAATCAGTGCCTCACTTCTAATTTCTAATGGTTGCTGAGAAATTGTGCAGATCATATGACGCTGGCTTTAAACTAACTCTGTCAAGAGCAGAAGAAAGCAATAATTCTGTTGCAGGCCAGGAATTTGGCGTTGATGAAAGACAGGTGCGAGACTGGCGAAAAATGAAGACTGATTTGGAGAAGATGCCAAAGTCAAAAAAGGCTTGTCATGGTTTAACAACCTCATATGGGGCTCTAGAGACTGACTTGCATAAATGGGTTGTGGAATGTCGTCAAAATGGATACTGCCTAACACGCATGGGAATTCGTTTACATGCCCTTCAAATGGCTAAAGATGAGCAATATAAAACAGTGGGTATTGAGAAATTTGTTGCATCAGCTGGATGGTGTACACGCTTCATAAATAGTTTTGGACTTTGCTTGCGCCAGAGAACGAAGATATGCCAAAAGCTGCCACAGAATCTTGAAGAAAAGGTCATGTCATTCCATCAATTCATTATAAAACAAAGCTTTATAATTATGACCTCGGAAGTATTGGGAATATGTATGAGACTGCAATGACTTTTGATCTTCCAAGCAACAGGACCGTGGCATCCTTGGGAGAAAAAACAATTTTCCTTGGAACAACCGGGAATGAAAAAAATCATTTCACAGTGGTTCTGGCATGTTTGCTGTAAGTAAGTTTATGTATTTTGTATATTTTGTGTTGTACCTAATATAAGTCAGTGCTAAATTTTATATACATTTACTGATGGTCATTTAAATGGTAACAGTGAGATATACACCTTTCCTATGTGTAATAACCTATACCCCCACCACATTGGTAGCTCCTAAAAACTCAATGCAATCTCCTATGGATATATAAATATATTGATATAATATGAGGGATATTTTTTCTTTTTAATATGCAATATAGTCAGCTCCATGTTATTTCTCACAGGCCTACTGATGTTGGATTACTGGCTGTTGTTGCAAACAATATCATCACTATTAACAAGGTATGTTTGATTATGAAAAATGTGCAAAGGTAAGTAGAATTGTTTTAAAATATACAGCGAGAGTAAGACTGTTAGTGAACTTTCTACATCTGGTTCCTGTTGAGTGTGTATTTAGTAATTTAAGTAATCTGAAATAATAATACTAATCTACAAGAAGAATACTGGCTAAAATTATATTTTTCTGGCTTATAGCCCATAATGTGCAGATTATGTTGATACGTCACTCTCCTTTTTAGTCTCATTAAGGTTAGTAATACATTTTAAAGCAAGAAGCTGGTTTGGCTGTGTCTTAATAGCAATCCTGTCATGTCTTATCAGTTTTATCATAATAGGTGAGTTAAAGGGGAACTGTTTCCAATATGAAAAGGGCTTTCCTACCTTTCCATTGATCTACCGGCAACTCATTGCCCTGCAGAGAGAAAGAGAGTCTGAGGAATGCTGATGGTGGTGTCATTTGGCTTCCATACAGATGGTTATGGCATGCACCATTGCTACTTCACGATGGAAAAGAAGCAATGGTTCATGTCCATAATGTCAATGGAATGTAACCGGGCTTATAGAAAAGACGTTGGTGTCAGAAATAGTGATATATTTTTATCTTCAGACATTCCGATCATCTTTTTCTGCAGAGAGAGCAGATGCTGTTGGATCAATGTAAAGGTAAGACAAAAGGCTTTGTGTAGTAATGTCCTTTGTATTTTGGCCACTGTTACCTTTCAAGTCCACCATTTTAATGTAATGGGAATGTCCACCCCCAAAACGAAAATTTGTAAAACTCTTATCACCCCTAAAGTTCCATGCGAGGCTTCTAAATACGGGTTGGATTTTCGTAACTTCAATAAGATCTGTTTTTTCTGTTCTAAGCAATTGAATAAAAGTATACCTGAGAACCCTGATGCACCCAACTTAGGACTTTATTCCACATAGATGAGGCTCCATTGACAACCACTCCTTGAACCAATTCTCTATTCTTGTACAAATGTGTTTTTTTTAGACCAAAATACAGTGCCATCTATGTGGCACAGTATCAAAACTCTTAGCAAAATACTACATTCACTATACTAGATTCACTGTGGCTATGCCAGTATCTAATATAATGCTCATGTTATTCAGCAAAAGCAATGTTAGGTATCCTTAAATGTCAAAATCCAGTTTCTCGCTCCACATTTTGCCATAGCTGTAGGAGTTTCTCATTGTTCTTATCACTAACATTTAAAAGCCAACTATACCTAGAAAACCCACCCATGTATACGGATCGGTTTCGGGTTTGTTTTGAAACTGATAGTTTTGAAATTTCAAGTAAACTTTTCGGATTCTGATAATCGAATATCCGTCTCCCATTGTCTTCTATTGGGTTTTGAACATCTCTACCCATGAATAGTACCCAGAGTGAGGATCTAATCCGCTAGGTCCTCACCCCTGGGTTTACCATTAATATTCCGAACTAAGATGCAAAATTATGCTTACTGGTAGGCTTTGTTCTGCCCCCTCCTTTCAGCCTATGGCCTTACCACATCTTCCTATTAGACAGGACCAAAACTAAGGTGAGGGTGGTGCAAGAAAACATGGCAAGCACAAATTCCTGCATTTTGAAGGTAAACACAGGAGCAAGGACCTAGTGGATTGGGCCCTTTTGTTTGGTACAATTTATGGTTGGATCCGGTGGATGGTGGGTTTTCAAGGTATAGTTGGCCTTTTTTATATTTATGTAGTTATCTTGTTTTACACAACTCGTTTTGGATGACATTCCTTTTTTAATTTTAGGACCAAAATGTGTTTGACTCGAAGAAAAAAGTGAAACTTACAAACGCTGAAGGAGTAGAGCACAAACTTTCTAAGAAACAAATTCAGGCCATTGAGTTTAACAAGGCTTTGCTGTCAATGTATACAAATCAGGTAATGTAAGAACAGATTTTTTTGTAGTTTCTTGCTATTTTAAACAAGGTGCACAACCATGTTCTAATGATGATTTGTTGAAACATTTTACCTTGAAGTACATCTCCACCCTTTAAACAAAAAATGGTCACTCAGGGACAAAGTGGCATTTTGTCACTAATGTGTGTAGGTACAAACCTCAAAGTCCTTTACCCTGGGTCTACAAGCTAAAAGATCACAGGTGCACACTACTAGAAATGTATTACAGGTTTTTTTGTGAATCACGCACATGTGCGTGCTTTACAAATAAACCTATAATCACTACTAGTTGTGTGTACCTTTGATCTTTTTTTCTTCCCCTGCTGTCTAGTTTGCACATGCTCAAGCTTATAAAAAGATCATTGAGCATAGTAAAAATAGCAGTTGGGGCTCCGAACAGAAAACTGAAATGTCACTAGTTTTTTGTTCTAAGGGCGGGCATGTCCTTTTAAAGTAACTGTTTCAATAATTATTGAAGTTTTGCACAGCTTATTACTTTGTGTCTTTTATTCCTATACAAAATGTTGTCAGCAGGGAAGCCTGGATCCAATTGTGGGGTGGATTGTGGAAACCTAGCAAATATCTATTTTTTGTGCTTATATGCAGCAATGGAAGTAATTACTCCTGTTTTGAAAACAAAGCCTTGGATAACATTGAGGCTTTCCTTACTTATGGTGTCTGCAGCTCTCCAACTGGCTAAATATTCATTCTGCTGTCTTACTTGTGATCCAGCATTATGGAATCATAGACTGTTAAGTGATTTTAGCACACGGTTCGTTATTATCAACATTGAATTAAACAACAAATTTGTTTGATGTCATCATCTCTACATTTCTAGGCTGAGCAATGTCGAAAATTGTCATCAAACCTACAATCTCAGAACCCAGAGCACCTGCTACCTGTTCTTATCCAAGCTGCCCAGCTCTGTCGGGAAAAGCAGCATACAAAAGCTGTAGAGCTGCTTCAGGTAAAATAATTTCTTAAATCTATTTCTTTTATTTCTTCTCTTTATACTTTTTGAAATAAACTGACAGATCTCTTTGATCTGTTTTGCTTTTCAGGGTATTTACTGGGCATTGTTTTGACTTTTTTTTATAATTGTGCATAATGGAATTTGTATAGGTTTTTTTCTTCAATTCATTTTCTTAGGAATTTGCAGATCAACATCCTAATAATGCGGCACAAATTAAACTTACCATGGCACAGCTAAAACTTGTACAGGGTAAGGAGATTTTCTTGTGTATTCTAGAAACGGTGTTCATTTTTTAGGGGGTGGTCTAATATACTGTTTTGGAAACTTGTTTTCTAGGAAATGTGACAAAGGCTTGTATGATTCTCAAAAGTATCAAAGAGTTGGAACATAAACCAGGCATGGTGAGTTTGTTTCATGTGCTGTTACTTAAAAGGGAACTGGAATTAGGTTAAATGAGCCTGCAGTATTAACTTTAAAGACACTCCTCAATCACACCTCGAACTGTAGCCTTTGAGAAGTTATATTTCTAAAAATATTATCAATATTTATTTTAAATGTAGGACTTAAGGTTTTTATCTGACCCGAACTTGTTTGGAGTCCACAGGTCCTGTTTAGGTGCAAAAATTGTGTAAGCTACAATTCAGCAAATAATAGAGCAAGTTAAAAGCTATAGACTTACCCACTTTACAATTAATGCCCAAACCTATACAAAATACTCACGGTTTGCGGATCAGGAGCATACTGCTCAATGAAAAAAGAAAGTGGGGTCACTTCCAGCGCTCACAGCACCTCCGAGAAAAGCCGGCTCCCAGAAAGCCCATAAAATCCAGTCTTTATTAGTTAATCATGTAAAAACAGCACATCGGATCCAAACTAAACACCCACACTCTTCATCTATAAGCTCCACCCAACATGTTTCGTGATCTCTCGTCACTTCCTATTATATGTGACACTCTGGTGTTATTTAAATCTACCTTTCTTATGATTCTGCATTTGGTTTTACTACTGTAAGGTTTTTTTTTTTTGTTCGTAGTGATGATTTTTTTTTTATCTCATCAATAAGTAGCTATTATACAAGAGATAATACTACTGTGTAATATTAGGATATAAAGTCACAGAGGAGTTCTCTGCTACGTAGCTAAATGTTTTTAGAAGAATATATACCACTGATACTTCTATTTATTTTCCACAGCCTTATCCCCCCAACAAAATAAAGAACAAAACCAGCACATATCTGTTTAAATATGACCAAAGTGTTTTGGTTCTTTAAGTTCATTAACTGAGCCAAATTCAGTTAGTTAAAAGGCAGATGATCTGGAGTCCAATTCAGTGAAAACGGCCCTTCATGATACGTGAAATAAAGAATGGAAAAAATACCTTAACTTGTGTATTATAAGAAATAATTCTCCCATTAACATTAAAATATTATGATATTACGTCAACTCTGAGTTACCTGCCCTGTATAAAAGCACTCTGCCTGTGGCCTTGTGCTTTTATATGGCCAGGGAATTCCTTTTGACATAATATTCTTATAATACATTTAGAATGGGGAGGTGCAGTGGCGAGAATTCTTTTTACAGTCACTGAGTTCTCCACTGCACCTTCCCATTCTCTGTGCACACACTGACTGTCCCTTCTTCCTGCCTGCAGTATTATCTATGTGCTCTTACAGAACATCCTTTTATGACCACAGCTGGTTAACCTCGGTCTCTTTGAACTCGAAAAAAACTCCGTTCCTCTCTCCCTGATAGATTAACTTCCTGAAACAGACACTGCAGGCAGGATGGCGTGGACTTCATAAGGAGTGCTTGAAGTGTATCAGAAAGTTAATCGGTCAGGGTGAAAGGGGGGGTGGGTTATCCCTTATTCACCATGAACGTTAACTTCCCAATACAGACAGGAGCTGCAGTGTCTGTATCTGGACATTAAACTCACAGTCTAAGTAAAGGGTTTTGCCCATTCGCTTTCTTTTAAATGGAAAAAAAATCCTATGTATTGTAAGAAATAATACGCTACCTACAGTGTAATATACAGATTTACTTTACCTTAGCGTTCCATGCCCTGTATAAAAGCACGCAGCCTGCGTCTGCGTGCTTCTACGTAGTCATGGATCTCCTTGTTGGCATAATATCCTTATTACACTGAAGGTAGTGTATTATGCCTTACATATTACACTGTAAGAGGTGCATTATCCCTTATATATTATATTGTAAAGGAGCGTTTCATTTTTTCCAACATAAGGCAAATTAATTTTTTTCAAAAAAAAAATTCTTTGAGCTGTGAATTTTTTTTTCTTCTGCTCCTCCCCATTCCCGTTACACACAGCCTGTCACACTTAACAACAAATAAATTCTGCAGTGTGTAATCAAGATAATAAGATTTATTTTTTTATATAGAGTTTAAAGAGCAGGTCACCCCTCATAAAATGTTAGTTCTTTCCCCACCTCCAAAAACTTTAACCTCACAATAATTACCTCCCTGGTGTTCCTGAAGTATGACATTCAGTGTGCGTTCCACTGTCATTTTCAGTGGTTGGTTCCACCGAAATCTTAAAGCTTTGCAAGCTTGTTAAGAGCTTGCCAATGTGCAGGGAAAGTGGCTCAGTCAGCCGTGACGTTCATTGTCTGTGACATCTACCAGAGTGCAGGCTGAATATCCAACTTCAGGAATGATAGGAAGGTTTTTTGCAAGGTCTGGTTTTTCAGGCGTGTAGTTGGTAAGTAAAAAATATAGAGGAAGGATGGACATGTGCTTTAATGTGTATTAATTTTTGTTTCCTTATACTACCCCTTTTATATAATAAAAAAAAAAAATTGCGTTTGGAGGACTGTATTTAATACACTACTCTTGCTTCAATATGTGTAGGTGTCGGCTCTAGTTACAATGCACAGCTATGATGAGGATATAGACAGTGCTATTGAAGTGTTTTCAAAGGCTATCCGCTGGTACCAGGAAAATCAAGTAAGTCAAACATTTCTCAAGAAAATAAAAAGTAACAGCTTAATTAATTTGTAATGTGGTAGAGATTAAAATGTATTCTTTGAAGTTGCTGACATGGGTATGTTATCTGACAGTTTGAGTCTCTAAGTTATATTGTCGTCGCTTTAATTATATTGCAAAGGACCAGTCATATCAGGTGGATTAGGGTCAAACACAATCTCCTTGGATTTAGGATATTATTTCTGATACAGATATACACAAGTGGTTGCAACATTACTTTTCTAATGAGTCACTTTAGTTATTATGCACAAAGGCATGAAGTTTACAGCTTGGTGCCTTTTATATATGGATTTTTCACTGAAATTAGGAGATCTGTAGGGTAATTCATACATGGTTTTAACATTTAAGAATGGTCTAGAGAAGATTGGGTATACCGGTAAGATTAATTTAATAGTGAGAGGGTGTCCCCATTTTTTATTTTTTTTTTTGTAATTCAACTATTGTGAATTGCAAAAATGAAGAAAAATCATTAAAAAGTTTCTACCAGCCAGAAACATTAGCTAGTCTAGACCTTTCTCAGTCTATGGATCTATTTTTGTTTTGGTGAAACTGTTTGATATTCATCTCAAATTAATTTATTTTTTATTGAATATTATTTTTTTAGAGCGAATAATAAAAAAAGTAACGTTAGATGTAATCTACACACTAAATCCCCACTACACTACAGAAAGGAACACAGGAATCTGATCCGGAGTGAGGCAGGCAGGCAGGAAGGGAGGGAGGGGTGTGTGTGTGTGAGGGCTTGGGATATTTTGTGCCAAATATTGCATCACCCCCTAATTGTTTAGTTGGTATGTTCCAGTATTTTTAGAGTGAAGTCATATTAAGTCTATGTGTAGGTTGGGGCAGATTGGAGTAGGTTGTTTAATGTAGTAGTAACATTAGCATGGTCCGACCAGCTATGTTATAGCTGACATACCGATCAGCTATGTTATAGCTGACATAGTGGCACCGATAAGGGATGGTAGCAATGATATATGAAATTCTATAAGGGATAATGCGCCCCTTACAATGCAATATATGGATTTCTCTGACAGCCTCAGGGGGACCCAGGGAACGCAGTGGTTAAGCACCTTTCTCCAGGAGCGGACACTTTAATTTGTAAGGAAGTGAGGCTCCGGTGCTCCTCCCCTCAGGTATATACCTCCTAGCACCGGAAGCCTCCTCCAGTTTTTAAGTGTCCGCTTCAGGAGAAGGACCCTGCAAAGACAAGATTACCTTTACAGGAGCCGGTGGTTTCCAGGCCCCACGCACTCACGAGTGCGGCAGAGGGGCTGCTCATTATGTCCCTCGGGACTAAAATGGGCAGATCTCCCCCCTCTGCTGGGCAGTTAACCAGCGGTCATCCGCTGCTTACCACCGGAACTGCTAGGCAGCTGTACAGGAGCGGGCTGGCTGGCAGGGGCAGGACTTCCTCCTTCTTTCTCCTGGGCTCATCGGGGGCGGGACTTCCGGATCCGATCCTCTCTCCTTGTGGCACGCCGGTATCGGGAGTCTCCTCCAGTGCAGGAATCAGCTTCCTTCTACCTACAGCTAAGTCCTTTTCTTTATCAGGTTTCCCTTAGCCAGGCAGCCTCTTTTCCACCTTACCTGTGGAACTCCTTCTGGCCCCGCTTTTTCTTGCCTTTTTTTTTCTGGGGCCCAGTACTGGGAACCCCTATCCAGGCCCCTTTAAATCTATATATAAAGGGGCAGCAAGGTGGCTCAGTAGTTAGCAACTCAGTCCTGAACTCTCTAAGTTCTGTTCTTTATTTAAAAAAATAAAAAAAAATATTTTTCTTTCTTTTTCCTGTCCAAAGCCAGTCATGTCTTCCAAGGAGAAGTCCGCTTCCTGCTCAAAATCAGCCAAGTCCGCCCAAGTCATATCCTATGTTTGTGCGCTATGCCAGACTAAGTTGCCAGACGGTCACTCTGGACCACATTCGAACCAAGACCTCCAGCCTGCGCAGACTGCACTTTCCAGTCAGGAACCCGAATGGGCCAGAACACTCCTGGCTTCCATCGATTCTCTACAGAATCCTTCTCCTGGGTCGGTCTTGTCCCGAGAATCTCCGGGGGTCACCCCCCAAGAGCCTGAACCAGCCTGGGCAAAATCATTGACAAATTCTATGTCAGTGTTGTCGGCCTCTATTTCTCAAGTTCTACAGTCGGTACATCCCGCTGGAACGGAAGCCAGGCCGCAAAGAGCTGCCAGAACTTTAGAGCCCCCATTGGCGACTTCAATGGAAGATACCTCTCTGGAAGAAAGAGAGGAATCGGAAGATGGAGAACTGGACTCCTTAGATTCTGAACTGGAAGTCCAGACCACCTTCACCCCGGAAACAATCGATGAGCTGATTAGATCAGTCGTACAAGTTCTAAACATCCAAGATCCAGGGGAACCAGCAGACCCGTCCAAATCCTTATTCAGTCGCCCGAAGAAAACAACAGCGACTTTCCCTTCGTACGATCAGTTAGAACAGATCGTCCTGGAGGAATGGGCCTCTCCGGAAAAGAAATTCCATCATTCAAGGAATTTCCAAACAATGTTCCCTTTTCCCAAGTCGGACGTGGATAAGTGGTCCATGCCTCCAGTAGTCGATCCCCCAGTGGAGAGACTCTCCAGGGCCACAGCTATTCCTCTGGCCAAGGCAGCCACTTTCAAAGATCCCACCGATAGATGACTGGAGGGTATTTTGAGAACATCCTTTGCGGCTTCTGGTGCGGCCCTACGCCCCACCTTCGCCTCTGCTTGGGTGGCTAAGGCTATGGAAGCAGCCACCTAGTTGAAATAATTCAACAGTTGTCAGACGCAGCCATATATATCGGGGACGCTGCCCTAGAATCTAGCAGTCTTATAGCCCGATCATCGGCAGCCGCTACGGCGGCCAGGAGATCCTTATGGCTCAAGGCCTGGGCAACAGATCCTGCATCGAAGAAGGCGCTCACCAACCTACCCTTCTTGGGCGGCCATTCGTACACATCGTGTGTTGAACGGCCTAACGAACCTTTAGTGACATAGCTAAGTGATTTTTACAAGGGTTTATACAACTGCACTTCACTGTTATACATTACACTCATGTATTATATAGTCTATAGTTTGTGCTGAAAAGAGTAAAAAGTGTATACTCTAGCTGAATATGCTTGTGAAGGTTCTCATTCATCCAGGTCATGGTATATCTGTTGTATTCAATTAGATCAACTGGACTTGAAATGTAGTTCTTGAAGACGTTTCGCTAGTCATCCGACTGGCTTTCTCAATTCAGAATGACTTGTACAAGAATCTGTGGCAATTATGTACCCTGGAAAATCCCAATTAGCATATCACAGCCAGGTGTTAAGGGTGTGATTAGATAGTGGCTAAGAGGTGTTATAGGAACGCCCAGAGTAAGGTGTTAAAACAGCATTGTACATGGCAGACAGTTGGTGTCGAACCCCCCCACCTCTGTTTAGGCTTGGTTTCTTTATTTTCACATAAATGGCCTCCTTAACACCTCTCTTGAACCAGTCACGTATCATCAGTTGAAGCAGTTCCGTATGTCCTTTTCCATCCCAACGGTCCCTAGACTTCCAGATTCATCTCCCGCAGCCGGTGCGGATCTCTCTGACCTGGTGGACCTTGGAGCACAACTTGGCAGCGGGCAAACCTTTGTGCCTTCCCTCTTGGACGGTGGTGACGACGGACGCCAGTCTCCTAGGATGGGGAGCGGTATGCGGTTCTCGGAAGGCTCAAGGCCTTTGGACCAAGGAAGAATCCCACCTGCCAATAAACGTCTTGGAGTTATGAGCGATATTTCTTGCTCTGTCTCACTGGACAGACCTTCTGAAGGGCACAAATGTCCGTATACAGTCGGACAATGCCACGGCTGTGGCATACATAAATCATCAAGGAGGAACAAGAAGTGACTGGGCGATGGCAGAATCACACCGAATCCTGACTTGGGCAGAATGTTACATTCCAGCCCTATCGGCAATATACATTCCCGGTGTCCTCAATACGGGAGAGTGGGCTCTCCACTCGGAGGTGTTCGAAGAAATAACACAGAGATGGGGGATTCCGGACATCGACCTGATGGCCTCCCGACACAATCGCAAGGTTTCCGATCTTTGGCGCCAAAACAAGAGATCCTCTGGCGGTCCTCATAGATGCTCTGGTGGTTCCTTGGCATTTCCACCTAGCCTACATATTTCCACCAACGGCAATGATACCCAGGATCCTGAAGAAGATAAAGTAATCTTCATAGCTCCACGATGGCCAAAGAGGGCTTGGTTCTCAGATCTGCTATCAATGTCGGTCGGAGAACCATGGTCTCTCCAGCTATGACCAGACTTGCTTTCACAAGGTCCTTTTCGTCACCCGAATCTTCAGCGTCTACATTTAATGGCGTGGCGGTTGAGTCTGCCATCCTGAGAAGACGAGGGGTGCCAGCATCATAAAAAAATACATACTATGTTTAGCGGCTAGAAAACCTTCTTCATCTAAGGTGTATTATAGGATCTGGCAACGGTATGTGACGTGGAGCGCATCCAGAGGCTTTTCTCCGTCTAGGTTTGTCCTATCTAGGATCCTTAGTTTTCTTCAGAAGGGATTTGACAGTGGTCTTTCTCTGAGTGCTCTCAAGGGTCAGGTTTCGGCTCTTCCTATATACTTTCATCGTAGACTTGCGAGTAGAAAGGATATCCAGACCTTTTTACAGGGAGTAGCTCATTTGCGTCCTCCAGTTCGTATCCCAGTCCAACCCTGGGATCTGTCCTTAGTACTCAGGGCGCTTAAAAAGCCTCCTTTCGAGCCTTTACGAGCTATTCCATTATCGCTTCTCTCTTGGAAGACTGTTTTTCTTTTGGCCATATCTTCTATCAGACGAGCTTCGGAACTAGCCGCTTTGTCCGTGGACCCCTCGTGTCTGACTTTTCATTCAGATAAGGCAATTCTTAGGCCTCACGCCTCTTTCCTACCGAAGGTGGTCTCGTCTTTCCATATCAATCAGGAAATCATAGTTCCAGTCTTCTTTCCGAATCCATCCTCGTCAAGGAGCATAGTTTTGCTCTGAGAGTCTACGTTGCTCGAACTGAAGGCATCCGTTCCACCCAGGCTTTGTTCATTCTCCTGGCGGGGCCCCGTCGGGGATCCAGGGCTTCCCCGCAAACTCTGGCGAGATGGATTCGATCTGCTGTTGTCCGCTGTTATGTGGCAGTTGGAGCCGTTCCTCCCTTGCGGGTTATGGCTCACTCTACCAGGGTGGTAGGAGCCTCTTGGGCGGCTCGTCATGATGCCTCGGTGGACCAGATTTGTCGGGCGGCAACTTGGTCTTCCATACATACCTTTATCAAATTTTATCGGCTCCAAGTTTTTGCAGAGAAGGATACAGCGTTGGGTGGCTCTATCCTGAACTGCG
Source organism: Hymenochirus boettgeri (assembly GCA_019447015.1). Lineage (NCBI taxonomy): Eukaryota > Metazoa > Chordata > Amphibia > Anura > Pipidae > Hymenochirus > Hymenochirus boettgeri. The sequence goes on along the minus strand of CM033469.1, from coordinate 204,690,272 downwards.
GAAGCCTAGCTCTTTTAGTTCCATTTCCCACCCTTAATATTTTGGGACGTCCCCTGTGTTCCCTGGGTCCCCCTGAGGCTGTCAGAGAAAAGGGGATTTTTATGTTTACTCACCTGTAAAATCCTTTTCTCTAAAGCCGTAAGGGGGGCCCAGGAACTTCCCTCCCTTTTGGTTTACATGGTTGTATTTGGCTTGTTGCCTGTTAATTCTTATTTTGTTTTCTACATTTCTATCTTCTTACACTCCCTCTTTGGGACCAACTGGAGGAGGCTTCCAGTGCTAGGAGGTATATACCTGAGGGGAGGAGCACCAGAGCCTCACTTCCTTACAAATTAAAGTGTCCGCTCCTGGAGAATGGTGCTTAACCCCTGCGTTCCCTGGGTCCCCCTTAAGGCTTTAGAGAAAAGGATTTTACAGGTGAGTAAACATAAAAATCCCCTTATTACGCCGCCAAGGAGTTCCCTTGCGATATAAGGTGTGGTAATATCCTTATTTTATAATGTGAAGGGGCACATTATATATTATAATACATAGGTTTCTAATTCCTTTCACCCCACACCCATTGCATTTTAAAGACATTGGTTATAAGGTGACAGGAAGCAGGTCCCATTAGTTAAGTTAAACACAGTGCACAACCCGATGAGTCATTGTTCAGGCATATGCAATGTGCTGAACTTCTTTAACAGGAATTGGAATGGGAGGGCAGTGGGATATGAGAAACAAGTCACTTAGGTTCATACACACGTGCGATCGCGGGTGCCGACCTGCGCCGCACAATGTGTACGAATGGCCGTTTGGGCAATAATCGGCCCGTGTATGAATGCTTTATCTGCCGAAATGGCAGTTCGTTTGGGAATCGTTGCCTGATTCGCCGGGTGGGTGTCTGAACGAGCGGCCGTTTCAGCTGATAAAATACACAGGCCAATTATCGTCTGAAACGGCCATTCGTACACATCGTGTGTTGAACGGCCTAACGAACCTTTAGTGACATAGCTAAGTGATTTTTACAAGGGTTTATACAACTGCACTTCACTGTTATACATTACACTCATGTATTATATAGTCTATAGTTTGTGCTGAAAAGAGTAAAAAGTGTATACTCTAGCTGAAGTGTTGCAGGCTCAACACGAGTCCCAAAGGTTCAAAGTAAAGAGCAGTTGATGGAGGGGTCTTGTTTTTGTGGTGCGGCATAACGAGGTAGTCACTGTATCTCTTTAATGACGGATCTAATGCTGTATTCAAGTCATTCAATATTTTTAGTCTTTTGCAAAAACTACTTTATTGAACCCTTGGCTTAAGTTAAACTTTGAAATGATTCTATTCTCTAGCTCACAGTGTTCTCTCTGCTCTTGTACACATTATGTATTATTTCTGTTTCTATAACTTATTCTGGTTTTTCACAGCCCAATTCACCAACACACTTGTCTTTAATAAGAGAAGCTGCTAACTTCAAACTAAAACATGGGCGGAAAAAAGATGCAATCAATGATCTTGAGCAGTTATGGAAGTAAGTAGAATAGCTTTATGCTTATAAACTAAAACATGATTTTTTAATTTAATTAACTTGTTTGTATTTTTCAGACAGAACCCTAAAGATATACATACTTTGGCTCAGCTCATCTCTGCATACTCACTTGTGGACGCTAACAAAGCAAAAGTGTATCCTTCTCAGCTGCAAAACAAATTTCATAAATAATAGTACAGCTGGTGACACAAAATTAGTCTTCTTTAATAGTGCTATGTATTTAAATGCTTCATATATAGGATACACAACAGTGTAACGTTTCGGTACACAACCTGAACCTTCATCAGTCTGATGAAGGTACAGGTTGTGTACCGAAACGTTACACTGTTGTGTATACTATGTTTGAAGCATTTAAATACATAGGCATTCAAGTCTGATGTGCGTGGTGTTTCTTTCTACTGTTGATATCTGTCCGTCAACCATGGTCTTCCATTGCACTCAGCATATATACCCACTGTTCTACTACAGGTGTGTGCAGGACCACTAAAAGATTGCTTTAACATTTCCAGGTTGGTTGAGGCAGGGACCAGTAGTATATCAAGATAAGAACAACCTAAATGGCCTGAAAGTTGAAAGGAGGAGGTTATAGGTTTCCAGTTTCAGGAAATAGATCTGTTATTACAATCGAGAAAATAATCAACCTTGAAGCAATATTACAGAGTGTGGGATCATTTCGTAAGTTTTGCAAAAAATTCCGGACAAGATTCTATGGGCGCAGATGCATCCTTGATTGTGAAGTTCCTTTTTGCAAGCTACAATATGGGCCTAAGTAACCGTGCTCTAAAAGTTCAAGTTTCTGCCCTGACAGACATTTTAAATCTTTCTTGGGCTGTGGATCCTCTGATAGAACGATACTTATACTTTAGTGCCCTTATCAGGGTGAGGCCTCCAATAAAATCAGTCTGCCCAGCTTCGAACTTAACTATAGTTCTACAAGCCTTGATGTGATGATGCCGCTGTTTAAACCAATTCAAGAAAGTTCAGATTGGTTTTTGACTCTCAAGGTTTTGTTGTTAGTAGCCATTACATCAGCTTGTAGAGTTTTGGAACTAGCAGCATTGTCGGCTAAACAGTCTGAGACTACTGTTTTCCAAGACAGGGTAAGACTGAATCTGGCATTCCAATTGTTGCTTAAGGTAGTCACGCATTTTTTACCTAGAAATGGAGTTCAACCTCTCAGTGTTTTGTCCAGAGCCAAAAAGTGACAAAGAATGGCAACACCATACCTTGGATTTGGTGAGGTTGATAACATTATGTCAAAAGAACAATAAAATGGAAAAAATCTAAAGGCTTTGTCATTCCTAGCAGCTTCAGAAAAGGAGAAGCTCCGTTCAAGAAGACGTTGGCTAGCTAGTTGACATTTGCCATTGCAAAAGCATATCAAGTCAAGGAAGAGGCAGTCTCTGCAGGTTTAAAAGCTCTCTCAACCAGTGAGATGGCTACTTCTTGGGCTTTTGAGTCTTAAGTGACTCTAAGAAAAATTTGTGATGCAGCAAAGTGGTCATCATGGAAGACATTAATAAAGCATTACCACTTAGAAGTGACTGCAACAGGCAAAACAAAGTTCAGTCGAGGAGTATTAAAAGGCTGTTATTCAGCAGACATACTAAAACATAATAAAAGTGTGTTTCTCTCCTTTTTAGCTTTGTTAAATTACAGTCTGGAGAATACCTGCCTCTGGGATGACAGAGAAAACAAAAAATTGTACAAACATACCATAATATCTGTTTCTTGCAGCATTCACGAGAGGATTTCCCACCCTTTTTTATTTTTGTACCATGCATTTCCTGATTGGCCTGGGATGCCCAGTCTGGGGAATGCTGCCATGGAAGGTGTCAAACAGAAATTCTGAAATGTTTGTACAATTTCTTGTTTTTTTGCCTTACTTTGGATCAGCTGTTAGGCAGGAAATGTGGGTATTACTGAGAAGTTTGGACTAGATGGACGTATGTCTTTATTTAACATATACTATACTAATGTGTTTGACCTTCCTGATTTTCTTTTCTCCCACACTTACCTAATCAGTATTAGTGGAATTTTGGAAGGCTTGCTTATTCTTTCTAACAAGTGACAACAACATATACAGTCTTATTTCCCTTAATTGTAATCAGACTTAGCAAACATTTACCGTCATCAGACACCATGAAGTTAAAAGTAGATGTTGATGCCCTGGAAAATTCTACTGGAGCCACTTTTATTAGGAAAAAGGCTGCAAAAGTGGCAAGTGAGCAAGCAAATGAGCAAAGGTTAGTTTAAATATCTCTTCCACCTTGTACAGAATATTGAACTGACTGATGTATCTGATGCTGTTTTCTTCACCAGCCGAGGGGGGCACAGGCAACATATGGTTAAGTCCCACTTCCAGGAGCAGACACTTGATATAAAGTTAAAGGATCCAGCTCTTCCCCTTCAGGATATAACCTCACTCACCAGAAGCCTCCTTCAGTATTTTCAAGTGTCCAATTCTGGAGTGGAACTTTCCTCATGGTTGCTGGTGTTTTCATGGATCTGTCGAATCTTCACGCTGGTTTTATTCCTGCTCTGTGCAGATGACTCACTCTCCTGCTGCAAATGACAGAGAAGTGATTATTTGCTTTTCTAATATTGTAGTGTTTAAAAGTAGGGGGGGATAGGGAAAATCATGAGTAAGCAGTAACTGCAGGACTATTTGCTTCACCCATATACAGTATGTCTGAGAAAGGTAATTGATTCATTATTTTCTCCTGTAATCACCACTGTAGTGTGAGATAAAGGTGCTCCTACCTCAACTTTAGACATAAACCAAATAAGAAACCAAAAACCAGAGTGAGTCATTTTTAAAGAAAGAAAACCATGTTTACTGTTAGTTACAGCTTTCAATTTTTTATTGGACAATGCAGGCAAGATGATATCAAGAAGAAGAAGAAGAAAAAGAAAGGTAAACCTTTCTCTGTGCAAACTTTTCACTGTTTCCCTTTATTGTTATGTAAAATACAGGGGACTTAACAGATCCTAGTTTATTCTCATAATTTTGCCCAGATATCAATGCAGAATAAAAGTGCATTGGCAATGTCCTATATCAGAAGTAAAATGAGTGACCATTTAAAAATCTATGCAGATTAAGGTTTATGCAGATTAAACATTTTACAGGTTTTGAGACAACCCCGCAGCTTTATATGATGGAATGCTGCTTAGTAATCTTGGGCAATAAATCCATGTGTATTGTATTTTTTTTTTACAAACCCATTATGATCTATCAACTATCCAGACTGGAGTAGAGTTTTAGTGGCAAAAATAAAGATTAAAAGGGAGATTCAATAAAAGTTCTTATCATTTAAAATGGTGCTAATTTTGCCCCAACCAATCAGATCTTATTTAAAGGGAATGTCCACCCCCAAAACTATAATCCCCCCCACTACTGGCCCCATTGTGTAGTGTAGTTTAAAGGGCATGTCCACCCCCAAAACTAAAATTTAACCCCTTACTGGCCACATCAAGTAGTTTAAAACAATCCTTACCTTACGTTCCTGCTCAAAATAGTTCCCCTGCTGTGCCCCTCCAAAGTCCAGGAAACTGCTGTGTAGGAGCAGTGTGTGACTCATGCTGTGCCTGAGACTTCCTCAACCTCATCAAGGTTGAGGCATGCTCAGTGCAGCCCTCCCTGCCTCTCAGCCAATCACAGACGTGGCTGCCGGTCCCGCCCCCTGCTTTCAATTCCATGCAAGCAGAGGGCCTGAACACTGCAGCGGAGGAGAGAGGGCAGGTAAGTAAGAATCGGGGGACTTTCTAACAATTATATTAATGCGGTTGGGGCTGGGGGAGCATGCCCTACCACATATCAAAAGTTAAATTTTGGGGTGGACATGCCCTTTAATCCTTACCTCACATCCCAGCTCCATATGGTTCTCCTGTAGTCGTCCCCCCCAAAGTCCCAAAAACTGCCAACCAGGAGGATAGCAGAGTCCATATAGGACTCTGCCTCCTATCTGGCCTCCGGGAGAAGTTTGGCATGCGTACTGCAGCCCTTCTCCCCCTCCCTCCCCCTCCTGATTAGGATTCCCTCCCCCTAGTGTAAAAATCTTTTTACATAACATTCCCCCTGTCCCCCCAGCCCCAACCGCTATATTTGTATTATCAGAAAATGCCCAAAACATTACTTACCTTCCCTCTTTCCTCCGCCGCACTGAACTCCCGGCAGCTGCGTCCATGATTGGCTGCCGCTCAGCCAATCACAGACGCGACTGCTGGTCCCGCCTCTCTGCTTGCATTTTCTCGCAGGCAGAGGGCCTGGCAGCGCGGTGGAGGAAAGGTAAGTAATGTTTTGGGCATTTTCTGATAATACAAATATAGCGGTTGGGGCTGGGGGGACGGGGAATGTTATGTAAAAATTTTTTTTAGAAGGGTAGACATACCCTTTAACATTTGAAAGCTAATATCTGATTGGTTGGGGCAAGATTAGCACCATTTTAAACGATAAGAACTTTTATTGTATAACCCTGATAGCCTGTTCTTTGTGACCACAGATCAAAGCACCTTGATGTTCTGAATGTGTTATTCATTTATTAAAAAATGTTTAATGAATAGTTATAGATTGTAGAAAGACTTTCTTTTCCATTTTTTATATTCTTTAGGAAAGTTGCCCAAGAATTATGATCCAAAGGTTACACCTGACCCAGAAAGGTGGCTTCCGATGCGTGAGCGCTCCTACTACAGAGGGAAGAAAAAGGGGAAAAAGAAGGAACAAATTGGCAAAGGAACACAGGGGGCCACATCCACTGCTTCAGCGGAACTGTAAGTACTCATGAATAACAATACAAATGTTTAACTGGGATGTCTTCTTAAATGGCCAAATAGAGCCATGTAATAATCTTGTGTTTTTTCTTACAAGTACATTTACAATCCCTTATCTTCACATATAAACTCATCAATACAAATTCATTACACTCAAAACCTAGGTGCAGTGCAATTTCCTCTTATTTAATTTCCACGTTTCTTGGCACATATCATGTTCACTATCATTTGTGTACCTCCACAGGATGGTTATTAAACCTTTAATTTTTATCCAAGTACATAAGATACAGAGAATAGTGCTGTTTTTTTTTCTCCCTTGCCTACTTCAGATATCTTGTTGCTGCCGTGCAAGAAATAATCCAGACTAATGTTCTTTTTCATTTTAATTCACCCTAAGGGCTAGGCCACACTGGCACGTTTCTCATGCGCTTATGCATTTTGCAATCCGTTAGCGCATGAAAATTGTATGCCAGTGTATCACAATGTGGGTGACCATGTTGTGTGCACTGCAATCCTTTTTTTGGAGCAAATGCAATCACATTTTTTCAAATTGTATGCGCTCTAATTGTGGATTATTACCGAAATTGCAGCACCTATGCATGGTAAAGTAACGCATGTGAAATGGGCCAAATTGCCTTTGTGCGCTGTAGTATGGCCACAGCCTTAATATCCATTTAGGAACTGGGCAGAAAAGTAATATACCTTGTAATTATGCGCAAGATACTATATTTCATTTGATCCTTTTTACTAAAAATACTCTCTCTGCTTGACATTACTTCTAGGGATGCTAGTAAAACAGCAAGCAGTCCACCAACCTCTCCCCGACCAGGATTAGCAGCAACATCTTCTAGTAATGTTGTTCCACCCAGACATCAAAAACCAGTAGGAGCAGCTGGCACCAAGAAAAAACAACAGCAAAAGAAAAAGAAAGGAGGAAAAGGTGGCTGGTGATAAAGAATGGTCAAAAAGTCCAAACATTATTTATCTTTTAATGCATTTTTCAGTTTGCTACACTAAAAGTTTTCACTTTTTATAGACAAGTCCAAGTTCTGGTAAAGATCAATGTTTTTTTCTTTTTTAAGTATTTTACTTTACCTACAGCTTTCTACCAGTTCATTTTATGTCGGAGGACCATATTGTATCACGGAGGAGAAAAACAAAATGCATCCATGTGAAACCTTTTTAGTTTGTGCAAAAATTAAAAATGTGACAGATTATGTTGCTTTTATTATTTGAACAGAAAATAATAAAGCAAGTTAATTCAGTGTGTTTGTGTTTTATTCAATTTATACCATATTTAATCTTTTTAAGAATGTAAAATGAATAGATGTTTTTTTTTTTTCTTTTCATTTATTAAATCAATTTCATTATAGAACAGAAACACGTTTTTATTCTAGTCAAGAAACATTTAATTAAATGATGTATCGTGCTTTCCTTAGTAAATAAGCAGAGATGTGTCAAGTCACCTGTAACCCCCTTTCTCATTCTCTCTTGTCCAATGGCTGCATTTCATATGTCTGTGCTCGAGGATGGAAATCAGGTTGATTGAAAGTAAATGTAGGGTTTTTTTTTTTTTTATTTCATGATAGTATAGTTTTTGGTTAAGAATTGCTTGTCATTTCTCCAGCAGTTTCTTGGCTATAATTTGTCATAAAGTTTTTGGGTTATATGCAAATGTTTCAGAATTATTTTTTTTTTAATCTAATAGATAACTTAATTTTTCATCCAAAAGAGAAATCCCTTTTGTATAATTAAGTTTTGCCTTTTTGGTCAGGTGTGTAAAATGTGCACTTGTTTTTGATCAGCCAAGCTCCGTTAGGCAACAGTTGTAGCATTATTTGTAAGTCATACATTAAAATCCTTTATTGAAATGGCCATTTGCTATAAAGGTTTTAAAAATCTGTCACCTGATGTGTGCTTGTGGTCCAGTTTCATGCTTTTTCTTAGGTGCATCTTCCAAAATTGCGGTTACTTTTTATTTCTAAAGGTGCCTATACACTCATCTTCTGACATTCCTGTGATATTTGAGTGACTCTGAAGGAACCGCCTGACCTGTTCTTTTTTGCAACTTACATGCAATTGCAAGAAACTGCTGGCACTAAAGATATTAGGCACAGTAGACTGTCTATAAATGAATGTCTAATATCTAAATAATGTATGGGTACTTTATCACTGATAACTTCCACATGAAGTAGGCAGAGGTGGCTTTGCGGAACAGAATAGTAATGCATATCTCACCCTGCATGTTTTGATGTAAAGAACTGGGCTCCCTCACTCTCCAAATGGAAAACCCCCACTGCACTGAAGCGGCCCACACACTGATAAATCCCGATCACATGATATTGGGATAATCTGATTTTGCAGAATTGTCTGATCAATACCAGTTGTATGATACCAGGATCATAAATTGGTATTGTTGCATGCATAGCCAGTCTGGTGACAATCTGAAAGATGTCAGATTGCTTTTTATTAGATAGAAATTTGGTTTGTTGGGTAAACCTTCACTTAACCTTGTTAGTATTGCAACCAAAATGCTCTGTAATTAAACTGGCCATCACATTAGTATCTGTTGGCACATATGCGGTGGGAACCGTACACATTGACCCGACTGATCACCCATACATGAGCTGATAGCATCAGGATACTGACTGACACAAATTTTCCAACTTTCCTGACTGACCATAATGCTGACTACGGTCAGTTCCGTTGGCCCATGACTAGATTTACCTAATATCGGTAATTTGTCGGCAAGATTTACAAGAACCAATAATGGCTTTTGTATTCTGTGCTTGTCCCACAATTCTAAAAAATTGCTTTTCTGACAACCATTTGCAGCATGTTTAAGTGCATTAAACAGGGTAGGGAGAGACAGCGCTGTGTGTTCATTTCCTGCAAAGTAATTGTGTGTTTATCACCACTTTCTTGAAGTATGCATGAAGGGCTGTAAAGCATTTTTGCATAAAAGAATAAATAAACCTATATGTTGTTGTTAAAGGGTATGTTGAGTGGCTTTTTTTAATTCTTAGTTTATATGATCCATATCTAGATATTCTTTATATTTTCTTACATTTTGGAATGTAAAAATGCACACTTCTTTGGAATGTTCTCAACAGTATTTTCTACTGATTGGCTGTGACAAAAGACTGAATCAACAGAGGCGCTGAGTCATGGGCAAGACCATAATGGACATTATTTGGGGTCCTACAAACGAAGTCAGTATTTTGGAAGCATTTATTTATACATAGATAAAATGCTGAATGGGCAGGTTAGGGGCATTAGGATGGAAAATACTGTTTTTTTTTATCTTCTTAAAAGAGTTTGTATTTCACTGAACTTCACAACAGAAGAGAGGATTCATTCATAATTAGTAAGTTTTATATATTAACCATGTTCAGTAAACCCTAATTAAAAGAAGAGTTCCCTAAAAAAATTAACTATTCCTTATGCATTGATTGAAGAAACAAGAGGTGTAAAGGGCCTTACCTTCCATTCTTCAATCAATTTAACAGGAGCCAGGAACGAAGAGTAAAAAATCCACTTTCTTGAAAACTACCACTAGCTGCACCTGTCTTGCATCAGGTCCTGACTGCTTCTGGTTTCACTTTAACTATATTGTGCATTAGCACCATCTTTAATTATTTGCACCAAAAAAACATGGAAGGGATTCAGGTCTAAAGCCTTGTACCCACAAATACGTATGTGTGTACAAGGATTACGGTTTAAAGGACATAGTGAAAGTAAGCTCACAGAGTAATTCACTTTATTAATGAGAATATCTCCCCCAAAAATTTAATTTTACCCACCTATTTTTCACTTAAAGTGTAATTATACTCGCTCAAAAACTTAATATTTTCTGAAACTACAATTTGAGAGAAGTAAAATGATGGTACTCATATATTTATTTATCACATAAATATACCCTTTAAAGAAAGGCCAACCAGTCCACTCCCCCTGAAGGCTTCAACAATACAGGCTGTCCTGTTGTTGCAATTCACCCTCCCCACTGTGGATCATACCCATAATTACCGTCCCAGCCATGCATTGATCAAGCCTCCCCACATGTGCGTTGCCCCCTGTGCATGCTCAATGTAAAGAATAAGCATTCTTATGTTTTTGTTTGGGGATATCGTATTTTGTTTTTAAAGTGTATGTTTCTTGTTGGGTTTATACATTCATTAAAGGGCATGTCCACCTCCCCCCTAAAATCTATAATAAACTTTTACTCTGAAGCTCCATATACTCTTTGGTGGCACTGGTCTCCCTGGTATCAACGCTGTGGTGATCTACGCCAATCTGTTACCGCTACTAGTGTTCGTTTTTTTGAGGAGCATGGCCTTGTTCGAACTCTTCTCAATAGCTATGTTAGTTTAAGGCTACATTACAGGTTGATGGCAATTGGGCCTGCGATTTTCGCTAAAATGGAGATCGCGGAACACGATAATTCCCGTGATTTCCGATGCGCATGCTATTGCGCGTCCATTCGCATTTTGGTAACAAGTGCGTTAACGCATGCGTTTCCATAACAGAAAATGGCAAAATTGCATGCACAAAACGCATGCACATACACAAAAGTATGCTCGCGATTGTGTGCGCGATTTGGTGCGTTGTAGTGCGGCCTCGGCCTAATTCCAATGTATTTTTTCCCTCTATTCTTTTTTTCCTTTTCCTTTGTAAAAAGTTTTTAGCACTTTTTCCAATCTTACTTTAAAGAAGTCTCACACACACTGGATTTCAGGCAACTCTCAGTCCTTGGGTATATGTGCCTAAAGCTAACCATATGTGGCATTGATATTTTCACTTGCCAATTTTGATTGACAGTATCGATTTTGCTGTTTTTCATTATGGAAAAGCATGGGTTAATGCATCGAAAATGGTGAACGCATGCATTACTAAAACATGAATGGACACGCAATCGCATGTGCAGAGAAAATCGTGGGCGCAACCACGAACGCAAAACACGCTAGTGTGGCCTAGCCATGAAGGTTGTATTCAGATAGTGAAGCTTTTATTTAGGTACACCATTGAGAAATGCATTGCACAAACTTGCCCTAATATTAGGTTCACTTCATAATGCTCCCTCTGCATGCAGCTCTGTGGCATGTTGTTTTTATGTGTAACTATTAAAGGAGTAATGTTGAAGAATATTCAGATGGATTGCAATTTGCAAAAGGGCTGTTGCAGATTTAAAGCAATTTTAGATTTGGCCAGATTGAAAGCTATGTTAATTAGTAGCAGGGAGGCGCACTCAGACAAGATATAGATCAATATTTATTGTGATAAAGCGGTGCACAACGTTTTGGGGCTTCCCCCTTCCTCAGGTGCAGATTGAAAGCTATATCTAGGACATGGTGTGCTGGGTCACACTAGTTTGACTTTAAAGGGCCAGAGGGGTGCTTCAGAATTTTGGTAGTGAATATTTTCACCAGTATAAATTATTTTTGTTATTTTATAAGGGCAAAAAAACCCCTAAATTTTAACCCACTACTGGCCCCACTGTGTAGTGTAGAAAAATCCTTACCTTACATCCCTGCTCCAAATGGCTGCCCTGCAATGGCTCTTCAAAGTCCCAAACAGTAAAGATCAGGAGCCTGGCTGTGTCCCATACTGTGTCTGCCTCCTGTCTTTCCTCCGGGAGAATTGGTCATGTGCACTGCAGCCCTCCCCATATCTCCAAATCCAATTTCTGTAGTATGGGGCTCCTATGATATATATATATATATATATCCACCCCTTTTATAAAATTTTTCTGTAGTGTAGGGCTCCTACCCCCAACCGTTATTTGCAGAAAAACTTAGCCGTCTACTTACACAGCCTGTTTTCCCACGGCTTTTGTACAGCCGGAAGCGCGTCCATGATTGCTGCCTCTCCACCATCACGGCGCGGCTGCTGGTCCGGCCCCCTGCTTGCAGTTTCATGCAAGCAGAGGGCCGTGTCAAGCGTCAGGGGAAAGAGGCAGTGTATATAGATCGGCTACGTTTTTCTGCAAATAACTATGGCGGTTTGGGGTGGGAGCCCTACTACAGGAAATTTTTACAAAAGGGTGGACATATAATATATATTATATATAATATAGATATATTCTAATATTATATATGTAAATTTCATATGGGTTCAGGTTCAATCCAGACCAGATTGAACCATCTGTAAATTTATGGGCAGTCTGTGAAAATTTGTTTAAAACTAGCCGTCTGTAAAAAACGTAAACTGTCCATACAAAGTGCAGTGTTCCAGTTAGTATCTAATAAGAAGCATGTAGGATTTGCCGAATTTCACCTTATTCAAATCACAGAGTTCCGAATCTCTCACAAGCTGCTCAAGATTGGTTTTATCTGCCAGTCTCCTAGACATTGCTTTCAATCTGGTCAAATCTCCCCCTTCAATAGTTACAGTACACTTGTTAGAAAATAACTTGCCTGTCAGACACAGCTCCTCTGCTCACACAAACAGATACACACTCTCTCTCTTAAACACACTCACAACCACAAATCAGTGGATCCGTCTTCTAATCTAATCAACTATTAACTTAATTTCGTGTTAGACATATTATTGTACGTGGAGAGGAAGAAGCAGACTTGCAACATTTCACCTCCTTCCTGATGTCCTTTGTGCTTCCTTTTATATTTCCAGCACAGCAATAACACACACACATTATTGTCTTTGTACAGCCCCTTTCTCCTGTCAGCCAATGATAGTGCCCTGCCTCCTGTTACACAGCTATAGAGGTGGGGCCTACCACAAACAGGAAACAAGCTCTAGTCTAGAAGAAAAGAACAGTTTGGCTACAGGCTTCCCAGATAAACATCAAGAAATGAAATGAAAATTCCTCCAGGATGCTGGGTTTGCCATTAAGAAAGAGGGCACATCTAAGCTTTTCCAGTTGTCTGGTAAACCCTACCAAAGAGACTGCAATTTTTGTGTGACCAAATCCCAGTAAGCTCCCTCAGTCTTTTCTCATGAAAGTACATAGTCAAGGTACTGGATATATCTTTTAAATAGGGAGAAAGGGAGATGTCAGGTTTTCGTGGTATGGGGTTGGCTGTAGCCATGCTGGCTGCCTCTGGAGGGGTGGCCTATGTTACCTGGAGTTATATCTCGGCCAAGAGAAAAAAGCAGGAGCAGACACAAGAGCTGGTTGCTGAACTGGATCACATCCAACTGGAGAGACCCGTGAGTGACAGACCCACCCTATCAGCTGTTAGGGAGCTGCGCCAGGTAATGCAATATCCTGTGGGGATTGTTCCTTTAGTTGGAGTTGCTACTAGCATCATCAATGCTAGATATTAAAGGAGAACTTGAGATAGAGGACCCTGCATGCATCCTATAATGCACCTCTCTGTCACCTCTCAAACCAGAAGCCTTTTGGGAAAGGCATCCGGTTACCCAAAATCGTTTGGCGGCAGCACGCTCGTTCGGGAAACGTAGGTACACATAGTACCGATAAAGCCCAACGGTATCGGGGCTTTATTGTTAATGTGTGTACCCAGCATAACTGTTATGTAACTGAGAATACATTGTTATCAATCCAAGGCAATGTGCAGTGTTCCTTACACTAAAGGTGCAAACGCGTATGATCGCGAGTACCTGCCTGCGATGCACAATGTTTATGCACATCCGTTTCTGCCAGCAATCGTGTCCCTGTATGGGCGCTTTGTCCCAACCAAAAAGCCATTTTGTCCGACAAAGCACCCATACACAGCATGATTGTCGCCCGGAACGGCCGTGCATACACATTGTTCGCCACCCCCAGAGATCACTGAGTTGCTCCCCAGTAATGTGTAAGACAGATGGACATATATCCATGGATTTTCCTTCCATAATGTCCATATTGTAGATATTAATAAACTGTATTAAAGGAATAGTTCACACACAAAGTGAACTATTCCTTTAAAGTAGTGATTGAAGACTGGGAGGTAAAGGACCTATTCCTTACCTTCCGTTCGTTAATCACTTGAGCAGGATCGTAGGAGAGTATATTTACCTCGCGCATGATTCACAGCGGCTCAGTTGAAAATTGCCAGCCGCTTCCTGGTTTGGTTTCACTATAGCGAATTACATATCTGATGTCCCCAGCTCACAACCTTATGGCATGGCCACACTGCAACAGAATCACGAGATTTCATGTGCGATTTCCTTGCGTCTGCGCATGCGTTTTTTCGTTACATATAAAAAAAACGCACGCGCAAACGCAAGAAAACCGCAACAGTGTGGCCTAGACCTTATTGTGTTTTTGTCTGGGTACATATGACTTAATGACCTTGGAATCTTACACAGGATGCCATTGGGGATAGGAATACAGACAACTATGTTGAACTCTTTTAGTGCCTGGGTAGGTTTTGCAGAGATCACTGGGTAAAAAAACTGTTTCTGTAGTATAGGGCTCCCAACCCCTAGAGTTATTTGAAGCAAAACTCCCCCAATCTCTACTTTGCCTCTTTCCCCCGATGTTCAGTCGCGGCCCTCTGCTTGCATGAAACTGCAAGCAGGGGTCTGGACCGGCAGCTTTCGGCTGTACTGAACGTCGGGGGAAAAACGGGGCAATGTAAGTAGAGATGGGGAGAGTTTTGCTTCAAATAACTATATCGGTTGGGGTTGGGGGAGAGAACCCTACACTACAGAAAAGGGGTTTTGAGTTAGGGGGTGGGAGAGAGAAACGGGAAGGAGAGGGAGGGGGGGTGGGGGCTGCAGTGCGCATGGCATAATTCTCCCGGAGGAGAGACAGGAGGCAGAGACCGAATGGGACTCGGCCAGGCTCATGACGGCCACTTTTGTGGACATTACAGGGCAGCCATTTGGAGCAGGGATTTAAGGTAAGGATTTTACTACACTATACAGTGGGGCCAGTAGTGGGTTAAATTATAGTTTTGGGGTGGACATGCCCTTTAAACCTTACCACGCTGAGATATACTTTTACCTTCCTTCTTCCGGGTATGTACTGTCAGTCTTGGCCGCAACGTTGACGTCACAGCCAATACTTGACACTACATACCCGGAAGTGCCAGTTACGAGCGTGCTCTGCTCCTGCGTGCTTGTAAACTTGCTTGAAACAGTATGCAGGAGGCGGGACTTCCGGCAAGGGATCAGCTAAATTATAAGTAAGTATATCTCAGTGTGGGAGCGTCAGATTAAGTTAAGGTTTAAACCCAACTATACTTTTGCTGGGTAGGCTAAAACACTGACTTATTCTTGGCTGGACATGTCCTTTAACTGCAGGTCCTGGTCCCTACTCCTAATTATGTTACGGTACCTGCTCATTGTAACTTTCTCTGTCTCCCATAATGCAAGTTTATGCAGTGGGTGGAAATTAAAATGTATATTCTGCAGAACATAGTTATAAAAAATTGCACGTTAAAGCATTGTATATAAAAAGCAAGTTTTTTTTCCAATTACACTTCCAATTCGTGTTGTCAATGCAATTCTATTTGACAGTTCCCACTATGTACACTCTGATCCACTATTGGAATGCACGACTTTTTAGCAATATTTAGCATAGTGGGTAATATTAAAAAAATTTAAGCTGTTTTGGCTCTTTGTACATTCCCCAATTAGTGATCTCTTCTGTATTATTGTGAAGCATAACATAAAAACTTTATATAAATTATTTCCTTTTTTTAAGGAAGTGCAGCATCCAAGGAAGCAGGTTTTGGTTTTGGGGCTGGATGGGTCTGGAAAGACAAGTGTGCTTAATTCTATTGTGACCAACAGGGGAAGCCACAGTACAGCCCCAACTGAAGGTATTCATGCAGTGTGCTTAACCAATGGAAAGTCCAGAATGGAGTTCCTAGAAGGTATGATAGCATCATTGTTATAAATTTTAATCTAAATAAAGTCAGGTTTTTGGATTTGTTGCATTAAGTTCACAAGTAAATCTAAATTGGGAATTTAAAATAAGAAATGTATTTCTTGTTAAATATGTAGGCCTGCACTAATGTGCCTTACACTTTTCTATCAAGACACACTGGGTTATTTGTGTGGCCCTAGCCAATCATGGAGCTTTAGAATGATGTATAGCTCTGTGCTTTAATTATGTACATTGATAACTTTTCTAGTTGAGTAATCTATGTTTGTATAATAGAGGCAGTCCTGTTTTACATGGTTAAATATATTTGTACACTGTTTTTTGTAATATATAGTGTGCAATAAAGTAATTTGTCTCTCCGTAAAGCAGGGTCCTTATCATGGATGGACTGATCCTTACTGTACTGTACTGCGATTGGGGTTGTGAAATGGAAACCCCTGCATTATGTCCCACTAGTGTTGTTAGGGTAAATTCTAAAATGTCACATTTTTACTTATTTCTATGTATTTTCTTTTGTATTTTTTATGTATCTAAAAATAGATTTATTGTTTACCTAATATACCCTAAAACACATACAAAATATGAAGCAATACATATGGATTTTAATTTTCAGCTAGAAATGTAATAATGAAAATCCCTGTTCTATAATTTTATATATAATTTTTATACTAATACTAATTAGCTGTCTCTTACTCAGTTATCTATAGCATTTCCTAACGTGGATGTGACATCATTAATATATATTCCCCATTTTAATGGCCAGGTCATAGAACGCAAACACCAAGGTTGTTTAACAGACAGACCAGGACAGTGCTATGCAGAGGGAAGTTTGTCCTTGCATCGGCAGTGGAAACTTCTGAAGACAGTGGGGATACAGCTATTAAATTGTTGGTTTAGTTGTGTTCTCCTTTTATTTAATCTTCTACCGTATTTGGGACCTTTGGTCACCATAGGTACATATGTTCATTTTCTCTCAAGCAGGTCTTTGCGTTTCAAAACTCCAGGGAACCTTATTTAATTAGAGGTGCAAAATTCTGCTCATACAGTGAATTTGCAGAAATTCTACCTTTTTACTGGTCAGCTACAGTTTTAGAGAACATTTGGTAACATCTAATTGGTTACTGATTGATTAACAGCTCAGGCAAATTTTTGCACCTCTTATTAAAAAAGGCCCTTGTTTTTTTATTTATATTGTTTTGCATTGATCTCGTTTTACAATTGTTCCTTTTTTCCCTTTAGTAGGGGGAAGTGAAAAGTTGCGACCCTTCTGGGAAAAATATCTGGATAATGCACTTGCGTTAGTTTATGTTGTAGACTCAACAGATCACAGTCGCCTTCCACTTGCTAAAATGCATCTTCATCAGGTTGTTCAACAAAATTCAATGCTTCCATTGGTTGTTCTGGCCAACAAGCAGGTAATCCTAAGGTTGCAAGTTGTTTAGCATGGCATATTATTTGTCTATTGTAAGAAATTAGTAGCTGCATAGCGCTAAGAAAGAAATAAATAAGCCTGAATGGATTTTATAATTCTTAACCAACACAAAGCTGTAACTCTCACCCCTAAATCAGTATCATTGTGGAGAAATAATCTGTAAGGTTTCTGGCATTTTCTGATTTTTGCAGCCCTCTTTATTGAGTTATGATTGGTTTTCAGACTATGTGGTTTTGATTACATAGAGGCCACAGGAAGGTCAATAGATACTTTACAGTTATGTAAAAATGGCAGATGGGGAGTGGTGCTAGAGAGCTCACTGAGCATAGGCAACCATGTAAAAGTACCCGCAACACATTGTGGTAGGGGCTGCAGAACTTCGGGAAAACACAGGAACCTGCAGCTTTAAATTGATGATTTCTCCAAAATGTCACCTCTCTTTTGAAAAATTAATATATGGTAGGTTAGCCCCCAAAACCTAGAGATCGTTTAAGTCTAAAGCTGTAATTCGGCTCCCACACAGAGATATTATACTTACATGCTCCTCGCTCCACTGCCGCTTCTGGGTTCTTCTCCCAGTCTCCACTGTGGCTGCTCTGTTCTTTTTATGTTCCCGAGCAGCCGCAGTGGAGACTGCTCCGTGAATGGCAGTCAGTGATTGGCCGTGACGCCACAGTCACGGCCGACACTGACTGCCTTACCCGGAAGTGCAGAGCCGTGGCGGTGGAGCGAGGAGGAGCATGTAAGTATAATATCTCTGTGTGGGAGCCGAATTACATCTTTAGACTTAAACGATCTCTAGGTTTTGGGGGCTAATCTACCATATATTAATTTTTCAAAAGAGGGGTGGACAGTCCCTTTAAGAGTTAAAAGATGCAGCTATCTTTCAATTACGAATGAAAGAATCCATTGAAGCTTGTGTTTTTTTTGGCTTAATTTTTCCTTTAATACCTTTTTATATCTGTACAGTTATGGACAAAATAGGGGTACACACAGGACTTTGTCAAATGAGATCGAACTAGTTAATTGTGTTTGAACTGCGATCTTTGTGTTTTATCCTTCTCTGGCCATCAGAGGTTCAATTTTTATATACCCTCTTAAAACATCTGTGTTTAATCCCCAACAATCCCCCAATGGCTCAATAGTGCACCTTAAACTTCATAGCTCACAACGACATGCACATAAAGCTTAAGACACAAAAACCTTTCCCTGATGCTAGGATAATACCTCAATTCGAACCAGTGCTCAGTCTAAATTAATACCAGTTACCGTACCTCACATTAATTGTAGCCATTAATTGAGTTCAGTAAACAGAGTTTGGGGCTCCCCCACACTTCCTGATGTCGCACAGTGATCATACAATTGAAATGGCCAAATCTGGATAGTGACTATAGGGTACTCACTTTTATATAGTTAAGTACCACATTCATATCGTTAAGTAAGTCAACCGACATTTGATCACATTCAGGGTTCCAACCTCAATACAAATAAAAATGAGAGTGGAGAGAAAGCACAACAGGCACAAACTATATGACCCCTTCTTTATATGTAACGTGTGTATCTAAGAGTAGCCATACATTAGGTATTTAAAATTAATATTCCGACTTTACTTCATAAAATGTAGGAAATGTACACAATCTATGAGCAAAAGCAACTGAATCCAGTGAAGGTTGCCTCTCCTTTTCTTGTCTGCTTAAAGGGAATATTCACACTTAAAAACCAAAAACCGGTCAATAGTCCGTTACCAGCCCCCAATGCAACTGATATTTTTTGCACTTTATTACCTGCATTACTAACCAGATATTTAAAGAAAATAATGGTCCACATTCTGGCAGAGTAAGCTGGCCCTTTTCTCCGTGCATTTAATCCAGGCTGTGACAACTGACATTATAACCAATGATTGACTGCTGTTTCCCCTGTTGCCTCCTCTGATCATGCTACAGCTGGTTACAAATGCATGTAAAAAAAGCAGTAGGGGTTGCTGACAAGTTACTATTTTTTTGTTTTAAAGGGTATGTTCACCCCAAAAACTTTTTTGTGTAGTGTAACCCAGCCCACCCCAACTGCCAGCAGAGAGAGGCCAGGACCGGCAGCCGCGTCTGTGATTGGCTAAGAGTCAGCCAATCACAGACGCAGCTGCCGGCTATGCACAGAGCTGAGGGAACAAAACAAAGGATCGTAAGTCTATTTCTAGAGCTTGTTTTAAAAAAACTAACATGGTGGTTGGGGGTGGGCTGGGGTACACTACTTAACAGCAAAGGGTTTTAAAAGTAGAAGATATAGCAGACATGAAGGGATCTGTACGGTGGAAGGCTCCCCTGCGCATGCCAGAGTCCTCAGGGAGGACAAGGAAGAAGCAGGGACCACATGACACATAGACAGCTCCTACTCTTCACTTTTTGGTACTTTGGGAAGGCACTGCAGGAGAACCATGAGCTGAGGAGTAATGTAAGGATTTCTGAACACTACACAGTGGGGCCAGTAGTGGATTTAATTTAATTTTGGGGTGGGCATGCCCTCTAAGCAAAACAAAGAAAAAATACTGCATTAACTAATAAATTCATGTCCTTATTTGCTGCTTTTTCAATACAGAAAGGTTTCTGGCAATGCTTTTTTTTTTTAAGGTACATGCGATATCCCTTTAATTAATAATCTGACAGAGTCTTGTTTCATTATAGGTAGATGCATTAAAGGAACACTAAACTTGTTTTTTTTAAGTATCTTCCATCTGTTTCTATTATTCACAGGGAGGTGAGAACGCTTATTCCCACCTCCCTGTGAACAATAGGACGCTCAGGGGCCATGGACTTACTTTACCGCTGCTCCACTCGCAAGCTGCTTCTGCACTGACAGCCGCTCTGTCCTGATCACGCTTGGTCGGGACAGCTCAGCAGCTGCGAGTTGAGCAGCGGTAAGGTAAGTTTCAGTGTCCCCTGAGCGTCCTATTATTCACAGGGAGGTTGGAATAAGTGTTCTCACCTCCCTGTGAATAATAGAAACAGATGGAAGATACTTTAAAAAAATATGTATGCAGTTTAGTGTTCCTTTAATGCTTCTTTGTACCTATTTACATTTCAAAGAAAGAATTTCTTGCTTGTGTCCTGATTTGCAGCCAACTGTATTTTTAGGAAAAGCAACTACAATTTATTTAAGTTAGTTTGTAATCTTTCTGTCTAGGACCTTCAAATGCCTCCTCCGATATGTCGTTGACATTTATGATGCTCTTGCATTATCTGAAATATGTGAAAAGAGGAAGCTTTTTATAATTGGAACACATGTGGCAACTGATGGCTCTGAAATATCATCGAGTATTGAAGACACAAGGGAATTTCTTGCACAGCTTCTTTTAGAAATGTAATGACAGTGTTTTGATCAAGAAACCATGCCAATGCCTTTTATTCCTTAAAACATCTCTACTTTAATGCCTTTGTTACCTTTAACATATGAGCCCCCATGGTATTTCAATATTTGAAAGAAAGCAATCCTGATCCGGCTAAAATTTTTACCAGGGAAGTTGGAATTCAGAACATGTTTTAGACTTGCTATATAATTTTAAAGGGGAAGTGCCACCTGCAGAAGCCAAAACAATACACATTGGAAATATAATCTTAGGAATTAAAATTGACTTCAAAACTGCAGTACTTTAGCCAAATAAATGTTTTCTTACAAGTGGAGTTTCTCATTCTTTTTCAAACAGAAGAATTTTCTCTCCCAGTTCAGGCAGCCTTGATATAAATGATTGATTGTCCTTGTGCTGAGTGGAGTATGTGAAAATAAGGAGGGGGTGTCCATATTGGTGTATGTGGCTGTTTTTCAAAGTGATACCGTGTCTTTTATAAATATGGCCCTAGGAACTGTCTAGGAAGAACATAAAAGTCCTGATAAATGATAATGGGCCCCACTAATGACACTTACATTTGAGGTTCTGCACATTGTTAAAGGACATTCTATAGTCATTTGCAAATGTTTATATCTGTGTTATATTGTTATATATCCTCCCTGTAACAGCTTCTTTCTTTAAAAGATACAATATCATTCAGTCATACTACATTGTGCTCCATTTCTTTGGATAGATACCAGAACTGACAAGCAACCCAAGGACAAGTAGATATGAAATGTCCAGCAGTAGAATCAATTTGTGAGGGTGGAAAAAATGTGTGAATTAGCTTGGGTGGTATGATAGTAATCCTGTTTATTAAAGTGTATGTCCACCTTAAAGGGTATCTCTACCTCTTATAAAAACTTTTGCTGTAGTGTAGGGGACCCTTTCCCACCCCAACCGCCTTATTTGTTTGTAAAAAAAAAAAAGAGAGAATCAGAAAGGTACTTACCGAGCTTTGTTTCCCCGGCGTTCAGACCCGGCCCTCTGCTTGCAGGAAATTTCAAGCAGGGGGCCGGGCCGGCAGACATGTCCATGATTGGCTCAGAGGCAGACAATCACGGACATGGCTGCTGGCAGTGCAGAATGCCAGGGGTACCGAGGCTCTGTAAGTACATTTCAAATTCTTTTTTTTTTTTTACAAACAAATATGGCAGTTGGGGTGGGATAAGGTCTATTACACTACATAAAAATGGTTTAATAGTGGGGCACAGGGCAGCAAACAGGGATTGGGAGGGGGAAAAGGGCTGCAGTGAGCAAGCCAGAAACCTTTCAGAGGACAGGTAAGAGGCAGAAACGTTTGCAATCACAGCCAGGCTCCTGCTCCTCACTTTCTGCAACTTTGTACAGATATTGCAGGAAAACCATTTGGAGCATAGAGGTTAGGTAAGGATTTTTGAACAAAGGGTTGTAAGTATGTCTCAGATTCTTTTTTTTTTTTTAGAAATGTAACTCAGTCGTTGGGGGTGGGCAGGGGTGGCCTACAAGATATTATTCGTTTTTTAAGAAAGGTGGAAAGGCAGTAATGGAGGGGGGAGGACTCCCATGCATATGCCACTGTCCTCTCAGAGGACAAGGAGGAGACGGAAACCTTTCACTCAGGAAGACAGCTCTTCAGTTTCGTTGACTTTGTGCATCCATTGCCGAAGAACCATAGGGAGTTGAGGATAGGATTTTATTTTAACTACACAGTGGGGCCTGTAGTTACATTTTAGTTTGGGGGGTGGACATGCCCTTTAAAGTATTGCTAACTATAGCAAGAATACCTTAAGGACATGTAAACTGTGCCAAATAATTTTTAACTAGTCACACAGTAATAAGGATTAATTACCACCAATTTTAAATCTGCTTTTTTTTTGGGGCACAGCTAGTCAGTAAAGAACTGTCAATCACCCACTCCCAGACCTTCCCTCTGGCACGCTACATGTCATGTGGAATTGTATAAAAGTAAAACTTATATCTCTTTCTGCATGGCTATCAAGAAATATAAATAAAGATAAAGGAATCAATTACAAAGTCCCCAAACCCCCCCCCCCTACACACACACACACACACCTTCAAACTCCTACAGCTAAATAAAAATCTTACTTGATCCAAGCAGTTATTACAGCTGCCAGTGCTGCTTACCTTACCATAGCAAAGCAGTTTCACTTTTACAATAACACAAAATCACTGGGTGAATGTTCACGGGGAGGGGAAGGGCCCACTGGGGTGGTGGAGGGACCCTCCAGCGGGGGCACTGATAAGTGCCTTTCGGGGCTTATGGGGATTCCCGCAGCTTGAACCGGGACCCCCCTCCCCGACCCTATCAGGGCCCTTGCGGTTCTGACAAGAGCCCTTTGGGGCTTAAGGGGTCTCAAGCTCGAATCAGGACCCCTCCCCGGCCCTATCAGGGCCCTTGCGGTTTCACATGGTTATACAGTACCCAATCATATTTCAGAAATATGATTGGGTACTGTATAATCATGTGATACCAAGCATTGATTAGGACTTTCTGCAAACCTATATAAAGAGCTGCAATCCTCCTCAAAGCTCAGAAGTCATTGCAGTAGAAAGAAGAGGCTGGCAACATCAGCCCGGTCCCCGGTTCGAGCTGCTGGACCCCCAACAAAGGTACTTATCAGTGCCGCAAGGGCCCTTACAAGGGGAGGGGGGTCCCGGTTCGAGCTGCGGGGCCCCTTAAGCCCCAAAGGGCTCTTGTCAGAGCCGCTAGGGCCCTTATTGGGGAGAGGGGTCCCGGTTCAAGCTGCGGGACCCCCTAAGCCCCAAAAGGCACTTGAAAGTGCCACCACTGGAGGGTCCCTCCACCCCTCCCAGCGGGGCCCTACCTTCCCCTCCCTGCGAGAGTACGGGAAGGGGTCATGCGGCGGGTGGTGATTGCAGGGTGGGCGTACGCACCCCGCCGCGCCCCTCTGGTGAATGCGACCACATGCGGCAAGGTGGGTGTGCCTCCCGTGGCGGATGCGACCACCTGCTGCGAGTTGGGCGTACACCCCCGACCCGACCCCCATCGATCTCGGCCGTTTTCACCACCTTCCGAGATTAACGCCACGCATCAGTTACTGCTGCTTTATAAATAGAAGCGAGCAGTAACTGATGCGAGGTGTTAACTTTTCGCGGCCGGCTTTCGCACTTTAATAAATCTTGTTAATAGCAATTTTGGCGAAAATGACGGGAAACTCGGCCGAGAAAAGATAACGGCCGTTTACAAATTTGACCCTTAGTCTGCAATGTCAGACATGCTTACTAACATATTTGCACCAAAAGCCATTTGCTTTTATTAGCTTGATCAAATAAATTGATAGTTACTGTAAATGGGTCTTTGGTGCACTTACCGTAGATTTGTTATTGTATCTAGTAATACGAGTACTGTTGATTGATGGCCACATTAGTGTGCTACTGAGCACTGCGCATTTGATTGTTTAATCAGAGCGCGCTCTGTGCGTGCAGGAATGCGTTGCAGTGTGGCCACACCCTAAGTGACCAAAGTAAATCCACTTTGGGGCTATTGCTGGATTTTTCATTGGATTTTTTTATTATGTTTCTTTTAGAAGATTTGTCAATCAAAGAAATAGTTTCACATCTCTAGGGTGATAATTAAACTGAAATACTGTAAATTCTAATTCTTTGTCAGGTTTTGATGGTATTCCTCATGCTGCATATAAACAGGTATGTAAGAAAAAGAGCTTCACATCTTCATGCACAAAATGAATTGATATGTTTGTTGTGCTTTCAGTTTCTATGTATTATTCACTGGTATAGGTAGAATGATGTCAAATTACTGGCTGTGAAGGGAAAAAACTAACATCATACATAAAAGTCCGAATATATACCGAATATAAAAGTTATATTCGGACTTAAATTACTGGCGCACATCACCGTGGAAAATTTGGTATTATCGCTATATTTACAAAGGCGATCATTATCGTGGCGAAAAGCAACATCTTGTGCGGCGGTAATACTGTTCTTAGTGCAATGCTTCTTCTGCCATCAACTGCGATGACTTCTGAGCTCCGCAGGGTTTGCACCTCTTTATATAGGTTTGCTGAAGGACCTAATCCAATTCTGATTGGTCAATATTTGAAGTCATCGCACTTGATGGCAGAAGAAAGAAGAGGTCAGCAACATCGGCTCTGTTGCCAGTGCTGCAAAGGCACTTATAAGTGCCAGGGAATGAGGATCCAGGTTTGACCCCTTAAGCCCTAAAAGGCACTTCTCAGTGCCCCCCACTGACGGGCCCTCCCCTCTCCGCCCACCCGCGGCACAACCCCTTTCCAGCAGCCCCTCTCAGCCTTTGAGGGGCTGCTGGGAAGAGTGGCAGCTGTCGCCAGGGGGTTGGGTGCGCTGCACACACCTCCATTTCGCCTGCTCAGCCGTTTCCGCCAACCCAAGGTTGGCGAATTTGAACGACGAACTTAACGCGAAAATGCAGTTACCGCCACTTAGAATTAGAAGGAGAGGTTACTGATTCGAGTCCAAATTTGTGGAAAACTTATCGCGCATATAACGTTCCCGAAGAAAAGTTAACGGACGTTTATAAATATGCCCCATAGTGTGTAAATATACTGGTTGAACAATTAAAAAAAAAACTTTAAACTTTAACCCTTTAATTCAAATGTAAGCCTTTTCCATTTATTGTCACATGACATTTATGCTGGTAACACAATATATCCCTTGTATATAAATATATACATTTATATAAATTTATAAATTGATGGGGAATACATTGGATTTTTCGGAGGTACTATGTTGGCGGGGGTGGGTAAAAGTAATATACATAGGGACAGTGTTTATGTGTTATTTAAGCACTAAATAAATAGTTATATCAATATTAAAGGGCATCTATAGTGAAAAAAACACATTGCCCCTTTGCAAAGTTAAATTCGTGTACTCTGTTCTGCCTTAATCTCTGTCAGTGACTCTGTTTAACCATGGTGTCAGATCTCTGTGCAGCACTCCCCCCTTCCCCCTCCCCTCTGTTACCTCCTTCATGTCTCAACTCTGGCTAACCGACAAGCTTATCATGTGCAGTAGGAGTTAAAAGTTCATCATCCTGAAAAACACACCCACATACAGTGGCCAATAGAAAGCAAGCTGTCCTGGAGACACGGAAGAAGAAGGAGAACAGTACAGTTTATCTCTCACTTTGTGACCCATCATCAATCAGTGAAAGGGCTCGTTCACACTAGAAAGTGACAGAAACACACGCTGTGCGTTACTGTCGGTTTCTGTTGTATCCAGAAAATGTATCCAAATGTATCCATTTTTTTCATACATTTTTATCCATTTTTTAACAATGTGCATTCCATAGATTTCTATAGAAAATGCATGAAAAAACGGACAGAAATGCTGCATGCAGTGCGTTTTTTTAAACGGAGTGGAACGGAACAGACTATAACGCAGCAGGTGTGAACGATATTATGAAATCCTATGGGGTTTTACTGTCTGTCCATTTTTTTAAACGCACCTGCGTTTGAAAAACGGATACAAACTGATGTAGTGTGAACGAGCCCAAAGCTATCAAGAAGGGGGGTCAAGTACAGCCTTTATATCTACCATCAAAGCTACCTCTCCCCCCCTGCTAATGCTCTTATCTCTACGTTTATTACAGAGCAGGTAGGGGGGATCACGTCACAGGGATTTGATTGACAGTCCAAGTAGGAGTAGAGGAATGCAATCACGTATTCTTCTAACTGGTGTATCTCATGACAGAGAGGGAATCTGAAAAAAGTGAAGACATTCTGGGGGTTGTGGGAAATTGATAAAAAAATGAGAATGAGATAAGAAAATGAAAAAAAAAAAAAACACATGGAAAGAAAGAAAAAAAAAGTTCATTTTTCCACTATAGATTCCCTTTAACAAATATGTAGTAATGAAATTAAAGTATATAGAAATGTAAAAAAGGCAAAATATATAAATAAATAAAAGTACTTGCATAGTCCCCACTATAAATACATTTTCCAGCATTCAGAGCAGCCAGGGAATGCTGGGAGTTGTAAAATTTAAACGTGAAAAGTTCAACACCCATGCTCTATATCATTACACTGTATTGCATGTTAATACATTCATTAGCCAATTACTGCTAACAGAGAATGCTGTTTTCAAACATGTGCATATTCAAACCCTTGGGTAGGAATCGCTAAAGCATGGGCTTTTAATGTCTGTAAGTCAGTAAAAGGGCTTTATTCCAGGATGTATGAAAAATAAATTTTCCAGCATTCTTTGCAGCCAGGAAATGCTGGGAGTTGTAGATTTTAAACATGTGAAAAGCTGGCAGGTCAAATAGAAATGGGAGAGTATGTGTGTGTTTGATCATATTATGTGGTGGGATTGCCTAGGGACTTTCAGACTTATCCCATTTGAGCCTCCCCCTGGATACTTGCTGGGAGTGGAAAGGAGAGCAAGTTCAGAATGGAACCTGATGCCTACCGACTAAATGGATGTAAGTAGCCTCTCTCTGGCCCTACAGCTTAACAGCTATATGCATAAGGGACAGGCAGACAGATCCCGAATCACTTGCATGTTTGTGCACTTTGTGTTGGTCTCACTGACAGCATGACCCCGAGCTTTCAATAAAAATAATTACCTAGCAAAACATACACACATAATTTCCACTGTGCACCAACGTGCACACTTTTGCTAGTACTGTGTATATATATTTATATGGCATCTGTATAGTGTGAACACTCGTGTTTTGGGTGCCGTGGCTCTGCCCACTCACGGGTGCCTAAGCCCCGCCCACTCGCAGGTGCCTAAGCCCCACCCACTCACGTGTGCCTAAGCCCCACCTGCTCGCAGGTGCTGTGGGCCACTCTGATTTAATTACCATTGCCATACTTTAAGGGTAAATTAAGTCAAAAAACTAATTTTGATCAATCATCAATAAAAGTTGGTTATATGGTCATACATGCAAAAACACCCCCAACCTTACACGGGTACACACACCTACTGACCTACGCTTCTATTCCTGTGGCAGCCATACTTAAAGGGTAAATAAAGTAAAAAAAATATTTTTGATATATCCTCAATAAAAGTTTGTTTTATGGTTGTAAACACAAAAAAGACATACCCCCTCAACCAGACCTAGGTACACACACCTACTGACCTACCCTCCCATTTCTGTGGCAGCCATACTTAGAGGGTAACTATAGTCAAAAAACAAACATCATTAAAAAAGTTTGTTTTTTTAACCCCCAAACTAACACAGGTACACACACCTACTGACCTACAAAAAAGCCATCTTGGAAATGGAAAGTATTCAGAGAAGGGCAACTAAATTAATAAGGGAATTGGGAAAGCTTGAATTTAAAGAGAGATTGGATAAGTTATAACTATGTACGCTAGAGAAAAGGCGCTTGCGTGGGGATTTGATTACTGTGTATAACTACATTTATGGGCCAAACAATAAACTATTTGGGGCATTGTTGACCAATAGAACATGTCAGAGGACACGTGGACATCCCTTAAGACTTGAAGAAAATAATTTACTCTTCAAGTTTGGATAGGGTTTTTCACTGTGAGAACGGTAAAACTATGGAACTATCTTCCAGTGGACGTGGTGATGGCAGGTTCATTGGACAGTTTCCAAAATAGCTGGATGAGTTTCTGCAAACAAGGAATGTTGCTAGTTACTCATATTGATACATAAGGTAGAGTTGATCCAGGGATATTTCCGATTGCCACTTGGAGTCAGGAAGAATTTTTTTCCCCTTCATAAATTTGGTGGGGGTTTTTTTTGCCTTCCTCTGGATCAACAGTTAGGCAGGTAATGAGGGTATTGCTAGATGGTTTGGACTGGATGGACGTATGTCTTTATTCAACCTCAAATACTATACTAAAGGGTATCTACAGTCAAAAACAAATTTTGATCAATAATCAAACAAGTTACACACCTACTGAACTACCCTTCCATTTCCATGGCAGCCATACTTAAAGGGTAACTATATTCAAAAAACAAATTTTTACCAATCTTAAAAAAAGTTTGTTTTTTTTAACCTCTAACCGGACACAGGTATACACACATACTAACCTACTCTACCCATTACTGTTGCAGCCATACTTAAAAGGTAACTAAAGTCAAAAAACAAATTTGACTAATCATCAAAAAAGTTTGTTTTTTACCCCCCAACCTGAACCAGGTACACACACCTACTGACCTAACCTTCCATTTCCATGGCAGCAATATTTAAAGGGTAACTGTAGTTAAAAAAGGTATTTTGACTAATCATCAACAAAGTTGTTTTATTTTTAGCCTTCAACCTGACACAGGTACACACACCTACTGACATATCTTTCATTTCTGTGGCAGCATACTTAAAGGGTAACTAAAGTAAAAAAAAATAATTTTGACCAATCATCAAAAAGTTAATTTTTTTAACCCCCAACCAGACACAGGTAAAAACACCTACTGACCTACGCCTCCATTACTGTGGCAGCCATACTTAAAGGGTAACTAAAATAAAAAAAAACTGATTTTAACCAATCATCAAAAAAGTTTGTTTTTTACCCCTAGCGGACACAGGTACACACCACAATACTGACCTACCTTCCATTTCTGTGCAGCATACTAAACTTGAGGGTAACTATAGACAAAAAAATGTTTTGACCAATCATCAAAAAGTTCATTTTTTTTCTAACCCCCAACCTGACCCAGGTAAACACACCTATTGACCTACCCTTCCATTTCCATGACAGCATACTTCCATGACAGCATACTTAAAGTGTAACTATAGTAAAAAGAAAACTAATTTGGCCAATAATCAAAAAAGTTTGTTTTTTAACCCCCAACCTGACACAGGTACACAGCCATTCTTGAAGGGTAACTTTAGTCCAAAAAAATTTTTGATCAATAATCAAAGAATAATTTTTTTTATCTTCTAACCTGACCAACTGAACTACCCATTCAATGATGTGACAGTCATATTTATAAGTAAAAAAACAACAATGTCCTCATCATTGCCCCATAAGGTATAAGTATGAGACATTTTACTTGACCCAATAACTTTACTTGACACATTAATGAACACCATCACACAGTCTATTTATGGGTATGAACGGCCGCATCTTAACTTCTTTATTAAAGGTTTATTAAAGGTAACATAATAATATTAATATCATATTATTTAGTTCATCTTATTAAGTAACATTTTATTTTAATAATATTAATTTCATATTATTTATTTCATCTTAATAAATCAAAACCGGCCTGCCTGTGTTGTCTCCAGCAGCCATAATACAATGTATCGGTTATCCCCACAAGGGCAATGAGCTTACTACCATACAACAGCCAAGCTGCGGCAATGATAACGTTTACCTCTTTTTTTGCTGGTTTGCATAACTGACTGTTTTTTTTTTTTTTGGTGGGTGGGTGGGAGCTTTCTCCTGTGTGGATCCGCCTCAGACTGCTCTTTCTTTCTCCCCCAGGTCTGCCTTAAGAAGCCTCAGACGCTTCCTGCTTGAAGTTTCAGCTGGACCCAGCCAATCAACGAAAGGTAAGTTTTTACCCTTCACTTGTTAGGCTCATTAGTGAACCCTGTCTCTCCCTTAAACCTTTCCTGTCTGACTTCTTATCCCCCCCCAGCTGAACTATACCATGTGGCTCAACTATATATATAGCCAAATTAGTAACACAGTAGTCATTTAGGTTGAATTAAGACATACATCCATCAAGTCCAACCTATTCACTTTGTTTTAACCCTACCTAACAGTTGATCCAGAGGAAGGCAAAAAAGAAAAAGGCAGGTAATACTGTTCTTAGCGCAATTCTTCTTCCCATCAACTCGATGACTTCGTGACGCGCGCGGGTTTGCACCTCTTTATATAGGTTTGCGAAGGACCTAATCCAATTCTGATTGGTCAATATTTGAAGTCATCGCACTTGATGGAAGAAAGAAAGGTCAGCAACATCGCTCTGTTGCCAGTGCTGCAAAGGCATATAAGTGCCAGGAATTGAGATCATTTTGACTTCTGAGCTCCGCAGGGTTTGCACTCTTATATAGTTTGTGAAGGACCGAATCCAATCTGATTGGCAATAGTTTGAAGTCATCGCACTGATGCAGAAGAAAGAAGAGGTCAGCAAATCGGCTCTGTTGCCAGTGCTGCAAGGATTAAGTGCCAGGGAATGAGGATCCAGGGTTTGACCCTTAAGCCCTAAAGGCACTTCTCAGTGCCCCCCACTGGACGGCCCTCCCCTCTCCGCCCACCCGCGGCACAACCCCTTTCAGGCAGCCCTCTCAGCCTTTGAGGGGTGCTGGGAAGAGTGGCAGCTGTCGCCAGGGGGTTGGGTGCGCTGCACACACCTCCCGTTTCGCCTGTCCAGCCGTTTCCGCCAACCCAAGTTGGCGAATTTGAACACGAACTTAACGCGGAAAATGCAGTTACCACGCCACTTTAGAATTAGAAGGAGAGGTGACTGATTCGATGTCCACGATTTGTGGAAAACTTATCGCGCATTATTACGTTCCCAGAAGAAAGTTAAGGACGTATAAATATGCCATAGATGTGTAAATATACTGGTTGAACAATTAAAAAAAAACTTTAACTTTAACCCTTTAATTCAATGTAGCCTTTTCCATTTATTGTCACATGACATATGCTGGTAACACAATATATCCCTTTATAAATATACATTATATAAATTATAAATGATGGGGAATACATTGGATTTTTCGGAGGTACTATGTTGGCGGGGGTGGGTAAAAGTAAATACATAGGACAGTGTTTATGTGTTATTTAACACTAAATAAATAGTTAATCAATATTAAAGGGCATCTATAGTGAAAAAAACACATTGCCCCTTTGCAAAGTTAATTTGTGTACTCTGTTCTGCCTTAATCTTGTCAGTGACTCTGTTTAACCATGGTGTCAGATCTCTGTCAGCACTCCCCCCTTCCCCCTCCCCTCTGTTACCTCCTTCATGTCTCAACTCTGGCTAACCGACAAGCTTATCATGTGCAGTAGGAGTTAAAAGGTATATCATCCTGAAAAACACACCCACATACAGTGGCCAATAGAAAGCAAGCTGTCCTGGAGAAACGGAAGAAGAAGGAGAACAGTACAGTTTTCTCTCACTTGTGACCCATCATCAATCAGTGAAAGGGCTCGTTCACACTAGAAAGTGACAGAAACACACGCGTCGTGCGTTACTGTCGGTTCTGTTGTATCCAGAAAATGTATCCAAATGTATCCATTTTTTTCATACATTTTTATCCATTTTTTAACAATGTGCATCCATAGATTTCTATAGAAAATGCATGAAAAAACGGACAGAAATGCTGCAGCAGTGGCGTTTTTTTAAACGGAGTGGAACGGAACAGACTATAACGCAACAGGTGTGAACGATATATGAAATCCTATGGGTTTTACTGTCTGTCCATTTTTTTAAACGCACCTGCGTTTGAAAAAACGGATACCAACTGATGTAGTGTGACGAGCCCAAGCTATCAAGAAGGGGGTCAGTACAGCCTTATATCTACCATCAAAGCTACTCTCCCCCCCTGCTAATGCTCTTATCTACGTTTATTACAGAGCAGGTAGGGGGATCACGTCACAGGGATTTGATTGACAGTCCAAGTAGAGTAGAGAATGGAATCACGTATTCTTCTAACTGTATATCTCATGACAGAGAGGGAATCTGAAAAGTGAAGACATTCTGGGGGTTTGTGGGAAATTATAGAAAACAATAGAAAGAAAGAGAAAAAAAAAGTTCATTTTTCCACTATAGATCCCTTTAACAAATATGTAGTAATGAAATTAAAGTATATAGAAATGTAAAAGGCAAAATATATAAATAAATAAAAGTACTTGCATAGTCCCCACATAAAACATTTTCCAGCTTCAGAGCAGCCAGGGAAGCTGGGAGTTGTAAAATTTAAACATGTGAAAAATGCAGTTACCGCCACTTTAGAATTAGAAGTGAGAGGTGACTGATTCGATGTCCACGATTTGTGGAAAACTTATCGCGCATTATTAACGTTCCCGAAGAAACGTTAATGGACGTTTATAAATATGCCCCATAATGTGTAAATATACTGGTTGAACAATTAAAAAAAAAACTTAACTTTAACCCTTTAATTCAAATGTAAGCCTTTTCCATTTTTGTCACATGACATTATGATGGTAACACAATATATTCCTTATAATATATAATTTATAAATTATAATGATGGGAATACGATTGGATTTTTCGGAGGTACTATGTTGGCGGGGGTGGGTAAAAGTATATATACATGAGGGACAGTGTTATGTGTTATTTAAAGCACTAAATAAATAGTTATATCAATATTAAAGGGCATCTATAGTGAAAAAAAACACATTGCCCCTTGCAAAGTTAAATTCGTGTACTCTGTTCTGCCTTAATCTCTGTCAGTGACTTTGTTTAACCAGGTGTCAGATCTTGTGCAGCACTCCCCCCTTCCCCCTCCCTCTGTTACCTCCTTCATGTCTCAAACTCGGCTAACCGACAGCTTATCATGTGCAGTAGGAGTTAAAATGTCATATCCTGAAAAACACACCCACATACAGTGGCCAATAGAAAGCAAGCTGTCCTGAGACACGAAGAAGAAGGAGAACAGTACAGTTTATCTCCCTTTGTGACCCATCATCAATCAGTGAAAGGGCTCGTTCACACTAGAAAGTGACAGAAACACACGCTGTGCGTTACTGTCGGTTTCTGTTGTATCCAGAAAATGTATCCAAATGTATCCATTTTTTTCATACATTTTTATCCATTTTTTAACAAGTGATTCCATAGATTTCTATAGAAAATGCATGAAAAAACGGACAGAAATGCTGCATGCAGTGGTTTTTTTAACGGAGTGGAACGGAACAGACTATAACGCAGCAGGTGTGAACGATATTATGAACATCCTAGGGGTTTTACTGTCTGTCCATTTTTTAACGCACCTGGTTTGAAAAAGGATACAAACTGATGTAGTGTGAACGAGCCCAAAGCTATCAAGAAGGGGGTCAGTACAGCCTTTATATCTACCATCAAAGCTACCTACCTCCCCCTGCTAAGCTCTTATCTCTACGTTTATTACAGAGCAGGTAGGGGGGATCACGTCACAGGGATTTGATTGACAGTCAAGTAGGAGTAGAGGAATGCAACACGTATTCTTCTTAACTGGGGATCTCATGGACAGAGAGGGAATCTGAAAAAAGTGAAGAACATTCTGGGGGTTGTGGGAAATTATAAGAACACATGGAAAGAAAGAAAAAAAAAGTTCATTTTTCCACTATAGATCCCTTTAACAAATGTAGTAATGAAATTAAAGTATTAGAAATGTAAAAAAGGCAAAATATATAAATAAAATAAAAGTACTTGCAT
This sequence comes from Hymenochirus boettgeri, assembly GCA_019447015.1. NCBI lineage: Eukaryota > Metazoa > Chordata > Amphibia > Anura > Pipidae > Hymenochirus > Hymenochirus boettgeri. The sequence goes on along the minus strand of CM033469.1, from coordinate 204,656,043 downwards.
AGTCCCCACTATAAATACATTTTCCAGCATTCAGAGCAGCCAGGGAATGCTGGGAGTTGTAAAATTTAAACATGAGGAAAAGTTCAACCCCATGCTCTATATCTTACATGTTGCATGTTAATACATTCATTAGCCCAATTACTGCTAACAGAGAATGCTGTTTTCAAACATGTGCATATTCAAACCCTTGGGTAGGAATCGCTAAAGCATGGGTTAATGTCTGTAAGTCAGAAAGGGCTTTATTCCAGGATGTATGAAAAATAAATTTTCAGCATTCTTGGCAGGAAATGCTGGGAGTTGTAGATTTTAAACATGTGAAAAGTGGCAGGTCAAATAGAAATGGGAGAGTATGTGTGTGTTTGATCATATTATGTGGTGGGGATTGCCTAGGGACTTTCAGACTTATCCCATTGAGCCTCCCCCTGGATACTTGCTGGGAGTGGAAAGGAGAGCAAGTTCAGAATGAACCTGATGCCTACCGACTAAAGGATGTAGTAGCCTCTCTCTGGCATACAGCTTAACAGCTATATGCATAAGGGACAGGCAGACAGATCCCGAATCACTTGCATGTTTGTGCACTTTGTGTTGGTCTCACTGACAGCATGACCCGAGCTTTCAATAAAAATAATTACCTAGCAAAAACATACACACATAATTTCACTGTGCACCAACGTGCACACTTTTGCTGTATGTGTATATATATTTTATGGCATCCGTATAGTGTGAACACTCGTGTTTGGGTGCCGTGGCTCTGCCCCTCACGGGTGCCTAAGCCCCGCCACTCGCAGGTGCCTAAGCCCCACCACTCACGTGTGCCTAAGCCCCACGCTGCGCAGGTGCTGTGGGCCACCGATTACATTGCCATACTAAGGAATTGCAAACTATTATCATATCATAAGTTGCGTATATGGCTACATGCAACCACCCCCAGACTTACAGGGTCACCACCTAGACTATTTATTCTGTGGCAGCCATACTTAAGGGAAATAAAGTAAAAAAAATATTTTTGATATATCCTCAATAAAAGTTTGTTTATGGTTTGTAAACACAAAAAGAACATTACCCCCTCAACCAGACCTAGGTACACACACTACGACCTACCCTCCCATTCTGTGGCAGCCATACTTAGAGGGTAACTTAGTCAAAAAACAACATCATTAAAAAAGTTTGTTTTTTAACCCCCAAACTAACACAGGTACACACACCTACTGACCTACAAAAAAGCCATCTTGGAAATGGAAAGTATTCAGAGAAGGGCAACTAAATTAATAAGGGAATTGGGAAACTTGAATTTAAAGAGAGATTGGATAAGTTACAACTATGTACGCTAGAGAAAAGGCGCTTGGGTGGGGATTTGATACGTGTATAACACATTTATGGGCCAAACAATAAACTATTTGGGGCATTGTTGACCAATAGAACATGTCAGAGGACACGTGGACATCCCTTAAGACTTGAAGAAAATAATTTACTCTTCCAGTTTGGATAGGGTTTTCACTGTGAGAACGGTAAAAACTATGGAACTATCTTCCAGTGGACGTGGGTGGATGGCAGGTTCATTGGACAGTTCCAAAATAGCTGGATGAGTTTTGCAAACAAGGAATGTTGCAGTTACTCATATTGTACATAAGGTATAGTTGATCCAGGGATATTTCCGATTGCCACTTGGAGTCAGGAAGAATTTTTTTCCCCTTCATAATTTGGGGGGTTTTTTTTTGCCTTCCTCTGGATCAACAGTTAGGCAGGTAATGAGGTATTGCTAGATGGTTTGGACGGATGGACGTTAGTCTTTATTCACTCAAATACTATACTAAAGGGTATCTACAGTCAAAAACAAATTTTGATCAATAATCAAACAAGTTACACACCTACTGAACTACCCTTCCATTCCATGGCAGCCATACTTAAAGGGTAACTATATTCAAAAAACAAATTTTTACCAATCTTAAAAAAAAGTTTGTTTTTTTTAACCTCTAACCGGACACAGGTATACACACATACTAACCTACTCTACCCATTACTGTGGAAGCCATACTTAAAAGGTAACTAAAGTCAAAAAAAAAATTTGACTAATCATCAAAAAGTTTGTTTTTACCCCCCAACCTGAACCAGGTACACACACCTACTGACCTAACCTTCCATTTCCATGGCAGCAATATTTAAAGGGTAACTGTAGTTAAAAAAGGTATTTGACTAATCATCAACAAAGTTGTTTATTTTTAGCCTTCAACCGAGCACAGGTACACACACCTACTGACATATCTTCATTTCTGTGGCAGCATACTTAAAGGGTAACAAAGTAAAAAAAAATAATTTTGACCAATCATCAAAAAGTTAATTTTTTTAACCCCCAACCAGACAAGGTAAAAACACCCTAGACTACGCCTCCATTACTGTGGGCAGCCATACTTAAAGGGTAACTAAATAAAAAAAAAACTGATTTTAACCAATCATCAAAAAAGTTTGTTTTTTTACCCCTAGCCGGACACAGGTACACCCACATACTGACCTACCCTTCCATTTCTGTGGCAGCCATACTTAAAGGGTAACTATAGTACAAAAAAATGTTTTGACCAATCATCAAAAAGTTCATTTTTTTCTAACCCCCAACCTGACCCAGGTAAACACACCTATTGACCTTCCATTTCCATGACAGCATACTTAAAGTGTAACTATAGTAAAAAGAAAACGAATTTGGCCAATAATCAAAAAAGTTTGTTTTTTAACCCCCAACCTGACACAGGTACACAGCCATTCTTGAAGGGTAACTTTAGTCAAAACATTTTTTTTGATCAATAATCAAAGAATAATTTTTTTTATCTCTACCCTGACACATCAACTGAACTACCCATTCAATGATGTGACAGTCAAATTATAAGTAAAAAACAACAATGTCCTCATCATTGCCCCATAAGGTATAAGTATGAGACATTTACTTGACCCAATTACTTGACACATTAATGAACACCATCACACCAGTCATTGACATCTATTGTACAACGGCCGCAGCTTTACTTCTTTATTAAAGGTCATATTAACATAATATTTATATCATATCATTTAGTTCATCTTAAGTAACATTTTATTTTAATAATATTAATTTCATTTTATTTATTTCATCTTAATAAATCAAAACCGGCCTGCCTGTGTTGTCTCCAGCAGCCATAATACAATGTATCGGTTATCCCCACAAGGGCAATGAGCTTACTACCATACAACAGCCAAGCTGCGGCAATGATAACGTTTACCTCTTTTTTTGTTTGTTTGCATAACTGACTGGTTTTTTTTTTTTTGGTGGGTGGGTGGGAGCTTTCTCCTGCGTGGATCCGCCTCAGACTGCTCTTTCTTACTCCCCCAGGTCTGCCTTAAGAAGCCTCAGACGCTTCCCGCTTGAAGTTTCAGCTGGACCCAGCCAATCAACGAAAGGTAGGTTTTTACCCTTCACTTGTTAGGCTCATTAGCGAACCTTGTCTCTCCCTTAAACCTTTCCTGTCTGACTTCTTATCCCCCCCCAGCTGAACTATACCATGTGGCTCAACTATATATATAGCCAAATTAGTAACACAGTAGTCATTTAGGTTGAATTAAGACATACATCCATCAAGTCCAACCTATTCACTTTGTTTTAACCCTACCTAACAGTTGATCCAGAGGAAGGCAAAAAAGAAAAAACAGCTAAAAAAGGGTGGGGGGGGTGGGGGGGTCCTTCCTGACTCCAAACAGCAATCGAAAAGTATCCCTGGATCAACCAGATTTACAGTATATGTATTAATACCAGTAATTCTCAATATTTTTTAGTTTTAGAAACTTATCCAGGCCTTTTTTTTAAAGCTACAGTTTCACCATTCTCACTGTAAAGAAACTTTTCATAACCTGAAGATGAAACTTCTTTACTTCCAACCTTAAAAGATGTCCATGAGTCCTCTGATAGGACCTATTAGTGAACAATGCACCAGAGAGTTTATTGTATGGCCTGTTAATATATTTGTATAAGGTGATCATATCCCAACACAAACGTCCCTTCTCCAATGTAAACAGCCCTAACTTGTCTAATCTGCTTGCATATTTAAGCCCCTCTATTCCCCTTATTAATTTAGTTACCCATCTCTGAACTACTTTCATTTCCAAGATGTATATGGGATTCCAAAACTGCACCACATATTCCAAATGAGGCCTTACCAATGCCTTGTAAAGAGTCAGAATAATATTTTTCTCTCTTGAATCTATTCCTCTCTTTATACAAGACAATTTCTACCTGCAGGGCCGGATTTACCATTAGGCATGCGCCTAGGGGTGTCTGAGTTTGGAGGGGCGGCTGCCAATCTCTTACCACCAATCCAACCCCATTATAGACTATTTTCTTCCCCCAAAAAGGAAAAATGGGTGTGGTTTAGGGTGTGGTCTGTGTTTAGGGGTGGGGCTAAGGGCACCAGGCTCTTTGGGCCTACGGGCTCCTGAGGTGTAAATCCGGCCCTGGCTACCTGGCATTGTTTGCTACAGTTAAGTCTGTTACCTACCAGAACCCCTAAATCTTTTTCCATTACAGATTCACTTAACACAGAGTTATTAATACCTGAGATAGTAGAAATTGTTTAAGTGGAGCAACAATCTGAAGCACTTTACGGACTATAGACCAAGGTCTTACCGTATAACAGATATAACGGACTATAGACCAGGGTCTTACCGTATAACATATATAACATATAACAGACTATAGACCAGTCTTACCGTATAACATATATTACGGACTATAGACCAGGGTCTTACGGTATAACAGATATTACAGACTAGCAACCAGGGTCTTAACGTATAACAGATATAACGGACTACAGACCAGGGTCTCACCGTATAACAAATATGACGGACTACAGACCAGGGTCTTACTGTATAACAGATATAACAGACTATAGACCAAGGTCTTACCGTATAACAGATATAACGGACCATAGACCAGGGTCTTACCATATAATATATATAATGGACTATAGACCAAGGTCTTACCGTATAACAGATATAACGGACTATAGACCAGGGTCCTACCGTATAACATATATAACATATAACAGACTATTGACCAGAGTCTTACTGTATAACATATATTATGGACTATAGACCAGGGTCTTACCGTATAACAGATATTACAGACTAGCAACCAGGGTCTCACCATATAACAGATATGACGGACTACAAACCAGGATCTTACTGTTTAACAGATATAACAGACTATAGACCAGGGTCTTACCGTATAACAGATATAAAGGACTATAGACCAGGGTCTTACTGTATAACAGATATAACAGACTATAGACCAGGGTCTTACCGTATAACATATATAACATATATCAGACTATAGACCAGAGTCTTACCGTATAACATATATTATGGACTATAGACCAGGGTCTTACCGTATAAAAGATATTACAGACTAGCAACCAGGGTCTCACCATATAACAGATATGACGGACTACAGACCAGGATCTTACTGTTTAAAAGATATAACAGACTATAGACCAGGGTCTTACCGTATAACAGATATAACAGACAATAGACCAGGGTCTTACCGTATAACAGATATAACAGACTATAGACCAGGGTCTTACCGTATAACAGATATAACAGACTATAGACCAGGGTCGTACCTTATAACAGATATAATAGACTATAGACCAGGGTCTTACGGTATAACAGATATAACGGACTATGGACCAGGGTCTTACCGTATAACAGATATAATGGACTATAGACCAGGGTCTTACTGTATAACAGATAATAACAGACTATAGACCAGGGTCTTACCGTAATAACATATATAAATGACTATAGACCAGGTCTACGTATAACAGATATAACGGACTATAGACCAGGGTTCCTACCGTATAACATATATAACATATATCACGACTATAGACCAGAGTCTTACGTATAACATATATTATGGACTATAGACCAGGGTCTTACGTATAAACTATTACAGACTAGCAACCAGTGGTCTCACACATATAACAGCTATGACGGACTACACGACCAGGATCTTACTGTTTAAAGATATAAAGACTATAGACAGGTCTTCGTATACATCTTACAGGGTCCTAGTATACACAGGTCTGTCATCCGTATAACATTATAACAGACTATAGACCAGGGTCTTACCGTATAACAGATTTACAGACTATAGACCAGGGTCTTACCTTATAACAGATATACACCTTAGACCAGTCTTACGGTTATAACAGATCTAACGGACTATGGACCAGGGTCTTACCGTAAACAGATATATGGACTTATAGACGGCCAGGGTCTTACTGTATACAGATATTCGCGACTATAGACCAGGGTCCAACGTAAACACAATATACAGCGACTTAACGACAGATATAACTAGACTATAGCCACGGTCTTACCGTATAACATGATATACGGACTACAGACCCAGTGTCTTTACCTATAAACCGCTATAACAGACTAGAGAACCAGATTTTATTGTTTAAAGTGTTTCAAAGTAACTATTTGGCTATTCAAGAAAAGTCCAAAACTGTTAAATATAAGGAAAAACACCAAATAAAGACAGTTTAGAATCAGCTCATATCCATAGTACGATTCATTCATTTTATCCTAAATTAGCCATGAAAGCTCCATGAGACAGGACTGTGTGAACTACATGTGTGTGTGACAATACCCTTCTATATCATAAAACTGTGTCGTTTTGTAGCAGATAAATGCAAACTTACTGGTGTCCTGCAACATGTACCACAACAAATCATTTTTTGGGATTACTGGGGGGTCAGCTTTTCCACTGTTATTAGGTTTTTTTATAATTTCTGTTCCCCAGTTAACTCTTGCTGAGAAGATAATGTAACCAAAATAAAGCAAGATTTGTAGTATATAGACATACAACACACATACAATACAACTCATAACATACAACACAACACATAAACACGTATAACGGTCTGGGAATGTTCTCTGTAAGTGGGATTAAAGGCCTGAATATTACATTTGACACTATTGGGACGTGAATGGAACTGGTATGTAATGTTGTATCAGTTTTAGTTAGTAAAGTCGCCAATTGGGTAGAGGCAAGCCTTCGTTCGGTTTTCCCCCCACCCAATTTGAGAAAAGTATAATAACAAAAATGAACGTGAGTGTTACCTTAATGCCCCATGTCCCCAATTTGTTCTGTGAAAAGCCAATTGCGGTCCGTATCTGTTAACCATCTGCGCCGCCGGTTTCTCTCTATTTTATAACTTGTGGTAATGTCCCGATTTTGGGTGAAACAGCCCTGGAAAATACGGTGGCGGAAAGTTAACAGACTTTATAAATGCTCACACGACTCTTGTAGTTAATACCCCGCACTCCTCCTTCCTTCAGGAGATTAACTGGGTGCTGTTCCTCAGATCCTGTCCCACCACTACAGGGGTAATATTCTTTAGGATTAATAGTTTTGAAGAAACGCCTCCTGTAGACCTGCTTTTCTCTTTAATATATTATTAGTGACATGCGTTGCACACGTTTCGGGGTGTGTCCCCCTCCTCAGCACCTGAGTAAGGGGTGACCCACCCCTAAACTTTGTGCACGCATGTCACTATAAACCATATCAAGAAAGAGCACGGTCTACAGGAGTGCGTTCCTTCAAACTATATAATTGCTAAAGTTTATAAATATGCCCCTAAATGTTATTTTGGTACCAACATTACTTTTTTTTGGTGATTACATTGGTGTTGTCCCAAAGTTTTGTTTTAGTCCACTAAATGTGTTTTGTTACCACTGAATTTCTTTTGGTCACCGAAGTGTTTTTTTTGTTACAAAATGATCTGGATACAAACGTCCCCCCATAGAACAGAAGTTAATTTGCATTAGGTATTATGACAATTGTACAGTTGGTTGTGCACCCATTGGCTGAAATCAGCGCTGGGCATAACCAATGAATGCAATATATTATAAGCTGCCTGTACACTATTACACTAGGCAATGTTCACACTAGCAAACGCAGGGGTCCACTGTAGCTTGTCCCACACTCTGCACTTTTATGGGTTTCTAGTGTCCCTGTCGCAGTGAGTTAGGCAGCATAACTTGTAACTGTGAGAAGCAGACATCTGAAATGTGGGCAGGGTCCAGCTCTGCCATGGTCCCTCCAACCCCCACAGTTTTGCTAACTGTAAGTATAATGAACATGTTGTTACTGGGGGGGCTTCTTCAGTTAAGTTATAGACTTAACTGAAACTAAGTTAAGACTATATAAACACACTGGTGTTTGATATTGGCTCCTCCGACAGATTCCCCATTCTTCATCTCTCAGACAGGGACCTTAAACTTTAAGCTCCTCCCCCTTACTATATAATTCATGTAATTGCACCTTAGGATATGTGCTTCTATCAATACAAACTGTGCAGTGATGTATCATAGCTCCACCCCTTTATGCAAGTAGCTAGTCATGATGTCATCATTTACTATGTCTTATTTTTTTTTATACTAATAATACTTGGGCAGCACGGTGGCTCAGAGGTATGCTGATGTCCTGCAGCAGTGGGGTCCTGACTTCAATTCCATCCTCAGACCCCATCTGCATGGAGTTTGTATGTTCTCCCCATGCTTGCGTGAGTTTTCTCCCCCACAATCATAAAGACATGCTGATTTTGTATGTGTTTAGATTGTAAGCTCTTCGGGAGCGGGGCCTGATGTGAAGGTATACATGTAACTGTAAAGCGCTACGGACGATTTTGGCGCTATATAAATCCACAATAATAATAAAACAAACGTCCGCCCTTAATGTACGATTAACTGCTGTACATTTACGGCTGCTGTCATACTTTACCAATAACACGCAGTATCGATAATTTGCAATACCACGAAATATGGCCCCAAGAGTCTTTAGCGCAATCTTTACAATTGCATCAGGAGGAAATATACCACAACAGCCAAAAGAGTAAGTAAATCCATGCGATGAAAGCCTATAGTACCGAGTATTCCATGGAACAAAAGAGTTACTGAATGGTGAATTGGCACACCAGTTCGTATTTGTGAAAAGACATAGATGACCACCTCTGTTTTTTCTACAATAAGCAAGTGACCTATCAGCTCTAAAGAAAGCCCAGCCATCCAAAAACAACAAAATGCTTCTTAGAATTTTCTTCATCCATATTATTGAAAAGTGACTTGACATTAGATTCTAGGAGGTCAGTATGGCCAAAGACGAATCTTAAATCTTGCACCAGCCCTTAATCCCCTCCTCTGCCTACGATTCCTCTTGAAGCTGCAATACAGCTTATGTAAGTCTGGTACTTCTGATACACATTTGTCCATCTAGTCCAACCTACTCATCAATACCCACATTTCTTGCCTAACAGTTGATCCAGAGGGGGAAAAAAACAGTATGGAGGGGGAAAAAAATTCCTTCCTGACTCCAAGTGGCAATGCTTGCTCTTTTATTACGAAAAAAATTGTAATGCTTAAAGGGGAAGTTTAGTGCAAATACATATGCTTTTAAAAAAAAGAGCAGTAATTTTCAATCCCAATGAGCTTAACCTGCCCATTCAAAATTTTGTCTGTTTAAAAATAAATGCTTCTGAAATATTGACTTCCTGTTTGCAGGACCCCTAATAGAGACTGTTATGGTTTTGCCCTTGATAGCCTGGGTTGATTCAGTTGCTCAGTAGAGATCTGAGCATTTTTGACCCTTCCAACAGCCAATCAGTAGCAATTACTGTTAGAAACATTCCAAGGATGTGTTGCATCCTGGGAAGAAGAAGGACCGTTAGAAGCTGAAATGTCAGCTCACTAATGTCAACAGCAGGGAACAACTAAGGGTATGAAATCAACTGATTTGTCAAAAAGGGGGACAATATGTAGAATAGCTAGGTATGCATAATACAAACCAGGAATTTAAAAATATTGATATTTTCCACTGAACTTTCCCTTTAAAGGACAAAAAAAAAAAATTCATAAAGTTTGAATAGCTTTGTAATCTGCTGCTCTGGGACGTGGTCACCCTGAATATCATGGGCTTGCAAAGTAAATGCATCTAATTAGCAAGGCTAATTACGTAAGGCTTCTATTAAAAGATGGCTGTAGCTGTTCTGTTATTTATGAATGAGGAATATTGAATGACTTTCTCTTTCAGGCAAGAAAACAAAACCAAAATCCAAAGTTTTTTATGATCCAGATGATGTTGCATCGTTCTTTGAGCTTTAAAACCAGAAAAACGTACATCACCGGATTCAAGAGAGGATGGTGCAACCTCTGGCAAAATGAACGAAAAGGCAGAAGGAGACCCACACTTCAGCAATTCAGATTCTGCACCAGGAAGGCCAACACTCATAGATGTAGAGGATGATAGCAAGGAGTTCTCAGACACAATGACGATAAGGGGGGCTCCCTTGGTCAATGCTGTTCACCAGTATCCGTTAATCTGAAGCTTCTCTCTGCTGCTCCCAATATTTCTGGATTGCAGACATCCAACCCTGCTGTTTTAGGCTTTTGATCAGGGTGGGAAAGAGGGGTGTGGTGAGGGGGGCGTGACATGACATCATGTGGGGGTGGGGCATGACATCACATGGAGGTGTGGCTAGTGCCCTAGGGGTAGAGGGAGGTGGGGTTAGGCATTCTGGGGGCATGGCTAGAGAAAAGGGGCATGGCTGATGAGGAGACTAAAGTCTCAGTCGTGGGAGTCTAGGGTGGTCTCAGGTGAGGCGGGAGACCATCCCAGAATGAGGGAGACTCCCGGTCAATCCGGGAGAGGTGGGATACCTGGAATTGATTTCAGAACTGCAACTCTTTTAGCAAGTCTCCCCAAGAAGAAACCCATATCAAAGTCTGTAAAATGGCAGATGAATTTAAAGACTGTTTTGCTGACAAGCCAACTACTGTAGACTTAATACAAGAGGATAGAGAGGAATTGCCTAAGGTAAAAGATAAGGCCCAAAAAAGTTCTTTAAACAAAGATGATGTAAAAGTCTTGCAGAATCTCCCACTTAAAGAGAGAATTCTTTTAAAGAACACTATCTAAATCACACACCTACTGACCAACTCTTCCATTTCCATGGCAGCCATATTTAAAGCGTAACTATAGTCAAAAAACAAATTTTGACTAATCATCAAAAAAAGTTTGTTTTTTAATTTCCAACCTGATCCAGGTATACACACCTAATGATATACTCTTCCATTTCCATGGCAGCCATATTTAATGGGTAACTATAGTCAAAAAGTTTTTTTCACCAATAATCAAAAAATTTATTTTTTTTAAACCCCAACCTGACACAGGTACACACACTGACTTCAAATATACAATGTAGAGTTGCACTCCAAAGTAAATGGTGAATTTATTTGAAACCACTCATCAACACATACAACGTGAGTCAAATAAATTCACCATTCACTTTGGAGTGCGACTCTACATTGTATATTTGCTGATCACATATGTTCCCTTGGAAGTAGGGAAACAAGATGTCTGCACCCGTGGGGCAGTGTGCATACGGACTCGGTTGGTTACTTGGATACAGACGCCTACTGATCTACCCCTCCATTACCGTGGCAGCTAAACTTAAAAGGTAACTAAAGTTAAAAAAACTAATTTTGACCAATCATCAAAAAGTTGTTTTTTTTTAACCCCCAATGTGACACAGGTACACACACCTACTGACCTACCCTTCCATTTCCATGGCAGCCATACCTAAAGTGTAACTAGTCAAAAAAGCAAATTTTGTTCAATAATCAAAAAGTTTGTTTTTTTAACTTTCAACCTGACACAGGTACACACGCCAACTGAGCTACCCATTCATTCATGTGGCAACCATATTTAAAGGGTAAGTATAGTCAAAAAAAACATTTTGACCAATCATCAAAAAAGTTAATCTTTTATCCCCCAACCTAACACGAGTACACACACCAACTGACCTACCCATTCATTCATGTGACAGGCATATTGATTGCCATTATTGAGTTTTAAAATCTGCAGCACAAACACACATTCCCTTCCAAAATGTGGACTTTTAAGCCAAATTCAAAGTTTATACTTAAAACTTTCCCTTTCTAGTTATAAATGAAATGTTGTAGTGTTTATCATGAGGAATTAATCCCACTTCAGTTATATATATTATACCACTTGCAAGTTGATTATGGAATGGTAGAGAGGTTTGCTTAACTTGATGGATGTGGTATTTATTAGACTGAATGGCTATTTATATTTATACTCATCTGCAAAAGTATAATAATAAAAGAAAAATCTTGGCATCTGTATATTAAACCCCGTTTAAGAAGATTACCTCTACAATTTAGTTATTTCACTTAAATGTAAAGGAAGCAACATTGCTCTGTCTACACCTAAACTGGGTACAAACAATCTCTGGAAAATAACAGCCAGAATCTGTAAAATTCTGTCTGTCATTTTTCAAATATGAGGGTACACACAGTCCCGAGCATTCTCCCTATACACAGCATAGGGAGAATGTTCGGGACTGCATGCTCCCACAACCACGGCTGACTCCCTATATTTTAGTACTGGGGGCAGATTGCGGGCAAGGGAAATTTTCAGAACGAAACAAAGGATCCTGTCAACGACAGCAAACGTTCTCAGAAATCATCCATTTCTCATTCATGTGTGTACCCCGCTTGATATTATCAGTCAATTCAATTGCATCAATTGGCCAAAAAAATGGCCCATATATGCCTGCCTCACATCTGTCTGAATACTATGATACATGGTGACATAACATAGTATTAAAGGTTGAATAAAGAGATACATCCATCTATTCCAACCTTTTTACCCTACTCATGAACCCTACCTAACAGCAGATCTAGAAGAAAGCTAAAAAACAAATCAGCTGGAAAGGGGGGGGGGGGAATAATCCCTACTGGCAATTAGTATAGTATATTATTTGAGGTTGAATAAAGACATAAGTCCATCCAGTCCAACCCATCTAGCAATATCCTCATTTCCTGCCTAACTTAATCCAGAGGAAGGCAAAAAAAAAAACCCCAACAAATTTATGAAGGGGAAAAAAATTAATTCCTGACTCTAAGTGGCAATCGGAAATCTCCCTGGGTCAACTCTACTTTATGTATCAATACCAGTAACGTGCAACATTCCTTGTTTGCAGAAACTCATCCAGCTTTTTTTTAAAACTGACCTGTGAACCTGCCATAACAACATCCACTGGAAGACAGTTCCATAGCTTAACCTTCTCACAGTGAAAAACCCTTTCTGAACTTGAAGCCTAAACCTTTTTTCTTCAAGTCTTAAACGATGTCCTTGTGTCCTCTGACATGCTCTATTGGTGAACAATGCCCCAGATAATTTATTGTATGGCCCATTAATGTATTTATACACAGTAATCATATCTCCATGCAGGCGCCTTTTTTCCTCAGCATTAATAATTGTAACTTTTCCAGTCTCTCTTCATATTCAAGCTCCCCCAATGCCCTTTCTGAACCCTTTCCATTTCAAAGATGTCCTTTTTGTACACAGGATTCCAAAATTGCACTGCATATTCCAAAAGAGGCCTTACCAATGCTTTGTAAAGTGGGAGAATGACATTTTCATCCCTTGAATCCATACCTCTCTTTATACAAGACAATACCATGCTGGCTCTGGCCGTTGCCGCTTGGCACTGCTTGCTACCTTTAAGTTTGTTAACCACCAAAACTCCAAGATCCCTTTCCAACAAGGATTCATTTAACATAGAGCCATTTATAGTATCAGCAGCACAAAGATTTTTAAGTCAAAAATGCATCACCTTACATTTCTCAACATAGAATCTCATCTGCCACTTAGCAGCCCAATGTGACAATCTATCTAGATCCCCCTGCAACGATTGCACATCCTCTGAAGTTTTTAATGGTCGACAAAGTTTTGAGTCGTCAGCAAACACAGAAACCTTGCTGACAATACCCACTTCCAAATCATTAATTAATAGATTAAATAGAAGCCCCAACACAGAACCCTGTGGCACCCCACTTAGCACTTTAGTCCATAATGATGAAGCCCCATTAACAACTACCCTCTGCATCCTATTCATTAACCAATTTTCTATCCATGTACAAATGTGACTCCCCAGACCAACAGACCTTAGCTTATACATTAATCGCCTATGGGGGACCACATCAAAAGCCTTAGCAAAATCCAAGTATATTACAGTCTAAATTTCTACTTACTTCCTCATAAAAGCTAGTTAGCAAGTTAGTTTGACAAGGTCTATTTCTCCTTAATCCATGTTTGTTACTACTTATAATGTCAGTCCTTGAAACATACTCTAGAATATGTTCCCTTATTAAACTTTCCAGTATCTTCCCCACCTCTGAAGTTAAACTTACAGGCCTGTAATTACCCGGTTGTGAACGACTATCCTTTTTGAATATTGGAATAACATCAGACTTTTTCCAATCCAGAGGCACACATCCGGACATGATGGAATCATCAAAAATAAGAAACAATGGCCTAGATAAAACTTAACTTAGATCCCTAAGTACCCAAGGATGTATTTCTGGTCCAGGAGATTTATTAATATTAACCTTATTTAGCTCTTACTGTACCATATCCTCAGTTAACCAAAGTGCACTTGAATCTTTTATACCATTATTGCTACTATACTCTATGATATCTGTACTCGGATCTTCTGTTGTGTATACAGAGGGAAAAAAATATTCAAGACATTTGCTTTATCGACATCCTCTGTAACTAACTTATCTCCATTACTTAATGGTGCCACATTCCCCTGTCACCTTATGTCTCACCCCCATATCCTCTAGTCTGTAAGCTCTTTGAGTAGGGTCTTCTTTCCTATTGTATCAAGGTATTGCTGTAAGAAACTCCACACTCTGTTTACTTATATTATGTATTACCTGTGTATGTAATAAGTATGACTTTGTAAAAAGAAGATGTTGGCGCTATATAAATCAATAATAATGTTAATTTTCAGTCCTCATTTTCTTACTATTAATATACTTATATACTATAAAAACTTTAGGCTTAGTGATGCTTTGTTCAGCTATCCTAACTTCATTATTAATTTTAGCTAGTTTGATTGCTTTCTTACACTCCTTACAGTTTTTAGAATTCCTAAAGGCCCTTTCCGTTCCCTCTGACTTAAAGGTTTTAAATGCCTTTTTCTTCCTTTCCATTTGCCTCTTGCTTTCTTTTTTTTACATTTATTTCCCATGGGTATAAATTTATATATGAAATGGCTTAAAATCTACACCCTGCTTTCCTCCTTGGCTATCTATTCCAATGAGACTGCTAATACCCCCCCCCAACCTAGTTTAAAATCTCCTCCGACCCTCTAGCCATCTTCTCTCCCAAAACAGCTGTACCGCCATCAGTGAGGTGCAACCCATCCCATACCCATACTAAAGAGCCTGTAGCCGACAGCAAAGTCTGCCCAGTTCTCTATAAACCCAAACCCTTCTTCCTTACACCACCCTCTTAGCCACGCATTAATGCTCCTAAGCTCCCGCTGTCTCCCTAGCATAGCACGTGGCTGCGGTAGTATTTCTAAAAACACTACCCTGGAGGTTCTTGCTTTTAACATGGCCCCTAGCTCTTGGAAATAATATTTAAGGACCTCACCTCCTCCTCTAACTTTATCATTGGCACCAAGACCGCTGGGTCACACCTGGCCCCACCCAATAATCTGTCTACAAGATCCACCACATGCTGAACACTAGCACCAGGTAGCAAACATACAGTTCCGCTTGTAGGGTCTTGGCAGCAGATTACCCTATCTACCTTCCTTATAATGGAGTCCCCTACCACTACCACCTGCCTAGCATTCCTGATCCTAAGGTCATCCTCCCTTGTATTAGAGATGTCAGTCCCCTGGGTGCTCAAGGGGTTATCCCACAACTGAAAAGCATCCCTGGATCAACAAGATCTATAATAAAGTAAATAGTCACTAAAGCAAAGCTTGATTGTGATTGCTTATTAATTTATTGTACATATCTATATTGTTCCCTCATGTAAATAAGATTAAGCAGGGAACAGCAAAGGGTATGAGCTTATACTCGGGTCGGCTTATACTAGAGTATATACGGTATATAGAATTGAAATATTGCCTCTTGTCTGAATTTCAAGGGTCACATATTCCCATAGTAACTGACCCAATTCAGTGAATATTAAAAATGGATGCTGAAAGGAGGCTGGTCTCATGAATTTACACCTGTCTGGCAGAGGCCAACTTTACCACAGACACCTTAAATGTAATACATAAATGGTCCAGATACATTCCTACATTAGAAACAGCTGATTGGGAAGACCTATCAGAGTCACACCCCAGGGCATCACAAGCGGCAAACAATAAATTAATTGAATGTTATATTTTGCATCAAGTGTATTTGACACCAAACAGATTAGCCCATATGTCCCCAAGATATTCAGGCGAGTGTCCTAGGTGCTGTGAACCCTGGGCAGATTTCTGGAATTTGATATGTCTGTGTTCCCCCATTGTTAGATTCTGAAACAGAGTGGTCAGGATATTATCTGAAATCTTGGACACAGACGTTAAATTGGAACCTAAACTTTGCATGCTGGGCATTCCCGAGGTGGCCTCTTGGTCAAGACATCATTTGATGTTTTTATGTGGGGCATGGTTTTACACAAGCTATTGTTTTGGATTGGATGCCTCCAAAGCCTCCCAAAATCAAAATGTGGAAGGAAATGATCAACACCACCATCCCCTATGTAAGATTAATTTGTTGGCTGTCCTGACAAATTTTGAGTTCGCAGTATATGGTACGATCATATGGGTATGAACATACCAATAGAAATCAGTCCTCAATAAATCTAAATGTGAAACGTAAAGTTCCTTTCATAACCATTGCCTCCTCTTCTGTTTCCCAAGTACAACTACATCCTCTGTATAGATCATAACTGGTACGCATTTCCATATCCAACACTGTGTCTTGTTTTAGTCTGAACTGCTTATGTTATTAACCCAGAAATATTTTGAATAGGGTCAGTTAGTTACTTCTACCTGTCTTCTGTCACCTTACAAATGAGTTTGTGTGTTTAAGTGATGGAATATTCCCTGCTAGTCCTTGTTGCACAGCTGGTGATTACTTTGTTGTGGTAATTGCCCTTGGCTAATAACTTAATTTCCCTGTCCTGTGTCTGATTTTATCCCCATAAATTTAGACACAGCATAGGGGTTAACTGTGCAGAGAAGAATATCCAAACTGAAGCTCATCCACAGTGAAGATTTCCTAAGTGTTTAACAAGGGAGTTCAACAAGGAGAATGACGAGGAATACACTACCACTACCTGACGTTTTTGGATTTTCAATAATGTATACAATTGTGCTCTACTTATTATGTCTTATCTACTCCCTGGCTCCAAAATCTCCTTCCCATTAAATTACCTTGCTATACCTATTCTGTCTTTATCTCTGCCTCTCTTCTTCCATCCGTTTATCAGTATTCCTTCACACTCTATCAGCACTTACAAAATGCTGTTCCTTTCACTAAGTCCAAACATCCCAGGAAACTTCAGTATAAATCCCTAGCCTACCTCTACTCCCTTTTTTTTTCTTGCTGCTGGGGATATTGCTCCCAACCCTGGACCATTTCCATCTGCTGTCGTCCTTGCCTTTCTATCCCCCCTACTTATTATTTTCGAGGCTCTAATCCTTCTAATATCATAACCGTCACTACTTTTTTATCTTCACTTCTTTTTCATTTTACTGTGACGTCTTTAATACATGCTCTCTTGCAAACAAACACACCTTTATTCATGACCAGTTCTGTTCTAACTCCTTTCATCTCCTAGCTCTTACGGAGACTTGGATCTCTCAACATGATACTGCAGTTGAAGCTTGATTATGCATGGTGGTCAATCTTTCTCTCATTCGCCTCGTTCCTCAGGACAGGGTGGAAGGTAGGTCTTCTGTTTTCCCCTATCTGCCGCTTTAAACTTGTTTCTCTTCCACCCTCTGTTGCTTTTTCCTCATTTGAAGTCCAAATATATCCAAATGATTCCCTTGAATCAACAGGATAACTACCTGCCAGATTCTATGTTCTGGAATCTTTCACCCCGTCACCCATTCTCTCTTCAACCTCCTGTTGTCTTCGGCACCTACAATGTGTCCCCTTGATCCCATGCCCTCCTTCTTACTCAGACACTGCGCCAAAATCATTTCCCCTGCTCGTGCACTCACATTTTTAATTCCAGAATTTTTGTTCTTCCTTTTAACATGCGTGCGTCAAACCTCTTCTTAAAAAACTCTCTCTAGACCCTACCTGTCTCTCGAATTACCACCCAGTCTCCTATTTTGTCATTTGTGTCAAAACTCTTGGAACGTCTCATCTCTACGCGCATTACTAAATACCTGCATGCTAATAACCTATTGGACTCAGGATTCGGACCGGGTCATTCAACTGAAATGCCCTCTGCAAAGTCTCAAATGACCTACAAACTGTCAAGGGACAATCCTTGACCTATCGGTAACCTGTGATACTGTGGATCATTCTCTTCTTTTGCAAATTCTAGATTCTCTTGGCTTCCGAAATCAAGCTGCGGCGTGGTTGTCTTCTTATTTCTTTAACGGATCTTTCTTGGTCTCTTTTGCTAATAAGACTTCCTGGCAAGTTCCGCTTAGTGTGGGGGTCCCTAAGGACTCGGTTTTAGGACCCTTGCTGTTCTCCCTCTACACTATATCTCTGGGAGAAATAATTGGTTCTTTTGGATTTAAGTATCACTTATACGCTGATGATACCCAAATTTACATGTCCACCCTCGCGCTAACCCCTGAAGTTCAATCCCAAATCTCTAAATGTTTGCTCTCTATTTCTTCCTGGATGGCGCACCGCTGCCTTAAACTCAATCTAAAATGGAAATAATCATTTCCCCCCATAAACTGGGACCATGTCCACCCTTCTCCATCTCTATTGACAAAATGGTCATTAACCCAGTTGAATCTGCCCACTAATGTCACAGGACGCCTTGTGTGAAGTTGTGGGAAATAAGTCAACCCAGGCAACAAAAGATCTTTTACTATTAGAGGAGCTTTATTATAATGCACCAGTATCAAGCCCAACCATATCCTACCAAGTAAGCACTGTCTTTGGAATGCAGTCCCTGGGATCTCTGGGCTCCACTGCCTTGGCTCCAAACTGCTGGGCTGCTGCTGGCATCTCCTGGGATGCGGAATCCTTCCTGGCTCCTGGATCCCTTGCTATCAAGCTAAGAGACAGGGTAGTGGCTTACAGCTCTGAGCTGCTAGACTTAGCACGCTCTAAGCATATGTCCTAGCTCTCTTCTCTCTTGCTCAGCTTTCCATTCTGGCAAGCCCTAGTCTGCTTCCTCCTGCAGACTAGCCTCCTGTATCCCTTGCTTTTAAGCTAAGGGGCAGGATAGAGTTAATCAGCTCTTAGCTGCAGGATACTGCCTCAGCATGTATCCTAGATCTCTCATTGTCTATGTGCTTCCCCCTAATGTGGACTTAAGCTGTTCTTTTTATTCCCACATTCCCTTTTGAAATGTAAATGACCAACCTTCAACCAGCAGCCAATCACCAGACTTACTGAACAGGAGACCAATTAGCAATTACCTAACTCAATCCATCCACATAGCCAAGCTGGCACCATACTGGAGTTTTACCCATTGAGCCATCTTGTGGAAAAAGGACTAACTGCATATCCCCAACAGTGTGCTTGGTACATTTTACATATACATTATTTACATAAGATATAATTTTGGGAAAGGTGATGCCTGAATGAAACAACATTGTATAATTTATTCAAGACTGGGCACCACACTCCCTTACATAGCAATTACTCAATGTTATTACAGACCCCTGGTGCTCCATCACAGCTGCCTTAGAGTAAGCTTTGACTCCTCTCTTTCCTTCCATCATCACATTAACAATGTCACTAGGACGTGTCATTTTCTCTGCAATATTGCCAAGATCTGCCCTTTTTTCTCTTGCTCCACTACTAAAATGCTCATGTATGCCTATTTGGCTGCATGAGAGACCAAATGAGAGACCAAAAATACAATACATACATATAGGCCACAGGAGAAGCTGTCAGCTCATGCAGCCAAATAGGCAAGTACCAATAGGTTAGGACCCAGTTAAAGAAAGCAACCTTGATGTGGTGACTGGGCTTAAAATAATTTGGCCAATTTATTGAGCTAATTTGGCTAATTATTGAGCCTTCTTTTAACCTTTTAACCCTATAACTGCCACAGATCGTATATTCACGATCTGTGCAGTGAATGCTCAAACTGCCACAGATCGTGAATATACGATCTGTGGCTGTACCTTTAAAAAAAAAATTGCGGCGCTAGGGGCGATCGGGGGGCTGCATTCAACTGCCCCCCTAGCCCCCTCGATCCCCCCTCAGTTTCGTCCAAATCCGAGGGGGGGATCGGAAGATATCCCTACCTTTCCCTGCAGCGAACTTGGAAAACATTCCAAGTTCGTTATCATTCCCAAAGATGATTTGATGATCATCTTTGGGAATGATCTAAAAAAAAAAAAAAGGGAAAGCACACAAAAAAAATCTTAAAGTGATACACACACCTTTTTTTTTTTTTTTTACCCTAAAACTATAAATTAGCAGAAAACTTTGTCTTCTCCAAGCTTCCCAATGTCCCCGGTGATATTGGCAAAGTAAACGCAGATCATTATTTGTTGGATTTCAAGGGAAACTAAGCCTATTTTAGTAGGAAATTTTGCAGAGGTACCAAAAAAAGACCGGATTGAATTTTTAGGATCAGTAAAGTGTGCAAAAACTTGTGTGACTCTCCGTACTAACTGGTTTTCACTAAATACCACTAAAAGGGGGAGTGGGGATAGGGGTGGGGGGTGAGTTGTGGCATTTTTTTATTTTTTCTTGTAATCACCTTATTATATTTTTTAAAAAATCTCCTAAAAAGCACAGAGTTCTATGGAGTACTGTGTCTGGAACTCTTCATGTATATATGAAAGCATGGCACCGTAACATAGCTGAAGGTGTGTAGGTGTGTAGATTCCAAAAATATATAGGTTTGTGTGGGGTATTTCTAAGTTTCAGAGCCGTTTCCTTTGAAAAAGTGTAGACTGTTGTAATTACAGAGCACTTTGATTTTTTTCTTGTAATTACACTTGTGCATGTGTCCCATTTGAGCTAGTTGGTGGCCACGTCTCTATGCACATATGGCATACCGTTTGATGCAGGATATGTGGGAGATTGACATTTAGTGGGTTTTTTTGCTTGTCAATACAGATGTCCGAACTTCGCAAAATCCGGTCCGCTCGAGGATCCATGAATTTTCGGAAAAATTCGAAAATCCGCGAGCGGACCCATTAAAATGAAAAATATCCTCGAAATTCCGAGATTTCTCGTAATTTCGAAAATTTTCGAAAATACAAGTAATCCACAGTTTGGAAGTTCGGAAAATCCAGAAAAATCCGCCGTTCGCAAACGGGATAAATCCGCGGCGGATCCGGGTTCGGATCCGCGAACCAGCCATCCCTACTTGTCAAGTGGGTTTAGGTAGGATTTCAAACCTTGAATCATCTTATTTTTCACAAAACCTCCTAAAAACACGGAGTTCTTTGGATCACTGGGTCTGAAATTCTTCATGTATGTATGAAAGCATGGCACCGTAACGTAGCTGACGGTGTGTAGATTCCAAAAATATATAGTTTGTGGGGGGAATTTCCATGTTTCGGGACTGTTTCCTTAGAAAAAGGGTAGGCTGTTCAAATTACAGAGCACTTTGATTTTTTCTTGTAACTGCATTTGTGCATGCGTCCCATTTGAGCTAGTTGGTGGCCACGTCTCTGTGTACATCTACGCATATCGCATACCGTTTGATTCAGAACATGTGGGAGATTGATATTTAGTTGGGGGTTTTATTCGTGGGGGGCATTTCCAAGTTTTGGGGCTGTTTGAAATTACAGAGCACTTTGATTTTTTTCTTGTAATTACACTTGTGCATGTGTCCCATTTGAACTAGTTGGTGGCCACGGCCCTGTGTGCATCCACGCATATGGCATACCATTTGATTCAGGGCATTTGGAAGATTGATAATCGACAAGTTTTTTTTACATGACATGGAAATTTGCCATGATTTTTAACTTTGAATTGTATTTTTAAAAATTTTCCTGAAAATCTGGTAAGAAAGCAAAATAGTACACGAAACTGCGCCCACACCATTGGTGGTATGCATAAAGGAATCACACCATTGTGTAGCTGAAGGTGTGTAGAGTCCAAGAATATATAGTTTTGGGGGGTATTTCTAATATAGAGGGGTGTTTAGTCTGACAAATCTGAAAAGTTGCTGTAATTGGGCCACTGTTCATTGGCTCACTTTGTGGCTAGTTGATTCCACGTCTGCGTGTGTAACCATACATAGGGCATACCGTTTGATTCAGGACATTTGGGAGATTAATATTTGGTAACTTTTTTTTACATTACTTGGGATTTTGGCATGATTTCTACCTTTGAAAGTGTTTTTTTTTAAAAATTTTTAGAAAATCTGCTAAAACTGTGAATTTATACGAATAACTGCGTCCAAAATAAATGGTTTGTGGGGGTTGTTTTGTGGGGAAAAACTGCAGACTGTTCAAATTCAAAATGGCTGAAAATTTTTGCTGTTTCTGAGCCATTGTGCATTGTCTCACTTCATGGCCATTCGCTTCCACGTCCGCGTGTGTAACCACACATATGGCATACCGTTTGATTCAGGACATTTGGGAGATTGATATTTAGTAACTTTTTTTTACATTCCATGGCATGATTTCTACCTTTTGAAGTTGTTTTTTGTTAATTTTTTCAGACAAATGTGAACTTCTACGAAGAACTGCGCCCACACCATTGATGGTATGAATGAACAAACTACAGAGTTACATAGCTGAAGGTGTGTAGATTTCAGGAATATATAGTTTGTGGGGGGTATTTCTGAGTTACGGGGGTGTTCTGTGGAAAAAACTGCAGACTGTTCAAAGTCAGAGTTGGCTAAATATTTTCACTTATTGTGAGCCATTGTGCATTGTCTCACTTCGTGGCTATTCACTTCCACGTCTGCGTGTGTAACCTGGCATACCGTTTGATTCAGGACATTTGGGAGATTGATATTTGGTAACTTTTTTTTACATTCCATGGGGTTTTGGCATGATTTCTACCTTTTTGAATGTTGTTTGATGTTCATTTTTTTTGTAAATCTGGTAAAAGTGCAAACTTCTACGAAGAACTGCACCCACACCATTGATGGTATGAATGAACGAACTACAGTGTTACATAGCTGAAGGTGTGTAGATTTCAGGAATATATAGTTTGTGGGGGGTATTTCTGAGTTGGGGGGAGTGTTTTTTATGGAAAAACTGCAGACTGTCCAAATACAAAACTGGCTAATTTTTTTTGCTGCTACTGACATTTGGCACTGGTCACACTCTGGGTTAGTTGGTAGCCATGTCTCTGGGTACACCCTTAAATGTGGCATACAGTTTTATTCGGGAGGTGTTAGGCTTTCATATTTGAGATGCGTTTGAACGTTCCTTCACAGTTTTTGGCTGAAATTTGCATTTGATTTTGCAAAAGGAAAATGTGAGAAAATAACTTACAATTGGACGAAGAGCTGCGCCCGGGTATCTGCATTTTGATCGAAACTTACCTCACTCATAAAATCCCGCGGGTGTGTAGTTTCTAAAAATCTCTCACTTGTGGGGATATTTTAGTTAATTTGGAAGATATTCTATGTTAACAGTGAGAAGTGGTTATACATTTTAATTTGGTGTAATATTCTTGAAGGTGCAGTTTTAGTTTGGGGGGGTCTCCTGTACAGGAAAAGTCAGGTACCTACATATATCTGGTATCGTTGTACTCGGGTGTATCAGAGCTTTTAGAAACCGTAACCTTAAGATAACTATAAGTAAAAATGGGAAAAATCCATGAAAATTTGCAATTTTTTAATTTTTTTTACATATTTTACCCATAATTTCAGTAAAATTTCCAGAAAAGTTACAAAATTTTGTTACCATGTACACTTTGTGCTGAAAAAAACAATGTATAATATTCCTGATTTGCTGCAAGGTTTCCTACTGTAAAATTAGTCTAAAGCGATTAAGGGCGAAATCCTGAAAATTCTTCTGGCAGTTAACGCAAAAAATAAAAATAAAAAATGAAATTCTCCTGGCAGTGAAAGGGTTAAAGGACAACAATATAAAAAAAAAACAAAAAAAAAAACAACATCACCCCCATAACATTTCCACACTTCCAGCAGCTAAAATCGCTTACTTACAACCGTGCTGCCCTCCTTTAGGAGCACTGCAAAGATGAGTGCTATAAGCCCAACTTCTAGACGACCCAGGGCCATGGTTAACATAACACTTGCCATTGGCTGGTGGGAATGTCTGCTACAACCTCTCTCCTCCTCCTCTGCCAGTCAAGCAAACTTGAAATGTCCTGTTGCTAGGATACAGTCTACATAATCAAGCTGATCAAGGGTGGGAGGAGGAGTGTTTTCTCGAATGCTAGTTTGAGTGACAGTTAGAGGCAGACATAATCGTTACATCCCCTTCACAGCATGGCTAATGGAAGGCAGAGAGAGGCTTGAAATCAGGAAAAAAATGTATGGGGAGGTGCTGCATACCTTTTACTCTTTTTAAAGCAACCCCCCCCCCCAAAAAAAACATTGAGGAAATACAATTATCCTTTAAATCACTTCACTCTACTGCATCTCCCTACTGATCTTCTCTCTTGGTCCCATATGTTCCTGGCCATGCCCTCTGGTCCTCACAAGGAAATCTTCTCCACAAACCCCAAACTAACACTGCTTCCTCCATACTTTCTAATCTAGACTTGTTTTAGGTCCACACCAACTGCTACATACCCTTTTTTGCCCTTTTTTATTGCCATAGCAAGATTGAGTTTTAAAATCGTCAGCATACACACACTCCTTTCAAGCCAAGTTCAAAGTGTATACTTTCCCTTTTATCATAAAGGATAACTGTACTCTAAAAAAGAGAAAACATGGGAAAGGGAGGCAAGATTGATTAATCCTACCTGCCTCACAATATTAATTTGTTGAAGAGTTGTGTTAAAGATAGTGCTGAAGCCAGGAGGAAGACTGGCAGAATCAGCTTTCTTTGGGCTGGTGCTCCTCACTGAAATAATATTGGGAGGTAGGAATTACCATTCCTATATCCCTGTCCCAAGTACTTTTCATTTTAATAGTTTTTTTAAAAAAAACTTTAAACAGACTATCGTTCTCATTTAATAATCCTATCTGTGTGACCAGCAATCTGTTTACAATAAAGGGATTTTACTTAAATGTGTAGTTATCTAAAGGTTCATACACTTCCAAATAATGTAGTTGAGGCGGATAATAGACAAAATGGCAAAACTGCAATTGAATACTTTATTACATGTGGCATATAGACTTGAGAAAGGGTCCATGTGGCCTGAAACATGTTGTGTATTAGCCACATGTAATAAAGAATTAAATTGCAGGATTCATATCTTGCCATTATAACCCACCTGTTATCCCCCTCATCTACATTATTTGTATTATCTTACCTGGGTGCACATTGGATGGATGCACAGAGTGGAGTAAAGGCTGCCTGACACCTAGGTGTTGATAACAAGTATATTTATACAAGGTTCATACACATGTCCGCCCGAAAGCCTGTTTCGGGCAACAAAGCACCCATACAGAGAAGATTGGACATGCTTACACATCGTGCGTCGCAAGTTGTTGCAATTGCATGTGTGAATGAACTTTAACCCTTTTAGCGTCATACAGTTTTGCAATTTGCAACCTTTTTTGCCCGAAGAATTTTCAGGGTTTTGCTCTTATATGGTTTAGTGAAGTGTTGCGGTATGGTAACTCACAGAAAGCAGGGGAAATCATATGTCCTATTTTCAGTACAGCGTGTACTTTAACAAGATAATAGACTTTTGTGGAGATACTAAATTTCAGGGTGAAAAATGTCAAATAAACGGTAAAATTTGCAAAATTTTATTATTCTTGCCATTTTTATTTGGAAAAATAAAAAACATTTTTGAGTTTATGTACAAAAATTATTTTGTTTCTAAAAGCTACAACAAAACGAGAAATGTATAGGTACTCCACTACCTACACACCCTTAAGGTTTTTTTTTTTAAATTTCCTTTAAATACCAACGGGGAGATTCAATAATAATAATCACGTTACTTACCATATATACTCGAGTATAAGTCAATCAGAGTATAAGCCGAGGTACCTATTTTTACCTAAAAAATGTATAAAATCTGATTGACTCGAATATAAGCCGAGGGTAGAAATAAGTTGCCCTTTAAATGGACAGCAGAATTCCCATATATGAATCCCATACAGTAATAGCCACATCCAGTACCAGTAACTCCCAATTCCTTGGCACTCCAGGTGTTTGGAAAATACAACTCCCAGCATGCATTGTTGCTGGGAGTTGCAGTTAAATAAGATCGGATTGGTTGGGGCAAAATGTGCACCATTTTAAACGATAAGAACTTTTATTGAATTTATTAAACTGGTTAAAATCTCTAATATACTTCCTATAATGTGGACAGACCATAGCCTGATTGAAACTAGCATTTCCTAACACACCATTGCAAATCGCTCATGTCAGTGATGTTTAAACGAACATCAAGGATAACAGTGTTTATTGGAGATGCAGCACTACATGTTTCGGACCATATAGGTCTTTCATCAGGTGCAATACTGAAAGACCTTTACCCAACAATCTCATATATACACGTGATCATGATACCAGCTCCCTCTTCTGGCCAGGTACCATATTGCATATACAATATATACAAATGTACAAGTACACTACTATTACACTACCATTACCCATAGTCTGTCTTGTTCAACTTGGGGTGGTACTTAATCATAATCAAGCCGATGCATAGTAGGGAAGTGGACACCTACCCGCACGTCCCACTATGATAGAAGTAGTTCAACATCCAATCTGTAGAAGAAAAGGACCACAATATTAAAGTACAATACAACTTGCAAGAAACATTTTATAACTAAAGCATCATTAAGGCCTAGTGTTTAAACAAACCTCTAGTGAAACTGGAGTATTAGAAGAACTATTATACCATATTAAAAACTATTTCAATGAAGACCTAGGATCAGTTTTCTTCGAAGGGGTCTTGTGGGAATCCCACAAAACAATGATAAGGAGGCATCATTAGATCCTACATCTCAACAATCGCCAAAGAAGCAAAAACACAAGTCCAGGTGTCTAAACTATAGACCTATTGCATTTCCTAATATGGACTATAAAACCATTACTAAAATCAGGGTAGATAAAAATCATTTAGGGAGATTCAATAAAAGTTCTTATCGTTTAAAATGGTGCTAATTTTGCCCCAAAGAATCAGATCTTATTTAACATTTGAAAGCTAACATCTGATTGGTTGGGGCAAAATTAGCACCATTTTAAACGATAAGAACTTTTATTGAATGACCCTGAATGTTTTTTTAAAAAAAATAAATATCCAATTTTTTTGATTTAAATCGGATTTCTATGATTTAAATCGGATTTTTATTTTTTTTAAAAATAAAATGCTTTTTGAGGAAAATATATTACTGTCCAAGGGTTATTCCACCATGAAATAAAGATTACTTTTTTAATTATGTAGAATAAGGCTGTATATGTTTAATTTTGGTAAATAAATTCCATTAATCCTTTTACAGTGTCATGCTCTTCCAGAGGTTTTTCTAATATTATTGGGCAGATTCTCTGCCTACAAGTTATTATAACAGATGCTTGGTTTACTTTTGCAGTTCTTAAAAACTGAATTTGACTCAGCAGAGATCACATGCCTCTTCTTCACAGCAAAAATGTAATAACATGAGTTGAGAAAAATACTTTAATCCGATTGTTCTACAAACCTATGAATACAGAATCAACCCCTTCAGTGCTAAGTTTCAAGAAGTTTAGTGAATAGAAACTATATTTTTCTGATTGTTTGGAGTGGAATAGATCTGGATGTTCGTTTAAACAAATAACATATGCTGTAATGTTATTGTTTCAGTTGAGTAAATCTATTTAAATTGTTATTATTCTAAAAATCTTCATCTACTTGCATATTAAGGTTATACCAGAAAGAATTAGTCTTTATGTAGAAAACTAGGATTTAAATCAAGCCTTACTGATTAGTGATTTAAATCATATCCATCCTGAATAAAATAATTGCTAATAGGATGGCATCTGTTGTGACCAATTAAATATACACCGACCAAATCGGCTTTATACAAGGACGCCAAGCCTATAATACTAAATGAATAATTCACCTTATAGTAATCATCAATTGTGAGCAAACAGAATCAGTAATACTCTGCTTAGATGCCAAAAAGGCATTTGATTGCCTGGACTGGCCATCTTATTTGCAGTACTGAGGCACTTTTTTTTACAAACTTCAAGCCCTATATTCTATGCTCATGGGTCAGGTCAAAATCCTAGGAGCCCTGTCAAAATCATTCAGCAAAGAGAGAGGTACAAGACAGGGATGCCCATTATCACAATGAAAAAGAGTTTGCTGCCTCCGTTTCTTTAGTAATGTAAAGATTCAAAATGGGCTCCACAATCCAGAAAGGGCCTCATCACTGCCCTGCAAAACTGGAACAAATCAGGAAAAAAAAAAAAAGACTGGAGTGAGCCGATAGCAGGTTTTAAACCATCCTTGTGTAGGTATTTTTATTGTAGAAGGAGTAGCACTCCTACTACAAGGAGTAGCTACTCCTTCTACAATAAAAATACCTACACACAGATGGTTTGAAACCTGCTATTGGCTCACTCCAGTCTCTTTTTTCCTAATGCCCATTATCATCTCTGCTCTACGCTTTATGCATAGAACCCCTGGCCACAAAAATTTGTCTCTTACAGGAAATTACTGGCATCTCTATAGGGCAATCGCAACGAGAAATACTGCTATATGCCAATGACGTCCTCCTTACACCTGTGTCTCCCTTCCCAATCTCTAACATATACTTGAAAAATACACAACACATGCGGGATACAAAATTGATCCCTATCCCACAACTGAAATTACTTCAGGTGAACGTCCCATACACATGGAAGACTTAAGATGTTTCCTATTTAGGGGTGCACATCACTAGACATTTCAAAGATTTATATTAAGCAACCTACACACCCATGATACCTCAATTCTGGTGTTATCTCCAGGTTTGCAATAAGTTATTACTCTCCTGGTTCAGGAGGATCATTGCATTAAAGATGACGATATTGCCTAAGCTACGCTACCTCATTATAACCTCCCCATTTTGATCTTAGATATGCTACAATGGAAAATTCAGATATTTATATAGGACCAGAAAGCTCAAAGAATCGGAAGAAAGATATCTTTAACTAAAGGTTCACAAGGCGGTCTTATTATATGCAGCTCAATTACACCCCCTAACACACTGGAGAACAGTAACCCCCCTAGCAAGATTAGTAGAAAAAAAAATCTATCCCCTCACCTACTAACATTGATAACACCCTATATACCAACGCAATGCTCACAACCACTTAAATCTAGCACAAAGTGCACAGAAAATACACCCTGCTTCACCCATTTTCCTAATTAACCTGTTATACAAAACGAAGATATTCCTACCAATATCATTCCAGCACATTTTAAGCCCTGGGTGACATCCAAAATACAGAGGACCTACGGTCTTATAGACCGGATTACTAGAACTCCATGAATTTAATGAAAATGTACAAAAAAACCCCCCACTATGTTACTGTAAGTACCCCTAGATCAGACATTACTTTCAAAGTAAGGTACCTTCAGAGAATTTCATAACCCTGACCCCATTTGAGCATATTTTGATAAAAGATCCCAGACAGAAAGGGATCATCTCAAGCTTATATTCAATACTAACAAAACTACCCTCTGAACCATTTGTAAAACACCTCATTATGACACGATAGGAACAAACACTAAGGATATATATACCTATGGAGCAATGGAGTGTAATCTGGGAATCAGCTGCTAAGACTTCCATAAAAACACAATTTAAAGAAAAAGCCTACAAAGTAGTATTTGTACTGGTATTTCACCCCAGAACGGCTTAATAAAATGAATCACAAAACTCTTACAGATGCTGGGATCTCTCTATAATATTTAATGGGAAAGTCCAGCCCTGACCCCCATAGGGACAGGGTCACAAAAATAAGTGCTATAGATGAGAAATATCACACTAGAACCCATACATGCCCCCCTCTCGCTTCCCATGTCAGGCCTTCCAATTGTAGGAAAGAAAGATATCATATTAGCGAGTAACCTTAAACCCCAAACACTGGAAACGTACAATAACCCTAACTTTATTAGATCTACACCAACATATTCAAGAAATCAGTCAAATGGAGCATTTAACAGCCTTCATCCCTGACAAACTAGACAGCATTTTTAGGGTGTGAGCTTAATGGGACATATTTTATGAAAACATTTTGGGAAATGTCTGAAGGAGTGTGGATAGGGAGGTAGAGGGACCTAAGGTGTCCCAAGTGATGTGGGGATTGATTCCCATAGGTTCTGTACTGGAAAGTAGAAAATGACTCACACATAATTGGAAAAGGACACAAATTATTTTGATTTATTACTATTATGTTATCCAATGTTCTAAATACAGTCACCTTATTTGTTGTATGTATTATCTAAATTGGAATTATAAACACTGTTGACATTTTTCTAGATATGCCTACAAGGAACCATCTCTAAAGCTGACAACAGATATTCAACGGATATGAAAAAAGAAATGTATAAAAAATATAGAAATATATAGAAAAAATATAGACTCCCATCATTCTATAAGACACAGATACCATAATGGATTCTATCCAATTTTATCAAAATTGAGAGATGTCTTTGAATTTACTTTGTGCATATCTCTTATAAATGCGTTTTGATTTTTTGTTGATTCAATTTTAATCTCAAAAATAGTTAAAAATCCTTGCTGCTTAACCAATCGTGTCTCAGCAAGTCTTGGCTGCCGGCCCAGCCCCTTCCTTGCACAGAAAAGGCACGGAAGACAAGAAGGCGGGAATGTGGACTGGTAAGTATATTTAGAGTTCGAATTTATGGTGTTTAGACAAGTGTTTAGACCATAGGTCTAGGTTATGCAGGGTTTTCAGTAGGCAGAAGAATTTTTGTTTAGGGGGTGCACATACCCTTTAAGTGAATTTTCGTTGGATTCAGTTCAGGTGGGTGATAAACTTAAAGGGACAGTTCAGTGGAAATTATCAATATTTGTTAAATTGTTAGTTTGTGTTATACCTTCTTAGGTATTCTACATATTCTCTCACATTTTAAAAAATCAGTTGATTTCATACCCTTTGCTGTTCCCTGCTGTTGACATTAGTGAGCTGACATTTCAGGTTCTAACGGTCCTTCTTCTTCCCAGGATGCACCACTTCCTTGGAATGTTCCTAACAGTTATTTCTACCGATTGGCTGTTGGATGGGTCAAACATGCTCAGATCTCTACTGAGCAACTGAATCAACCCAGGCGCTAGGTCAAGGGCAAAACCATAACGGTCTCTATTAGGGGTCCTGCAAACAGGAAGTCAGTATTTTGGTTGCAGTTATTTATATACAGACACAATGCTGAATGGGCAGGTTAAGGTCATTGGGATGAAAAAACACTGCTCTTTTTTCTCAAAAGTATATGTATTTCCACTGAACTTCCCTTTAAAAGGACATGTCCAAAAAATACCTCCAAAAAGATTAGTTGCGTTTAATCCGTACCTTAATCTGACGCTCCCACAATGAGATATAATTAATTTTAGTTCAGCTGATCCCTCGCCGGAAGTCCTGCCTCCTGCCTAAAACAAGATCATGTGCAACACACAAAGTAACCCTGGAAAAGTTGTAACTCTGTAAATATGAGAATGATTTTAACAGAGTAGGATTACATGCCTGATCTTTGTTTTTTGCTTCCTCCTTATTATGTCCACTGCACAACCAGAACTTGAAATAAATTCAAATCAAAAAATATTTGGCTTATGTGATGGACAATATAACAAATCAGTGGTGACTCCTGAACGTGAAGTCATCGGTTTTTCGTGCATCTTTTTGTGTATAGTTGATACAGAAATTCATTCAGCTGCAAGTTGAATACAGGAAAGGCTATTTTCCTCTGGGAAAAAGTGTATGTGGCTACAGACAGAACAATGAAAAGTTGTGCTTGCTGGTTGTATGCCACATTTATTAAACATGCGTATGCTTGGATGCTTGTATGCTGAAAAAATATTTTTTATGTATCCATATTACTTATACCTAGGCATTCTATAAATTATATATATATTTTTTAAAAATCAGTTTATTTTATACCCTTTGCTATACTTTGCTGTGGTCAGTAGTGAGCTGCCATTTCAGGTTCTGCAAGTCTTTCTTCTTCCCAGGATGCTCACTTCATTGAAATATTACTTACAGTAATTTTACCACTTGCCTGTTGGATGGGTCATACATGCTCAGATCTGCTCAGAGCAACTGAAACAACCCAGGGACCGAGACCATAACAAACAGCAGTATTCTGGAACCATCTATACAAAGAGAAAATTGTTTGAAGGGCAGATTACGGTCCCTGAAAAAAGAAAATATACCCTTTTATCCTTGAAAGCATAAACATTTGCACTGATTCCTTGCTCTTTAAGAGCTCGCTCACAAGCCAATACTCATTTACGGAAAAAAAACAAAAACTTTTCATCCTAAATAAACCATGCAAAAGCCACAGAACGTAGGGGAAAAAAGTTACTGCGCTGGACAGGTCAGACAATGTCCATACAAGTAAAGAGACTATTACATTGGAACATGTAATATATATATGTTGTGACTAGCATGTTATGTGTTTTAAGCAACAACCTCAATATCACTGAAGAAAAAAAAATAAAAAGGGGAAAAAATGACATACAATGTTTAATTTGATTTCTGACTGTGTTAAAACAAAAAGCATTTTACATTGGACTTTGTTCAAAAGGAAAGACTTTCTGATTTAATAGTGGTAAAATGACATGCTTTTGTGTTTGTGTAGGTTCATAAAGTAACATAATTTAATTCATTTCGGAAATATCTATTAATAATGTTCACATCCCTGTATTCAAAATTTAGGAAAAGGCA
This sequence comes from Hymenochirus boettgeri, assembly GCA_019447015.1. Lineage (NCBI taxonomy): Eukaryota > Metazoa > Chordata > Amphibia > Anura > Pipidae > Hymenochirus > Hymenochirus boettgeri. Next base: position 204,622,981 of record CM033469.1, on the reverse strand, counting down.
ATGCAACATCTGTTTTCCTAATCTTATTGATAAATACAAGTCTCTCCTAAAGTAATTTAAATAATTTTAAGAGTCCATTCTCTGCCATTTAACAGGATAAGAAGGATTAAAACCTGCATACATGCTTAATAATAATATAATCATATGGTAGGCAGCACAAATGCCAGGAAGATACATAGCTCTTTCCATTTTCTAACCTAATCAGATTGTTCTTGAGTTTCTATGTAGGTCCCATAAACAGCACACACACGTTCCATCTTTAACCCCACAAAGGCAAATTTGTTCACAAGTTGTCTTCAAAAAAGAAACTGAAGCCAGTCAATAAAGATTGGGGCAAGACACAAAGTTTAGAGGAAAAGAGAGCATTAAGCTAGGGCCATCGCAAATGCATCAACAACTTCCTGCATCCTCAACAAAACAAAGTAATCCAGCACCACAAAAAAAGTGGCCATGTAGAATCCAGCTTCTGTGTCTCACGGACAAACAGCCCAGAGTGGGGATACAGGGGACTAATGCATTCTTGAACAGACGATAACCTTGTAACTTGAAGTCCAATTATTTGTTTAAGATGTTTTAAGAATATGCTTAGTAGTCAGCAGTATATTCTGTTCCATGAAGTCCACGACACAGTAGAGTAAAGTCTTTTACCATATCCCTCATCCGTCTTTTGTTGACCCGTTCCCTATAGGAATATTAGCAATATAATTAATTTTGCCATCAAACAGCAGCAACTTGTCCAAATATATTTAGCATAGGCTACCGCCTGGCTGCAAAATAAATAGTTATAAACTATTCCCCATTTCCAGATTTCCTTTTAAATACTGTTAAATATGACATTATATTTTACAAAACTATAACATGATAATAAGCTTTAACATGAAGGAGCCTGAATGGATTCTTTAATTCATAGAATCTATCCAATGGTACTTCCTTAGGAAGACCAAAGGCCCATGTTGTACTGATAATTGCTCAATAAGTCGAAAAAAGCTGGTCTACAACTGACACTCTGCCTCTGCACTTGTTTGTGTAATGCTGCCACATGAAAGGTATTTACTTAAAGGACATGTCCAGCCAAAAAAAAATAGTTTTTAGGCTCGTTATCCCCAAAACCTATGATGTGTTTTAACCTCACTTTAATCAGACGCTCCCACGCCGAGCTATACATACTTTTACCTCAGTCCCTCGGAATTTTGGTGAGGGATCTGCTGATGTAAAAGTAAGTATATCTCAGTGTGGAAGCATCAGATTAAGGTAAGGTTAAAATGCATCTTGGGTTTTAGGGGGTAACTAGGCAAAATAACTTGTTATTATTTGGCTGGACATGCCCTTTAAGGGCTAGCATGGAATTTATCCAGAAGTATGTCTCCTTATTAAAGGGCATGTCCAGCCAAAATATAACTAAGTGTAAAAGCAGCATTGGTGAAAAATCACACCTAGTTTTGTATGTTCACTCTTATCTTGAATGATATGCTTTTCAGAGAACAGTAACTTGTTTTCAGACTATTTTTGTCTTTTAAGAGTAACACAGTTAGGCCAACCATCAGTTACTTGACAGCTCTGGGAAGTAGGATGGGGGGAAAGACAGAACTTAGAGTAGGAATATATGGGCTTGGTGATATTGCCCAGAATTTTTGCTGCAACTAATATTTTCTCAGCAATTTCTCTGAAAAATGTATTTTAAGAGCAGAATATGACATCAGGTTTATGCATAGGATGCATATCTTTCTTTCCTAGCAACAGATTACAGAGCGATATATTGCTCAATAGAAAAAAATGAACGATTAGATGGTCCTTATGTACCTACTGAGCATCTGCATATATGTATCTTGTATGTAACACACATTGGAAATGCAAGAAACCTGTAGAATCCAGAGATGATTTTCCACAATGCCGACATTTTTAGAGGCATGAGCTACAGCATTTAGTGAAGTGAACTGTTCTTTAGAAACTAAGGAATTCATTTAAGCACATCTAATTATTTGCTTTAGTTTTCCTTTAATAACCACTATTTTTGCCCTTCTTGGTTTACTTTCCATCCACCAAAATGAAGAGTGTTTCTCACCGCAGGACATGCTGGCTGAAGTTATCCTTTTGCTCCTGTGTGACCCGTGGTGAAGGGAATCCATCTTGCTGCATCACTTCTTTCAACCAAACTACGAGATAGGAGAAGCAGTTCTTGTTGAGAGAGAAAATAATGTCTGCAAAGTGATCCATATGATTGCGCGATGCTTGTCCACCTATTCCCTGAAGAAAAAGATTCAGTTCTAAATACACTGCAAAAATGACATTATGTATATCAAAACCAAAAGACCTACACCCCGAGTAGTGGGTATTCTGGATGCATTGGGCCCTGATGGGAGAATTAAAAAAACAAGGAAATATAAGATACCAAAAAACTTAACTTAAGAGACAATGGGCCTCATTTATATGGAGGTAAAGTTGCGCTAACCAGTTCGCTACCGGTAATCGCAACTTTAACACCATATTAGCATTGGATGCACGGGTTACGCAAAAATCACCCGTGCATCCGACGCATTAAATTGCTGACGTTAAAATCCCGCAGTGGGTAAAAAAATATCAAAACCTAGCTTTAAAGCTAGAAATTAATACTAAGAGAGACACTGAAAGGATTATGGTGACATTAAATAAGGAACACAACATTTCAGGAAAAGGGGGGAGGTGATTTATAGCTTCCAATCAAACAGTACAGAACAAAAGCAATCTCTGCAAAATTCAATTCATATAAAATGCAAATATATTAAATCTTCTAAACAACGATCAACATGCAAATGATTGGCTAGAATACATTTTCTTTTATTTTAACAATAGAGTTTGAAGACAACAAAATGAAATGCTCACCTCTAGTGTAGCTTGAAGGAGAATTTTCCCTTCTTCATGAACCACCTGTCCTACAGGTGTGAGCTCTCCGCATCGTGGCAGGAACTCAGTCTGAGAGAAAACATTTATTATATAATTATTCATCTATTTAACAAGTGCAGAAATTAAACAAATGAAAATTGCCAGCACACAATTTGCCATTAAAACTAATGAGGTGTTAATATCACACTTTGGCCAAAATATGTAAGCTCGCATGCCACATCAACACCCCCTCATATTTGATGCAAGTCCAGAGGTGTAACTAGAAATCAGTGGGCCGGCCCCCCAGCCAAAGTTTGGATGGGGCCCCCACGCCACCCAACCACAACTCCCTCCTCTCCCTGACACGACTTTGTGGATTTGTCATCCATTCTGTCTGCGATTCCAGCAAATGGGAAGACATGATTTGTTAAAGCGAGTATTCTCATTGGCCAAGATCGGTAAGGCGAAAGTTAAGGCAGAGTCAGGAAGTCAGGAAGAAAATGTAAGTATTACAGAACATCTATCTATCTATCTATCTGTCGATCTGTCTGTCTGTATCTATCGGTCGATCTGTCTGTCTGTATCGTGTAATGCCTTCTTAGTTATTCTACATATTCTCTCCCATTTTAAAAAATCAGTTGATTTCATACCCTTTGCTGTTCCCTGCTGTTGACATTAGTGAGCTGACATTTCAGGTTCTAACGGTCCTTCTTCTTCCCAGGATGCACCACTTCCTTGGAATGTTCCTAACAGTTATTTCTACTGATTGGCTGTTAGATGGGTCAAACATGCTCAGATCTCTACTGAGCAACTGAATCAACCCAGGCGCTGGGTCAAGGGAGAGACCATAACTGTCTCTACTAGGGGTCCTGCAAACAGGAAGTCAGTATTTTGGTTGCATTTATTTATACACAGACAAAATGCTGAATTGGCAGATTAAGGTCATATGGAAGGAAAAATACTGCTCTTTTTTCTGAAAAGTATATGTATTTGCACTGAACTTCCCCTTTAAAACAAAAGTTAACAGAAAGTAAAAAGCTAATTACATAAGATAACAAGATAAAAAACCCAAAAGGCAAAAGAGGGAACAATAAAATAGAGAGATAACAGCATACTAGGGTGGGCAACCAAATGGAGAGGAGAGAGGTAGCAGGGGGTGGGGGAATAATGAGAGGGGGGTGCTGGATGACAGAAAAGCAGACACTGAGAATATGCATATATTGTATACCATCCACATATGGTTCTACATACAAATATATTAATCAGTTTTAGTGGGCTAGGAATCCCAAATCTTGGTTTAACCCATTGTTTTTGGCTTCAAATATATTTCTATCTTGGTTGCTACTGAACTGTCCCTTAAAGATCCGGACTTTTCCCATGAAGTGTCCTGGTTGAGAAAAATGATGCCCCACAGGGGGATTAGAATGTAAGCTCTTCAGGGAAGAGTCTGATCATTTTGATTCAGGTTAAAAAAATATTGCCCACTTCTCAGCTGTTTTTATTTTTTTTGCCTCCACTAGATAAACTGTAGGATTGAATGGATGTTTTTCTTTATTCAACCTCAAATACTATGTTACTATGATGTGAAACATGGTAATTACCCCAAAGTCTTTGTTCCTTATTTGCATATTGCTGAAAGGGGAGCTTATTCTCTCCCTATCCTATTTCATTTATTGGTGACGTTGGACTATAGGTGCTTCACAATCACACTGCAAAACCAGAGGCCTGTACTACACTGATGATGGTGCAATAAAGCCGAAACTGGTCTGTAGTTGGCGCTCTGGCTATTGCATTTAGCTTGTGGAATGCTGTAAAAGTCTTTTTAAAGATAAAGCTTTCCTAAAAGCTACCATGGAAACATGGTTATTACCCAGAAATCTCTGTTCCTTATTTGCATATTGCTGAAAGGGGAGTTTCAAAGCCTTTATTGTCTCCCTATCCTATTTCATTTATTGGTGACGTTGGTCTATAGGTGCTTCACACTGCTAAACCAGAGGCCTGTACTACACTGATGATGGCTCAATAAAGCAGAAACTGGTCTGTAGTTGGCGCTCTGGTTTTGCATTTAGCTTGTGGAATGCTGTAAAAGTCTTTTTAAAGATATAGCTTTCCTAAAAGCTTCCATGGAAACATGGTAATTACCCAGAAGTCTCTGTTCCTTATTTGTGAAAGGATTAAATAATTGTGTGTTGTGGCCCTCTCTCACCTCTTCTTTTTGTCTGTTGCATAGAGCTCTTGGCAGAAAGCATCAGGCGGAACCTGAGGATCAGAGGGATCACCGCACCAGGCCCAGACCGTCGCGAGGCAAAGTGCTCGCTGTACATGGATGACGTCACCATCTTCTGCGCAGATGCCCAGTCGATGACAGCACTCGTCCAGACCTGCGAGGACTTCGGCAAAGCTTCAGGGGCAAAGGTCAACTGCGGGAAGTCAGAGGCTCTACTCGGCCTTTTGGCTATTAATAAAGTGTAGTATCTGTTCTTATCAGAGAGGGGGGGTGAACCCTTACGCCTTCGGGGGATCCTCTCCGTATTCTCTGGTTTGAATGGATCTGCACACTACACGCTATGATCGAAGCCTTAAGCTGGAAGCGTCACTTCCCTGTCTTTCGGAATAAGACTGTGTGAAGCATCCAATCCTGGCCAGGCATGGTTGAGAGGGGGGTGGATGGACACGCCCCCCAAGCTCCCGCCTGGTACTGAGATGATGCGGAGCCTGGTCGAAGCCTTGAGGCAGGGGAGTGTGAAAGCTCGGGCTTCCCTCCAGCACTACTGTGCACTGGGAGCACGTGTGTATAGCACTCCCATCACTTTCCTGCCATAGCTTCGGCTATGGCGGAAAAATTTTTATACCTCGGGCCGAAAGGCCTGGGCCTATTATTGGCTGCACTTTTATTAAATTCACCCCCTCCCTTATTTATTGACACTTGCACTTAGAAACACGTAGCACTTATTTTGTGTTTTTTGTTTAGTTTGTTTCACGTATGTGGCGGGATTGCCTGGGTCCTTTTTAGGACCTTCAGGCTCTTCCCATGTGAGCCCCCCCTGGAAGCTTCCTGGTGGCAGCTGGGAGCGGAAAGGGAGGGCAAGTATGGTGGTTCCTGACGCCTACCGGCTGAAGGGACCAATGTAGCCTCCTCCTAGCCCTACGGCTTAACAGCTATGGGCATAAGGGGGAGGCAGATGGATCCCGATCCACTTGCACGTTTGTTGCACTGTGGTGACGATCACAGAAAGCACGTAACCCCGGGCTTTCAATAAAAAAAAAAAAAAAAGTCAGAGGCTCTACTCTTCGGGGAATGGCACCTGACGTCCACCGCTTCAATGCCCTTCACCGTGAAACCAGACTTCATCAAAATTCTAGGAGTTTGGTTTGGTGGAGAGTGTGCGGCCCTGAAGTCTTGGGATGAAAGACTCTCAAAGATGCGACAAAAGTTTGGACTATGGAGCCTCAGAGACCTTTCCATCGAAGGTAAAACACTAGTATTGCGGAATGAGATTATTCCTGTTCTGCAGTATATGGCCCAGGCCTGGCCTCCACTGGCAACAGTGTCCAGAGCCATTATTAGGGCGGTGTTTTACTTTATCTGGGGCTCCAAGATGGACAGAGTAAAGCAGGGGAGGGAAGGGAATCCCTGACATCCCCACCATGCTACGGATTTTCTTTGTATGTAACTGCATCCGCTGAACGATCACCAGTTTTGCCAACAGCTCCGCGGGAAACTCCATGTCACGCTTCTTCCTGCTACCTCTATGGAGAGGTTTAGGTTGGGACAAGTGGGACAGCTCCATCCCTTACAACTGGGACACACCTTGGTTTTACCTGGATGTTACAAAGTTTGTGAGGGAACACCAACTGGAGGGAGTGAAACCGGACCTGTGGAAGTCGAAAGTCATTTACAAGCTCATCAGAGCTAGAGACATAATGGAGTCTATTGCAGGGCTCCCTGCTGCTACAGCTGAGACTGTCTGGGGCAATATTGCCAGCAGCAGGCTAACAAACAAGCATAAAGACCTGGCGTGGATGTCTGTTCAGGGGGGTTTGCCTCTCAGGACTTTCATGCATGCCCGCAACCTGTGCCGCTACAGACATTGTCCATTCTGCATCGTCCAGGAGGAGACTGCATTGCATCTCTTCTGGGCATGCCCTGTGGCACAGGCTATGTTGGATGCCTTGGAACATGAACTCAGAGACAATGTGCCCAGGAACAGCCTTTCTCACCATTCGGTGCTTTACGGACTATTTCCTGGAGCTCATGGAGACCAGGCGATCCAGGATGCCTGGCGCCTTATGAACTGTTTTAAGGACGCTATCTGGATAGCCAGGAATCGCCTGGTACTAAGAAGGGAGAGGATGTCCATTCTGGACTGCCGCAAGCTAATCCATAGCTTGCTCAGAGACTATTCCATTATGGACAGAGCGGAGGAAGAAGACGGCGATTAATTGTTTTCTAACAATGTTCCCACTAATTCCATATTAACTTCTATCTTAACATTTATCTATCCATCTATCAGCAAAATTGTTCTCATTGGTGCACAGTGGAAATTATGTGTGTGTATGTCTGGCTATGTGTGGATACAGTGGATACACACCTTACAAAATGATAGGGGTTTGTTAAATAATAAGAAAAGAAATGAAGGCAAGAAGTGAAAAACAAATCATAAATATGTTAGTGAATATAGAAATTCGACCAAAACCTGCTGACATTAGTGTCATATTCCCTAAACTAATTCTTTGTTAAAACATTGTTGATATGGTTGTTTAGGATAAGAGTCTATCAGTTTGGTATATCTGGACTGGGCAATTTTTGCCTACTAAAATATCATGAGAAAGGATCTTGTGATAGTAAATTCTTTAAATATATATTTTGTTTTCCTGTTTTGATTGATTCCTTACAGTATAATGATGAGATCCCTTTTATGCTTTAAAGGTTCTTTGCAGACCATGACATTTAAGCAGATCAGGATTATCTTAAGACATCAGGGGCCAAACTTTCAGTATTAGAGCCCATACAATAAAAGTATTATGAACAAGGGGGTGCCAAAAGACAGCCTTGTCTAGGTCCCCATTTGGTCTTAATCCATCAGTTTTTTTTTTATATAAAATAAATAATCTATGCCTATCTGATATTCTGATCAACTCAATATTTAAAATTAATTACATAAGATCAGGCAGTATATGGCTAACATTAGGAATGTGTGTATGTATCTTCAGCTGCATTTAAAGGGTATGTCCACCCTAAAAATATTTTTTTCATATAAGATTCCCCCTGCCAGCCCAGCCCCAACCACTATATTTATATGTTAGAAAGCTCCCCAAACTCTACTTACCTCCCTCTTTCCTCCCCGCGCTCCCGGCCCTCTGCTTGCGAGAAAATGCAAGCAGAGGGGCGGGACCGGCAGTCGCGTCTGTGATTGGCTGAGCGGCAGCCAATCACGGACCGGCTGCCGAGAGCTCATTTCGGCGAGAAAGAGGAGAGGTAAGTAAAGTTTGGGAGCTTTCTAAACATATAATAATAGCGGTTGGGGCTGAGGGACAGGGGTAATACTATATATAAAGGGTTTTACACTGGGGGGAGGGAATCCTGAGAGGGAGGGAGAGGGAGGGGGAGGAGGGGAGAAGGGCTTCAGTACGCATGCCAAACTTCTCCCGGAGGCCAGTTAGGAGCAGAGTCCTATATGGACTCTGCTATCCTCTTGGTGGGCAGTTTTTGGGACTTGGGGGGGGACTACAGGAGAACCATATGGAGCTGGGATGTGAGGTAAGGATAAACTTACTATATTAAGGGGTGGACATGCCCTTTAATATAGAAGCACTATTATAGTTGTGAAACACCAAGAATTGTGTGCACAATATGTAATGTATGTGACATTATAAGACACATTACCAAAGTAATTACAGTACATATGGGCAAAGAAAAATCTGTGTGTGTAGCTTTGGCTTGGTTGCCTGTAACTACTGATTGGAACCCTGGAGCTATTATTTTTTAAATTGTCTTTATATAACTGAATTGGTATCCAAACATTCTTATTTGCACTCTCTTTAATATATGGAACATTATATTACACTATTACCAAATATATTTATTGATGGGTAGAGATATTTTAGGGAGATTTACCAGCAGTTGTATGGCTTTGAGTCATTTTAACCTTACATTTGTATTTAATGCCAGCTATTGGCAGATGGTTTTAAATAATCCAGTTTTATTACATTTGCACTTTATAAAGTGGCAGCACCCATGCAGGGCCGGATTTATACTTGTTTCTCCCCTAGGCCAGCTAACTTGTACTGCCTGTACACCTGTACGCGGTCATTTATTGGCTGAAGCAGAGCTTTGTAAGTGGGGGAGGGCCTGCCCCCCTAGCAAATCGGCAATCGCTGCCCATTTCTGATTTAACAGAAACCGGTAAAGCTCTGCTGTGTGCCAACTAACGTGCATTGTGTACATTTAAAATGGGGATGCAATGCTGCTTTACCCTCTTCTTTCTTTCCTTTCTTTCTTTCTTTTTGCCGCCCCTGGTGGCTGTGCCGCCGTAGGCCACGGCCTAGGTGGCCTAGTGGGAAATCCGGCCCTGCACCCATGTAAGGGGTTGTGTTATTTAAACTTGTGTTTATATTGCTAAACTGATGTTCTGTTATAGTTGCACAACACCAAAAATTTATATTTTGATATATTTGTAATATATGGAACATTATATGACACCATTTCTAAAGATAATTACATATGAGCAGATACATTTGTACTTATTTGTGCTGCAAATAAAAGATGTGCAGAAATAGTATCACCTTTGGTATTCCTTTTGTTTATGAATTTGAGAGTTTGAAACTAGTTTCCTTTCAAATGTCATGACAAAACCACAACTTCAATTCAAAGTTTCCAGTTTTTTAACTTAAATTTCAGCATTGTTATCATAGAAATTTACAAATATTTTTCAAACCCTGCCACAATTTACTAAATAATAAAAGGTTTTATTGGCACTGTTACTGATCAGCAGAGGTCAGCTCTCTCAAGTTCTTTTGGGAAGACTATGATTGTAAGTCAATGCAGTTTGGGAAAAGCTGAAAAAACTGTAGGTTCCAATCTCTTCAATTGTGTTTGTGTTCCACAAATGCTGTAAATGTAGAATGCTTTGTTAAATGTAAAAGGTATAAATGGTCCCTATTGAAATAGATCCATGAAGTATTTTTTATTTATGTATTAAACTCTGTATCGCATTTATAAAGTCTAAACCATTAGCTACACCAACGCTTTATGCAAACAAACCTTTTCTTCCAGAGAGTGCGGTCTGAAGAGGACTGCACAGTCAGTCGTAGTTTTTGGACACGTCTAATTGTCCATTCCTCTGAATCAGAAAAACAAACAGTCGGACGTTGGACGAGGCCTGCTGAAGACTGAAGACATTTTTTTCAGCCCGATCAACTGATACACTGAACTATCGGTCTGTTAGGCCAAATAAATTGCATGGCGTGTATACAGCCTTGATGTCATGTATTAAACTTTATACCTACTTTAGTTTTTTGTTTTTTCCATAAATAAAAAACATCCTAATTTGCTTAATTAGAACAAATATCAGATATCTTTCTATGTGTAATATATTGAAATTGCATTAATTATAACTGTTGTCAGCGTGTAACAGCAGATTGCAAAAACTCCTACGTGCACTGCAAATAAAATATGTTTTTTCCCGTGAACCCAACCATTTAATTGGACAAAAATATATACCAGGTGTTGTGATAGTTCTTTTTTATAGGAGAACAGATGTGCTGGTATGTTTATTTCTTCAAATTTGGCATCATCTACTGCGAAAGGTTTACACGTTCAGGATAATGATATGAGATTCAAAACAACAATACAGCAAATAAATACATGTATTGTAACGTCACATTTAGCATAACATTTCAAATTATGCTCAGAATACTTTTTTGTTTATATGAAAACTGAAAACATAAAAATGAAAATATTTTGATAATTTTTAATCTCTTGTTAGATCTATTTTATTTTTGACTTCGGATTTTCAAAGAGCCATGATTGTTGCATGAACAATATTTATATTGTTAGTGCAGTTGTAGTTTACAGAATTATTCAGGCACATTTCAATAAGCTGTGAAAAAGGAGCTAATAAGTGTTTTTATTAATGTCCTTGACTAGTGCTGTAAACTATCAGTAAGCTGTCAAGAATGGTATGTTCCCTATGTACCTATTCTTGCTGAAACTGTATTACAAGAAGCATGGCAAACTTTTAATAAATTTCAATACAAAAGCTATTTTCCCTTTAAACCTGCAAGTAACCCCCAGGTTGGTGGATTGCTTGTATTAAAGTTAATACGGTTGTTCCAAAATGGAACCATTCTTTAACAGCTGGTTAGGAATGCTAAACAATTTGAATTTACTTAATAGTTCTTTTTCCCTTCTAACAAGCAAGCACACATCCTGTAAGTGACACACACCAGTAGATAGATAGATAGATAGATAATAGATATATAGCTTTATATATAATAGACAGACAGATAGATGGATAGACAGATAGATAGTCAGGAGACCAAAATATGATTAATCAGCTCATTATATTTGGGGTTATATCAATAAATGTTTTGACATGTTTTAATCCTGGGAAAAGGTCACTAGAGGGACACAAATTAGCATACCTAATTTGAGTGACAGGCCTTTCCCTGTACATGCTGTTATTTAAAATGAAGACTTCTAAGAATCAAAAGTATCAAATTCGATTTTTGGAAGTATAGAGATACCCTTTTATCTTTAACAACACAATGTTATTTTGAGACCCTTTTTACTGTACACAGTATAGAAATATGATCTTCCCATCCAAATTACAAATGACAAAAGAGATCATCCAATGTACTTGTCAATGTATTTCTGTACCTATATAGTTTTATTTTATTGATACTATTTTTGTACAGACTGTAAGTAGAGGTACATATGGGCCATTATTTTAGCCCAAATTATCATCCACCCAGACCTATATTTTAGTTGCGGCTGGGTGATTTTCATTGATTTTTGGTTTTTTTTAAGCAAAATCAGTTGATCCCTAGAATCATAAAATCAGGAAATTACAACTGGTGTTTTAGTCTTTAGTAGTCTGGAAGATTGGTTGGGCAAAAAAAATTGCCTGTGTCTCTTTTTCATTTTATCTAAATCAATCTGTAACTGTACAGCATCAAAAACTCATCTGAATGTATATTATCAGTTCTTAAATATTCACACCAAATCCATTATATAAATGTTAATACATTTAGATGGTTTGACATTTGCCCATAGTTCTATCACAAAAATTTAATTTCAGTATTACCATATTCAGTATGGTAGATAAAAAGTAAAACAAGGATAGTCTATAAATAGACAAATTCAAGACAGATGTATAGTACTACTAAAAGAACAGTAAATTCATTACAAAACCATAACAAATTTGCTGAGTTTATGTAAATAGAAATAAAAGAGATACAACATACTTTCATTAACAGTAAATACAAGTATATGCTCCAGAATCTTTGAATGAGCGTCTGTTTCTTCCAGAATGTCTTCCTTGATCTTCCAGGATTTCTCTTAGCTGTTTTGACATCTGATTAGAACTCTTTGTCATTTCATTACATCAACCAGCTGTCCATATTACCATTAAGAACAAATTTCACTATCCCAGTACTGACTGAATCCATTGTGCTTTGATATGATAGACTATAGCTATATAGGAAAAATGTTTTGAAGGGTCTATTTGAAAAAGTCAATATATTCAAAAGCTTAACATAAAAATCAGATTGGTCTGCAATAGATATCCAACTGCATACTAATATTTTATACTGAACCATAATTTGCAGTACCATTCTGTTGATTATTGGTATTTTATTTCATCAACAAGTAGAGATCTGTAGATTAGATAGCCACTTACATTAGTTTGAAAATTACCTTTTTGCAAGGAATATTAGTATATATGACATCTAAAAGTATTATGTACCAGTGTTAATATTAGAACCCACGTTTGTTTTTATAGGTATAAGAGGTTCCTAGGCCCCCAACTATCTCAATTTAGAAAGGCTAGCCTATGTTGTCAAAGGCAGGGCATGGATTGAATTGGGAGGTGTCCCAGGAAGTTCCACCCATGTGTGTTGTGTATGAATGTCCATGGAACTGATCTAATTCAGTAAATGTGTTTAAAGCTAAATTATGACAATTCAAACATCTTATCTGAAACATGGACTATTTTCCTGTTACATTTTATATGTATTGAAAAATACATGGAAAAGGTGTAAAATACATAGGTTGATATATATTATATAAAATAACTTATTAACTCATTACATCTAATGGAAAATTTACTCAGAACTGTAATTGCTCTGGGTAGATCTCTCTTTTGGTATTCAATACCCTTAAAACCAAAAAACTGGTCAATTGTCAGTTAATTGCCCTAAACCCCAACTGATATTATTTACACTTTATTACCTGCATTATGAACCAAATATTGGAGGATAATTATTGTCCCTATCCCTATCTGTCCCCTATCAAGGCTGTGACTTCTGACATCACAACCAATGATTGACTGCTCTTTTACCTGCTGCCTCCTCTGCACATACACAAGCTTATTTGAGCAGAGGGAGGACGCAGATACCTTTGCCAGAAAGGAATAGAACGTATCATTAAATATCTGGTTACAAATGCATATAATAAACTAGGGGGGGAAGCAGTGGGGTTGCAGGCAGATAACCGACAAGTCACCACAAGGGTGGACATGCCCTTTAAGCCTTTTGTGACCATTAGCTGGCATTAAAAAATGTGGGGTGAAAAGCCGCAAACCCAATATTGAATAGCTTGCAGCCATTTTATTTGATACCTGTGAATCTACCACAAGTAAAGGGTTAAACTCAAGATAACCAATATTAGGTAACTGTGATTTTAACCCCTGAATTAACCAGTGCGGACAGCGGGTATTTCCCCATGCTTGTGTATTACATCCAATTATGAACCCCATTCTTTAAAATACAAGGATTTTAATTATATATTTTTATTGGAGTTTTTTTTTAATATCAGTTATCACTATGTATCTATATTTTTACTACAAATATAATGATATAGGTAGATAGTATACATCCACAGGAATCATTGCACTCAGTGAGTGCAAAATCATGAATGAAATGTGCATTAAATGGGGCATAGTGCTGCAGCATAGATGTCACTGTCTCTCATGGCTAAAATTTAGGAGTACTCTTGACTTGAGTACATTTCGAGAATTTGTGTGTGGGATTGTGTGCAACAGAACAGAAAAAATAACACAGAATGAAAGAGAATAATAGAAAGATGGAAAATTATAAGCTACTACATAAATGGTCATTGTGTGTCACTACAGACAGACCATATACAACCAATATCAAGTCCTTAATCATCCCCATATCTCTGTGCATACTACCTTGTTAACTCAATACATTGGTATCCCTAGTTTAAAATTGTTTCCTCTCGCACCCACATGCCTCATAAAATATCCATGGATGAGGATTGACAGCAGTACATATTTGAGGGATATCTAACTCATGTGTAGCAGGATGGGTTGGGAGTACATAGTTTTAAAAAAAGCCATCTTGCCCCACACAATATATCTGCCTTAACCCTTTCAATGCCAGCAGAATTATTCTGTGGCAGGATTTTGCTGTCTTATGGTTTAGTGAGGTTTTATGGTGGGAAAATCCACAAGATGTATAATATTTTTGGCACATGTTCTTTAACAAGATAATAGAACTTTGTAACTTTTTGGGAGATTTTGTTTATTTTGGGGGAAAATTAAATTTGCAAATCTGTCATTTGTTTTTTATTTGAGTTTTAGTTTTTATGAAGAACACTTAAACATATGCTCAACATTCTATAAAAGCTTTGAGTCCCCTCAGTACAATACTCCCAGACATATGTAGGTACCAAAAGAATTAAAAAACCTAGCTTTATTTAATATAAAAGGGGGGGGGGGAGCGTCAACCCTGACATGTTGTGTGATGCCCACTGTTACCTTATCAGAGGGATATGTAGGTATCCAAGGAAGTTTCCTAGAAGCTAACATCCAATCTCATAACAGCCAAAGATCCTCCCTCTCCCTGACACAGAACAGTTTTTGTTTTCAAACACATTCAATGCTCCTGTCCTAACAATGATATAATCCTTTACTTTTCATACAAAAAAGTAATCTTTGCAGTATATTTCATAGATAGCATGGCTGTAAGAAACAAAATAAAATTTCAGTAAAAAAAAAAAAAGTAAAGTAAGTCTAGAGGTTTGAACTTGTGACCTTCTGAACTGTGTGGTTATAAAACTGGTGCTTTACCAGGTGTGCCACCAGTGAATAATTTGGGAAGCTTTCGCTTTATCTTTTGCTAGGAACAGAATTATAAAAAAAAGTCACACCAATATGGAAGTCCCTGATAACTGCTTGTAACCCTTTCAGTTTATTTACAAGCAACTCACATTAACTGGCAAAAAAACTGCAGGGTAACAAGCAGCTTTCAAAGTCTGTTCAGGGATTTCCATATTGGTGTGGAGACATCAGTATAGAAAATACTCTGTGGATAGAGATGGTGAATACTGGGGTCAGGGGGCATGGCTCCTTGATGCCTGCCTGGGCTGTGGGTTGTACAGGCAACAACATGGAAACCTTCTTAGTTACAGAATCTATTTCACATGTACTAAATGCAACTTACTAGAGAAGAATCTTACAATGTATAGGTGTTCTGGTGAGAATGTTTTGGACAGGCCTTCAGTCTGAACAGATTTGGGATGGGGGATGGGGACTGTCCAGTGCTGAGGATGCTGAGGAAAGTGGGTCTTCAGCATCTGCAACTTTCTATTGGTCAGTTGCCAGCTGGCAGAATTTGTGGGTACCAAGAGATTAGGAGGGATTGGCTAGCTAGGTCCCTGCTGCCATCTGGGGGTGGGGTCATAGGGATATAAAAAGGGGTTCTGTTCCTTACCCCTCAGGCAGCATCTGTTAGATTCGTGGAGTGCACCCTCCCTCCCACCCTAATTACCTTTTGTATATAAACCAAATGTTTTATATAAATTGTATTGTATCTTTGTCGCAACACTATGTTATTGGCCAGTTTTAAGTTAAGGATGGAATTTTTAGGCTCCTGGCTTACTTGAATTTAAAGGCGGAGCCAAAATTCGCAAGGTAAAAGTTATTTCAGGAATGCCCACTGGGAGAATATATGGGGCAAGCTGGGAAATCAAATCGGTTCATGAATGTATAGATTGAAAGATGTTATCTTCAATAAAGTGTTGCGGCCTTTTTCTCGTACTTCTTTGTGTCCGTGTGTGTTATTTATTTAATTGTTTATTTAAGGCTAACGTTTCCCACAGGGAGGGATTCCATCATCCCTAGACAAAAGCTTTCACATTAGGACTAAAAAAGTTTAGTTCTCCTTTTACTACATTAGTGAGGCAGCTTGTTCACCACATGCAGTTTGCAGGTATCCCACCCCTCGTGGATTGTCCGGGAGTCTCCCTGATTCTGGGGTGGTCTCTCGCACTCCAGACTTGAGGAGACTTGAGTCTCCTCCCTGGGCATGCCCACTTTCAAAGGCCATGCCCACGGAACACACCGGGAACACCCATAATCCCTCCCTAATCCCGCCTCCCACCACCCCATGATCATTGGCCATGCCCTGCGTAACGTCACGCTCAGACTACACGTGACATCATGGCCCCTAGCCACGCCCCCTTTCTCCACCCTGCCCGGAAGCCTGAATGGGCAGGGTGGGATGTCTGAGTTTGTATCTTGTTTACTATGGATCTTGTTTGCAAAGCTTCTAATTTCCTTATCCTCTCATAAAACACACATATTTGCTTTTCATTTATTTAAATTGTTTTTATGGCAACCAAAACTCCAAGTTCAATTGCCTTGTGCTTCCTGCTGTATAGATATGGATGTGACACTGCGATTCTAATTTTACCTTGAAATCATTTCTATTGTGCTGTTTGTGCTTTATCAGTTCTTGATTAATTTATGTCAGTTCCTTCTTGGTGTGTGTGGGTATTGTTATTTTGATGTAAGTAGGGACATGATTGGATTTTATAATAGATCTCTCTTCAATTTACCAAACTGAATTAGAAGTTAATTCTTTCTACGTGGTTTATTATTGTCTCTAGTATACAAAAAATGCAAATGCAAATCTGCCATTATCTTGGATAAAAACAAGCACTGAGATAGAGAGCTTGCCAAGGAAAAATGGATATGATTAGGAGATAAAACGATTACTAGTAAGAAGCAATATTTACATTTAAAAGTGGAAATTTGTAATTTATTAAACGCTGAAAAACTCTCCACCCAAAGGCTCATACACATGTGCGATCACAATGAGTATGCACATCCATTTCGGCTGATCAATCATACCATGTATGGGCGTTTGGTTGGGGCTCGTTGCTCGATTTGCTGAGTGGATCATGAACGCCCGTTTTAGCCAACCAAGTACCCATACACAGAACGGTCCTCGTTCGGAAAACAAACATGCATACACATGGTGCATCGTGGATCCTTAAAGGGGAAGTTCAGTGCAAATACATATACTTTTAAGAAAAAGGAGCAGTATTTTTCCATCCTAATGACCCTAACCTGCCCAATCAGCATTTTGTCTGTGTATAAATAAATGCAACCGAAATACTGACTTCCTGTTTGCAGGACCCCCTAGTAGAGATCATTATGGTCTTGCCCTTGACCCAGCGCCTGGGTTGATTCAGTTGCTCAGTAGAGATCTGAGAATGTTTGGCCCATCCAACAGCCAATCAGTAGTAATTACTGTTAGTAACAAGGTAGTGTGCATTATGGGATGAAGGACCATTACAGAACCTAAAATGTCAGCACACTAATGTCGGCAGAGAATAGCAAAGGGTATAAATTCAACTGATTTTTCAAAATGGAAGAGAAAATGTAGAAAAATTCCTGCTGTATTTATCATGTAATCTACTCCTAATGTCAATTGGCAACACTTTCAAGTGCTGTGGAGCCAACCAGCACTAGGATGTAATCAAACTGGAAAAACAGGTCATGTTATTGGAAAGGGAAAACAATTGTTACCAATACCAAGGTGCCTGCAAGTGGGAAGGGCCATGGGGGAAAGCAAGGGGGAGGGGCCATGGGGGTCCCTCGAGGGGGGAAGGGCCCTGGGCCTGGGAGTGAGAAGGGCTATGGTGGGCCAGCAGGGGGGAGGGACCACAGGGAGCCACGGGGATGGTAGGGGCTGTAGATTCACTTACCAGTTCCTGGTATCTTCATTGTCTGGTCTACAGAAGGGAGGGAAGGTAATTCCAGGTTCCTCCACATTTACTGTAATTGGTGGCTGTGCTCACTGGCGAGGAGGGGGAGCAGCAGCCTATGGAATAGCATCCGAATGGAATGGACCAGCAGCTGCATGTGTGATTGGCTGGCATGCTGACTTGCCCATCCAAATTGCCAGATCACTGAAGGGAGCTGAAACATGCAACTTCCTCATTGGGGAAGAGGATTAGTTTGTGACAAAATCTAAAGTTTTTACAAGTATAAGTCAGTGCATGGCCTCCTTTAATGGGCATGTTCACCCTCAAACTAAAATGTAACAGTAGCAAACACTGGCGCTACCCCGGACACTTCTGATGCTGCTAATGCACGAAAAAGGCATGGACATGCAGCAGCAGAGAGGCAAGGGAACAAGTCCAGGTAATACGTCTAAAGTTATAAGTTATAAGTCTAAGGTTACATTTTAGTTTGGGGGTGGTTTTGCCCTTTAAAGCTGTATTTGATGACACAACTGCATCGCCTGGTCCTTGCTCTTTTGTATAACTATTAATATAACCTTGAGGAATAAATGTGAATAGAAAAAGAAGCAGCAATGGAGTGAAAATATATAGAGCACTCAGAACTACATTTTGCTATACGTAGGGTCATATTTCAGGTTCCGCCTCCGCTATCTCTTTATATGCCATTGTTTTTGAAGTTACAGTCCAACTGATTAAGGCATTCAAAATAATTTCCTTGTTAATATTTGTATGAGCCATCTAATATCAATAAAGGCATTCATGGAATACGTAATGACATTAATGTCTTAACCTCATAATCAGATTCACTGTCAGTCTCAAGTTTTGTTATCATTTGCTTAGGACCTCACATGTCAATGTTTTTGCAGTCATCAAATGTTTTTATCTTTCATGGTATTTGTTTTTTCTTCCCCATCTTAATCAAGCTGCCTGAGTTGATTTGTTTAAAAAAAAACCAAGGAGACTGTTAAGGTTTATATGCACGTGCAATCTTGGGGCGCACAATGTTCAATGAACTGCTGTTTCGACTGTTGATCGTTATGTGTATGGGCACTTAGTTGGGCAAAACGACATTCGGTCAGGGCTTGTTGATTGCCTGGTGAATTGGGCAACAAGCCCTGATTGGAGGCCTATTTTGGCTGGCCGAGGACCCATACACAGAAGGATTGCCAGGTGAAACGGACATTTAATACACATTCTGCACCACGGTTCCGCCCCGAATCCTTATGAAAGATCAAATCAATCTAGTTAGCAAATACAAAATGACTAAGGCTTGCCTGGATGGCAGTTCTGTTTTAGAGATGGCCGAACTTTCGAAATTTCGGTCCGTTTTCGGACTTTCGAACTATATGGAAAATGGACCCATTAAAGTCAATGGGAGTCAAATAGTTCGAAAAGTTCTAATTCAAAAAATCAATTTTACTCTCACTCGCACTATTTTCGAGCTTGTTCGCGCCTAGGTACCATGTAGATTTTACTCGCGGATTCGATGCTCCCGTATAGGCTTTAATGGACACTTTACTCGTAGATTCGATGTTCGCACCTAGATACCATGGACATTTTACTCGCGGATTCGATGCTTGCGTATAGGTTTTAATGGACACTTTACTTGCGGATTCGATGCTCACATTCGCGCCTAGATACCATGGACATTTTACTTGCGGAATCGATGCTCGCGTATAGGTTTTACTGGACACTTTACTTGCGGATTAGATGCTCATGTTCGCGCCTAGATACCATGGACATTTTACTCGCGGATTCGATGCTCGCGTATAGGTTTTAATGGACCCTTTACTCGCGGAATCGATGCTCGTGTATAGGTATAATAGGCCTTTTACTCGCACATTCGAACGGTCGAACATTCGATATTTATCGAAAGTCCAAAAATATCGAAAATCCGGGTCCGGGATAGTTCGAGAAGTCCGAATTCGTTTGAATTTGAACAGTTCTAGTCCATCTCTATTCTGTTTCTGCCTGGATAGTCTCACTGCAGCAATCCCTGTGTTGGGGATAGACCTGTTTTAGACAAATTTACATAGTGTTCAATAATCTAGGCCAGGGATTCTCAAATGGTGTGCCTCCAGATGTTTGAAAACTAAAACTCCCAGCATTCCCTAGTTTCCCTCTGTAGTGGAGGAATGCTGTAAGTTGTAATTTTCTCTGAACGCTGCCTTTATTACTGTGAAAACCCAATAACACATCGGGTAGCACGGGTTTTACACTAATTTTGCCTGTATGGAGGCCATATTGCATTTCCTTGTAAGTGTCATGTATCTGTGTTCCAGGTCTGAACTGATCACTGGACATTAGGACACGTGACATGCCGTTTGAGGCCATTTTACTGTACACCGTGCGCAGAGAGAGAACATCTATCTGCTAATCTACAAAGGACCATTTGAAGCTCAGATCCATCATTGAATTCCTTACAACATAATGAAAGAACTACGTAAGAAGCTGAATAGGTTTATCACCTTTTTGCTATAGCAAACCTGCTGCTGCATGGGTGGGCATGGCTTAAAGTCGACGTGGATGTACATAAATAAATGCACCGAGAGCCACTGTTGGCTCATTGGTACAATAACACTGGCAATGTTAGCAGGTCTTGGTGCATTCTGATCTGTCTTTAATCATTACAGGATTTTTAACGCCAGCTTTTAGCTGGGGGTAAAATGTCCCACAAAAGCAGTCTATAAATATACATTTTAATTTTGGGTGGTGGAAATGCCCTTTAAAGTTTTAATTGATTTTTGAAGAAAATTTTTCGATTACCAATGCCTTTTAAACACATACTGTATAGACACTAACACACATACTGACAGATGCAGATAGAGCGACAAACCGACCGAGAGAGACAGACATGCAGAAAGATAGACAGACATACAAAGGCACCAAAAGAAGAGACACTGTGTGCTTGGCACAAAGACACTAGTACTATGCTTGGAAACCTGGCACTGGTAACATGGGTGGCACACAGATACTGGTACTATGCTTGGCAACCTGGCATTGGTAAAATGCTTGGCACACAGACACTGGTACTATGCTTGGCAATCTGGCTTTGGTAACATGCTTGGCACACAGACACTGGTACTACACTTGGCAACCTTGCACTGGTTACATGCTTGGCACAAGGACACTGTTAATATGCTTGGCATCCTGGCACTGGTAACATGGTTGGCACAAGCACTGGTAGCATGCTTAGCACAGAGGCACTGGTACTATGTTTGGTAACTTGGCACTCATAAATTGGTTGACATAGGTAGTATGCTTGACATCAAAGCAGTGAGTGGTAACATGTTTGACAGTGGCACAAATTGGTACTATGTTTGGCAACCACTGCCAGACAGAGTTAAAATGGTTTTCACAATTAACAGCCCATACCTTGCTTGGTTACTCTTATCTCTCCACTTTTTTCCCCAAATGTTTCAAACTTTATTGACTTGGCTGCAGATGCACACCCACAGGGAAAGTCTGCAGGGAAGGTCCAGATGACTGACTGAAGCTGAAGTTGGAATAATTTTTCTTTCCTCCACTACAAATTTGTAATATAACCGGCCAACACAAGCTGGACAGCTAACAAGAGGACCCTAAACCTGGACAGGAGGGTCAATTACCAGAGTGGGTGAAAACCCGGTTAGGTCGCAACCTATATATCTTTATGTATTAAATTAATCTTAAACTGATATATCTGTTGTATTCCGTTAGATCAACTGGACTTGAAGTTTAGTTCTTGAAGACGCTTCGCTAGTCATCCGACTCAATTCAGAATGACTTGTACAAGAATCTGTGGCAATTATGTACCCTGGAAAGTCCCAATTAGCATATCACAGCCAGGTGTTAAGGGCGTGAATGCATAGTGGCTAAGAGGTGTTATAGGAACAGATATTTAAAAATAATAAGAACCAGATATTTAAGAATAATTAGTGTCACCATTATGGCAGAGTAAGCTGTCCCCTGCTAGAATGTGGAGAAAAAATTCTCCTAAAGTATCCCAAACTGTAGCATTCGTGGTATAAATATATGTTTAAATTGATTAGCTGGGGTTTATCACTTATCCATTAAGAAGGTGTTCCCAGTATGCCTAATATCACACCCCACAGGTATCCTGGGCTAGGTTCACAAACACAATATTCATAAAATCATTAGCTTTATTATATGTATCTTAACCAAACCCCCCAACCAAAAAACAAACCCCACACGATAAAAACTCACTGATAGACACAATAAAGCCACATTACTACATCTAATTGAGACAGTAAAAGAAGCATCCCAAGTTGAGCACAAAGTCCCAATCCTATGATAATTCAAATTTTAAATGAACAATTTTAGTCCCAAGAAGAAACGAGGATTTAGAGAGGGACCACCAAGTTATTGAGGGAGGTCACGCATCAGTGGGGATAAATCCAGGTTAATTGTTAATAACCCTACAATAGCAAGAGTTAATTGGGAGAGATGTTAGCGAGGTTAGCAGTCACTGTTATTTAGATGCGCCATAGAGATCCACAGTTAGTATCATATAAGCAGTTTCAATGTCTTATGTCGTTATTAGCCATCCAAATTAGTAAGCAGGAAAAAGTTTAGTCACGGACTCATTAGTAAAGCACATGATACTCACAAAACCTCCCAGTGTCCATTTACACGACCGCAGATACTAGGTTCATGTAATTGATATTCTGGTGGCGTGAACCTGTACTCCCTTTTTCCAGTCCGGAAAACGATTCCTGCAATGTTTACTTAACCACCCATGGGTCAATGGTAACTGCAAAATGCTTTCTCCCACTCCGCTAGGAGTCAATGCTCTACTCCCCAGTCAGCGTGTACCTCCTTTTCAGTCAACGCACGTTTCTCCCCGAGCAGGCGGGGCTTCGTCAGGACGTGATATGCTCTCCTTCAAACCGATCCTTTTGTAGGAGGATAACTCCTCCTTCCTCCATTTACAACCAAATGCTTATTGGATTTCCGATTGGCCAGGAGCTGAATACTAGACATCTTCAAAAATGCCATCAGTGAATAATACAGTTTGAAAAAGCAGGAACTTGTCCTGCAATCCAAAGCCTCTAGCACACTTGCTAGTATCGCGTGCTTGTTTTTCACATTGCAGACCATTTTATATTGCAACATTCCCCAACGATATCCTTATAGTTTAGTATCACTTAATTCATTGATGCTTTTTATTTAAGATACAGCATGCTTACTAGAATACTTTATATGCTTGCTTTCCAGACAGGCTAGATCTATTAAAGATTACAATTAAACTTTCTGAATTAAAATTATCGTTAACATATTTTTAGTTTACAAAAAAGCAACCTAACGAAAAATCATCATTTAAACCACTTGGGTTTCTGGTATTTAAACAATAAATCCAGTACAACTCTCCTTGGAGCAGCCTTTTAAATAGGTTACCTCCTCTTATTCCTAGTGTCACTCTTCCAATACCACAAAATTTAACATCTATTGATTCCCCTGGATGTGTGTCCATATAGTGTTTGTCGATGCTTATGTCTCCTTTTTTTTTTATAGCCCTGAGATGTTCTTGTGCTCTTATTACCAATCTCCATTTTGTTTGGCCTATATAGAGTTGGCCACATTAACATTTCATTTGGTAGACTACCTGGGATGTCTGTCAGTTAATAAAAGACCTCAAACATACTTATGTTATCTGATTAACTAGAAACTGGCCAATCTCCTGCCTCCATGCAGTCAACCAAGACTGTAAATGCTGAAATCACAGCCAAGGATTGACTGCTGTTTCACCTGCTACCTCCTGTGCACATGCTCAAACTTATAAAAAGCTTGTTGCGCAGATGGAGGAGGCAGATACCTTTGCCAGAAAGTGATAATACTTATTATTAAATATCTGGTTTCAAAAGCATGTAATAAACTGATAAAAATAGCAGTTGGGGTTTAGACAAATAACTGAAAAGTTATGGGTTTTTTTTTTGTTTTTATATGAATTATTTATATTACACCTAGTGTCAGGAAAGTGTGTAGTGACAAGAATGGGTTAACTATTAGTATTAGTATTAGTTCTTGCAAAAGACCAATAAAAATGCCATTCCACCCTGGAAACAGTCCCTATTGGATATATTACGATTAGTGAAGCATGGAACCAGATCTTCTTTTCCAGACAATGTGGGGCCGAACCGTGTATCTGGAATTCTCTACAGCTAGAGGTCTGTTAATTACAACAGGGTCATTTTAAGGACAGTCATACATGTAAAATAAATGTATTTCGGTATAGGAATATGTGAGACAGAAACCAATATTATATTTGTGAATGGGAAGGTAGGCCCATTAAAATGATACCCAACATGGCGACCTTATTCCCTTATTAATATCTGGGAAATATGTATTACACACAAGTCATGTTTGGTATTGTAGGAATTGATAATTAATACAGGAGAGGAATATGTGGTCAATATCCCAGTACAATGTACATATTTACATTTATATGGAATCTGCCTAAATGAGGGGGAATGAATTCCTAGATACTCCCACCTCATGCATAGCCCAGGAAGGGGGTGGCTCATCAAATGGTTTAAAAATCCTTGTAGCCCCTATAACTGTTTTCATACTGAGGGGACATGCTAAAACTGTGTGTATGGACCCAATGTTTGTTCCTGCCCTGGTATACAGGACTTCTTCTAGTGAGTAGGGTCTGTGAATATTTTTATCCTTTTTATTTTATATTGTTATAATTATTATAACTGTTGTACCTATTGTATGTCATTTTATTGTAACACCATTTTATTTTATTTTTGTATTATATGCACTGTCCACCTTTTGGAATATTAAATCTAAAATTTAATAAG